>JARHVA010001531.1:2247500-2847500 GCA_037957365.1 Torreya grandis | reverse complement strand
CAATAATAATGTGTAAATAATCACCTAATGAACACATAGACTATGTCAAGGCACAATACTGAAAACAAACAAATCGGCAAGTAAACAAATAAATAATTAAGCAAAAAAACACAAAAATACTAAAAATAAAATCAATAGAAAGCATCCTAATAATGGATTTTCCCCAACAGGGTGGATTGAGGATGAATAACTAAGATTAGATAGGATAAATGTTTTTGGGTTTTGAAAATTTTGAATGTCTTTGAAATTTTTGGGTTATCTTAACTCGTTAGAGATTCACAAGATACCACTCACAAAATGGTGAGAGTATTGGCTTAGGTTGCTTGCAAAATGGTGAGAGTATGGAAAAGAGGGATTGAGCTAAGCTCAACATGATTAAACATGGCCTACATAATCCCATTAAGACCTCAAGTCATAGTATTTCTTCCAACACAAAAGTCAATGAGAACCAACTAGCTCATAATAAGTTTTAAAATTGAGGTAAATGGCCAAGTAAATGAGAATAGTAATAGAAAAGGATGTGACAATGCATGGTAAAGGTGTTATTCCTAATTTTCTCATATGTATTTATAATTAAGAAAAAATAACATAGGTTAGTGCTACTAATTTGCCCATAAGAAGTTATAATTAGTAACACAAGGTGGACTACTGATTTCCCATAGGTAGTTATAATCAATAACACTAGTCAAACATGAATGAAAGATAATCTACCAGATTGATTCTCACACTACTTTCATAGAATATCATTTAAACATAAAATTCTAAAACTATTAAAACTAGATTGGAATCCCCTCATGGAGAGTATGGGAAGAACCAAAGGAACCAAGATCAAAATAGGTTGGGTAGGGTAGCTAAAAATAGGCTTTGGTCTAATAGGGATGTCATGGTAAAATAATATAAGGTATGACATTGGTTAGGATGATAATGGTCAGAGGGTTTCCCCCAAATGATAAGGGAAATGGAAGGGTATGAAACAATGGTCAAATAATGGAAAATCACAAGGTAAATGGTAAAATAAAAGGCATGGTAAATGTATTTTACCAATATATGGTTTTTAGTTTTATGATTTTGGCTAGGGAAATGTTTTTGTTATTATTTATAATGTGGAGATGCATCTTTTGATCACCAAATGATACAAATATAATAACCACTCATCTAACTTGCTAGCCCACACTTATATTGAATAGCTTCTCTATAAATAACCTACTGTAGATATAGATGCCAAGAATGTTGTTGTGATATTCATTGGTTGTTGATTTTGTTTCCTTCAAATTCTAAGACAAGGTATCTTTGTAGCCTCTATAAATGGAAAATAGAACCAAGTATGGTAAATAAGGATAAATAATGGATGATAGGTTTGATTTGGAAATGTATAGCTAGATGATAATGGGATTTATAATGGTTGGAAAACATATGAGGATCAGGGTTTTTAGGTACATAGAATGTTGCTAATTCTAGATTTGAATTAACTTTGGTTATGGAAAGGTTGAACACTTTTGAATATGCTCTTAATAGGACCACCAAATTTTTATATTGTTTGAGCCTCAAAGCATATACCATATGATTATGCTGTAGATTGGAAGTTGTATTGATGTTATCTTTAACAATGTCTTCATCAAGTGGTGAAGAGTTTTTGTGGTCATCTATTAGTGCCTCAATGAGGTTTTTACCAATGAATTTGTATTTTTGTCCCATAGTGCCTTTTATAATGTTTCACTAAGGAATGTTGAATTCTATTTTTGATTTTCTTCTAGTTCATCTAAAACAATTTCACTAGAAGATCCCGAGTTTAAAATTTGATTATCCCCTAGTGCTTTCAGAAAGGTTTCACTAGGAGATTATTATTATTCTACATGAATGTGGTCTTGGCCTCTTTGATAGTCTATAATTGATATGTCACCATGGATAAATTTCAACAAGGTGTGAATCTATTGGTCCCAATCAAGATTTATGAGAGGTAGAATGTCAATAAAATGGCTAGGTTGGTTGGCGATAATGTCATGTGGAATGGTAATGGAATGGGGAGAGGTAACACAATATTTATAGAATATACTAGGAAAACTTGTGTCAAATTTGAAGTAATCATCCTCAAAAACTATAGAAGGATCATATATATATATTCAAATTGATCTGCAAGGCATGCATAACCAATATTTTAATAACTACAAACATATTCTAATTTTAAAGCTAAATATAACTCAAATGACTCTAACTTTGATGTCAAGACTAATGTTTATTCTAATCTTGATTCTAAATTTGATATCAATTCAAGAATAAAAACCTAACTTTAATGTTGATTCTTCATCTGGTGTGAACACTACTATAATTATATCTTGTTGAATGTTTGGTTTAGGAAAAGTAACAGTTTGTGATGGCATAATGGGCTCTATAAAGATAAGTTTGTCAAAGTGAGACTCCTAAATGATAAAAAAAGTTCAATAGATAAATCCTCATAGATTAGATTGTCAAAGGGAGACTCTTAAAAATAGGCATATGGTCAAGATAATGATTCTCCAAAAGGTGCTTATAATCATTAAGAAATGACTCAGTAAGGATTGGCTTGTTAGAGTGAGACCCTTTGACAACTGGAATGGTATCGAAAGGTGATTCATCATACTTTCACTTGTCACAAATGGTTTTTAAAAAAAAACATCATGACTTGGTTAGTTCTCTTAGCCTTGGTTTACAATCAATTTTAAAATACTAGTTTTGAATATATCTTGATCTTTGAATGATTGGCTTGATTGATAAGGTATTGATTATCTTGATCTTGGTTGGATGATTATTAGGGGTTATATAAAGCGGGGAACAATTGGTAATGTTTGAAGAATAGTAAATTATTAGATAATGATAGGGCATTATAGATCTTGATTGATCATACAACTCAATGGATGAGGTCCTAGAATAGAAACGGTAGGGCATCATGGAGCTTGGTTGCTTACACAAGTCAAAGGATGAGGTCCTAGAATAGAAATGGTAGGGTATTATGGAGCTTGGTTACTTGTACAAGCTAAAGGATGAGGTCGTGGAATAGAAATGGTATGGAATTATAGAGATTGGTTGCTCATAAAATCCAAAGGATTAGGTCTTGGTATAGAAATGATATGGAATTATGGAGCTTGGGTGATCACATAAGCCAAAGTACAAGGTATTGGAATAGAAATGGTAAGGCATTGTGGATCTTGATTGCTCACACAAGCCAAAGATTAAGGTCCTAATATAGAAATGATAGGGCATTATGGAACTTGGTTACTCTCATAAGCCAAAGGACAAGGTCCTAAAATGGTAATGGTAGGGTATTGTAGAGCCTGGTTACTTGCACAATCCAAAAGATAAGGTCTTAGAATGGTAATGGTAGGGCATTATGGAGCTTGGTTACTCACACAATCTAAAGAAGGGTTAACAGAATAGGTGGGGGATTGGATGTTATGATTGGTGAGATGGTGAACATCATACATCAAATGGCTTGAAGAAGGTATCATCAAACACTGTGCTTGGCTTTATTCCTCAATTTGAGGATTGTATGGAGGTTATGGATCCATCTCACAAACCACTTCTTCACTATAGGGGTCTCTAAGAAATTCAATTTGTGCAACCATTATATCATAACTTGGATCATACCTAAATCCACCATAAGTGTAACTAGACATACTCACATCAATAATTAAAGCTTTGCAAAAAGGTTTGGAGTTCCATAAACTCTTAAAAATAATGTCCAAATTAAAAAGGTTCAAAATTGGTCTAACTTAGTCTAGGGGAGTTGTATCTCCAAAATGGTCTATGCTAAAAATTGATATAAAACAATCTTACGTCAAATGTCTAATGTTAAATGTCTCACACAAAGTGGCTAAATAAAAAACTGACATGCCGAAATCTATATCCAAAGTGTTCTAAATAAGTCTAATCTATGAAAAATAAATTTTTTAGGTATTTTTTTCAAACACGTCAAAAACTAGGCTCAAATAAGGCATATGATAGGAATTTTGGCCAATTATGGTGTCAAAATCTAGACTTAAACCAAAGGGTATTTAATCTAACAAACTTGGAACACTTTGGCATAGACTCGACATATGGAATCAAACATAAACTTGGTCAATTGGCATAAGGTATAAGGCAAAAGGAATATGGAGAGATCGATTGTTTTCTCCCAAATAAAAGGCACAAATAATAATGAAAACTAGGCTCCTTTAACAAACAAGTTAGACAAAATTGAATGGCATAATGACACCAAGAATAGATCCAAGCAATAGTTTTCAAATTTGGGTAATAAATCAACCTAAGTTTCACAATCAAAAAGAGAAAGATCAGTGTTTAAGGCTTAATTAAGTAAGGCATAAACATAAATCAATCAATATTTAAATTTCAAATTGGCAAGGTTCATTAAAAATTTAACTTGGGAAACTAGGTATCTTCAAATAAACAATAATCTAGACAAAACGGAACAACATAACAAGACAAGACAAAGATTCAAAATACATACATGGCATTGGTTCTAAAAAATGGCATTCGGCACAAGGAAAATAAGTATTTAAATAAATTGAGTAGCGTAACAATGCTATCTCTCTCTAAATATGTGATAATGGTTTGTTTCAAAGACTTCAAGGCATAATTTTGAAATTATTTGGGTAGTATAATGTTACCCATTTCAATCAAGTGACACACACAAATAAGTTTGGTAAAAGTTTTTAAGGCAAAGGTGTGTAACAAAATGGCTAGCATAATGCCTTCTCAAACAAAGGAGTGGAGTATAAATAAAACTCAGTATGATGTGGCTTAATAAACAAATGGTTTTAGACTAAAAATACCAAGAAATAAAAGGATGAAATAACATAACATCTAAATGTGACATCCTAGATCCTATAACTAACAAGGTTGGTTAAGGGGTTGACTAAAACTATAGTTTTAGAATGTCTAGATTGGTCCTAATTATGGATAATGCTAGAGATGTCTCACATAAATTAAGTTCATACTGGTTAACTTACTATGCAAGGGTCTATTCATTTACATAGTGATTCCATTCATTGATTACTTAGTGGAATCCCTTGGTTAGCTAGACCTAACTCATGTCTTCATTACAAAAGGAGAGGTTAGCGTCTCAACCCATGGCTCTCATAGTATACGTTCCCTAATTTATATACCCCATCATGGAGTGGGGTTGAAACAATGTTAGGATATGAAACCCCAGGTCAAATTTTACTTAAATAAATTATGAAGAAGCTATGAACTCCCCTTCACAAGCCAAATTACATGAAAGAAAAGACTAAATCAAAAGACTTTAGATGTTATTTTTAGATCATCTAAACCATACAAATTCTAGAGAAATCCTAGACAACATTCTTCACATGCCCTTGGATTGGTCACAAATTACAAGTGAAAATTCAGTTTTAGTCACCCAAGCTCACTATAAGGTATGGGGGAGAGTGTTCTTGCACTCTTAATTTTGTATAAATAAATAAACAAGCAATAAACACTTCCTAAATTTTCAATCTGAGTGTCAATTCAGTACACCAAATGAAATGTTTGATTAAGTTCTTTGCCCCCTTGGCTTATTTGAAAAACTTGTAAGAATTTACATGGAAAAACTTAGGCAAAAATACCAATGTTAATTTTAAGCACTAAAAATGAAATGTTCAAGACTTAAAAAATTCATTTTAGGCACCAAAATGAAGTGCTCAAGACTTAGTAATTCTATGTTCTCTTTAAGCAATAAAATCAAATGGTCAAGATTTAACCATTATTTTTAGCACCAAAATTAAGTGTTCAAGAGTTAGCTAAATTTATTTTAAACACCTAGAATGAAATGTTTATGAGTCCAAAATTGTAAATTCATGTTCTATTCCTACCTTGGACCAGCAAGGGTTAGAGAGTTTCCTCCATCTTTGAAGCACATTAATGGATGAGCAAATAAGACTTGAAAATTAGCTCTCTGGTTTTCTCTATGTTTTTACATAGTGAATCGACATCGATTCACACAAGGATCAATGTTGAATATTATGAATTGGCATCAATGGATAGGAATTAGTATCGATTCTCTCCTATCTATAAAATAACAAAAAATAGAATGCATTTCCTCATAGAAAAATGGTTAGCAATATGTGTATAAATTCAAGAAATAGTACTAAATCCTATAATAAAATGGTTAACAAAACAATTCCTAGGTCCTTAGAAACAAAATAAATTCTAGAAAGCTCAATAAAAATTCAAAAAATGCGTTCCTTTTATGTCCTATTTCTACACATAAAGATCAACATTGATTTGGATGGATTGGCGTCGATTCACTATTAAAATTGAGTGTAATTAAAAAATAGAATATAGAAAATCAAATAAAAACCTCTATTTTTTAGGAATTCAAGCATTCATTTGAAAATATATGAGTTGTACTTTGGTCTCCTTGGTATGTGGGATGCTTTGGGTCCCACCAGGTGTGCCATTTATGATGATAAGAATTTAGAAAATAGAGAGGAGGTTAGAACAAGTGTTTGTTTCACAAAATAATGAAATCAATACACTAACATGTTAACATCTCTAAGCCTAAATATTATGGGGAGAATAGTGAATAATATACATATGAAATCACAAATAAAATGAAAATAATGACAAAATACCTTACCTTCTTTCATATCTCTAAGTGATTAGTTCATGTCTTGTTCGACTTGTGCTCAAAGAGTCTTTGGTAATAGAGTTTAGCTATCTCCTTCTCTCTTTGGAACCATGGTTGGATTGTGGCTTGATATGGATTGATGTGGCTTGGCTTCTGATTTTGGAATTATAACACAATTGATTTCAATCTTACTATAAAACCTGCATTATAACTTTACTCTATCCAAGTTTTCCAAATGAAGAGGCAAATGCTTGTATTTATAGGCTTAAAAACTAACCCCAAATCAAGGTGAGTCAAGGTGTAGTTTAAACATGGAATGGGTTCAAAAATAGCCTAAGTGAGTTAATTAACCCTAGTAGAATTAAAAGGTGTAATAATCTCATGATTTTTAATGAATAGGCATGGGTGAGATATTTTTAGATATTTACAAAGGCTTTACAACTCACAAAAAGTAATCATGAAAACCTAAGATACTTTTGATTATTGAATTTCTTTTTTTAGAATTTCATTAATTACACATGGATATTTCAACTAGGCATTTAATTTGATTTAACATTTTCATCGATTCTATTTAGGATTTTTAGATTGTTCAAGATTTAATTTAATTTCATGTGTGAACTTACCCCATTTAATAGGTCTATAGGCTAAATTACATGTTATGATTCCATAAGATGATTAGAGATGAATCCATGAGAGGTTTTTGTTACTTATAGTAGGATACCCCAATTAGGGATGTCTCAACATGATTATGATCTTTGAAAAATGATGCACAAGTAAATTTAGAATGTTTAATGATTCCTAAGATTAATTTGAAAAAGTTCGTAGGAATCGGTCTAAAGTCCAGTCAAAGGCCATTGGTGGCTAGTTTTAGGTTTCTATAATTATGTGTAAAAGTAGTAAGTGTTAGATGTATATTTCCTTATGTGTCTCTTTATATAGAAGGAAATTTGATTTGAATGTAAGATTCTTATGAAAAGGCTAACAAATAAAAAAGATAGATAAAACATAAGAAGAGACTTAAGGGAGTGTAAGGACCCATAACAAGCTAAAAATGTGATCATTGGACACCAACCCTAAGGTGGACACTAGTGCATTATGACAGTGTCCATGACTATGCTAGTGTCTTGTGATCATAAAACTTGGTAGTGATCATGAAAGATATGATTGGGGCCCCTTATGAATGGGAGAACATGGTATAGGACCACTGTAGGTGAAATAAGTAGGAACGATAAGACATAATAGAGACCAAAATACCATAGTGATCATGCAAATAAGAATCACATTCATCACTAAGAAAATCTTAAGAAAGAACTATAAAATATATAGTACTTGTGTTTTTTTTATAAAATTAGGGTGTGTACAATATCAATCATCTATATGAACCTCTTTATCTATGATAAATCAATTGAATATCCTACTATACATTTAATTATCACCACATTTGCATTAATGTCTTCCAAATATTAATGTTAGACTCAAATAATAACATCAAAATTACTATCTTGATGTTGAAATTATCATCCTTCATATACCAACTAATATTTTTCAAAATCAAATCAATTTTTTAGGTTGACCCATTTACCTAGTGTGTTAGTGGCAAGATAATTTACCCAATTAAGTGTATATAAATAAAAATCAAGGTCAAGCTTATATATCATCAGGTATTCCCAAGTACCTCTCAAGTATACTATTTAACATTGAACAAATCTTCCTTATTCTTCCCAAATTGCAAATCAGTCACTAGGAGCAATCATCAATGAAACTTGACACATACCAATCTAGGTCAAGATTTAATATTATCAAGATAAAACCCAGATGTCTAGGTGTATGAATATAATGAAAGAGTATAGTTTCAAATCATATTTAGAGGAATAACTACATATGGATTGAATTACATCTTTAGAATATTGGATATGTAGGCATCAGTCAATCATCAACTCAAGTGGTTGGGGATAGCTCAACCCAATTGAACTTCCATAAAATTTTCATTTTTTCATGATTCACATGTAGACTTAGGATTTTAAGTAAAAGAAAACTATTTTTTGAAGTTATGCATGAAATCGAGGGTCACATATCACACATACAAAGACATATTAGGTAGCACATCATACTATATAATCACATAGAGACAACTTTTCCTAGGACAACAATGTTAGCATTAGTCACTACCACTAACATTTGTGTCAAGGACTAACGATATTGACCCTATGGGCATATAAACATAGTTTTGCATTTGGACAAATTGCATGCCTACTCCAATCTATTTCCATTGTTAGAACACAATCATAGTTAATTGGTTAGACATTAAAAACTATGTTGATCTTCTTAAAATTTCCATAAGTTATAAATTTCATTATCAGATTGATCTCAATTAGTTATATTCAAAGTTATGATTGATTTACATTTGAATCAATTATAAATGTTTAGCTTGATGTGATTCACATTAATCTAAAAAATAGGGAAAGCAATGTCAACAATACTGGTAGGTCACCTTTACTACCAATACAATTATTTATGATTTAGTTTTATTAGTTCTTGGGGAGTCACTTGCAATAGAGGGATATGATATATTCACTAAGTATTGAGTGATGATGAAAAATGATACTAATGAATGTTGAGTATGTTCCTAAAAACACTAATAAAAATATTATCTATTATTCAACTAATAAAAAATCCCAACATTATTGTAGATTTATCTAGGAAGAAATATATTGTGTTTGACATGAAACAAGATAGAGAGATTTCCCTAGGTATTGGGCATGGTGGTATGTATAAGCTTGTTAACCCTAACAGAATCAAATTAAATGAACATGTGAATGGAGACTCCACCATATATGATATGATGGATAAGGAAATTACTCATATGATTTTTGACCCTACTCTAGTCAACTTACATGCAATACTTGTGGAGGGAATATCCACTATAAAGATTATGTGGGAGGATGTAATTCATCAATAAAATACATATATAGTTATGTAGGAGGATGAAATGCCTCCATCAAAGGAACTAACTCATGGTCATTTGTCTCTCACTTTTAATCTTTTTAAGGTCTTTGCACCCATTAAATATGAATTGATGGGCAAAGTGAAAAGCAAAGTCAATGGAACTTTGGACAAGAATAAGGTTAATATTGTTGTAAAATGATTTTCCCAACATGATGGAATAGATGAAGAGATGTTTTTTTAATACTATGGAGTTATATTTTAATCATACCTCGAATATGGTCACACTTTGGTTAATTCTCTCCATAGTAGCTCAATTTTATTTCCTAGATGAATATTTGCATGAGGTGGTGTAGCTTAAACATTTTTGGGTACCTAGTAAGTATCATTTATTTTTAAAGATGATTAAGTACTTTTATGGACTTAAGAAATCTCCATGAGCTTGACATATATATTTTTGATCAACATCTCTAAGAATTTGGATTCAAAACTATAAAGGTCAGGTTGAAGTCATCAACTAGTGATTCATCATCATTAGTTAATGAATCAACCTACAAAGAATTGGTGAACAAATTGATATATCTTATGTTTTCATGATAAAATATTTGTTTTGTGTTTAAATATCCTTTTTAGATTTTTTTGGACCGAAGATCCTACATTGAAAAATAAAAAAATGTTAGAGGACTACAAATTTTAGGTTGATATCTAAAGAGCAATATGTAAATGTAATGACTAAATTCTTTGGTTCCAATTTATTTGTAATTTTTTTTGATAAACTTAGAGTATTATATGGTTTAGTCATTAAGGGAGGGTATTTATTAATCAATTATTAATTAAACATTAACTAATAGTTGGTTATCAACATTCCTAATTGATGTAATTTATTTTATGAATAATAAAATAATGACACACACAAGTGTATAAGTGTGACATATGACTTCTATTTCTCATTGTTATTTAATTATTTATATATATTGACACTGAGACTAGTAGGGACTATAAAGGGGGTACTTGTTAAAAGTTTGGATGAAATATCTAGTATTGTTTCCTCCTCTATTTAGCCTAGGCCTCCATGGGATGGCATGTCTTCTTCTGCAACAACACTCATGGACCTCGATTATGAAATGGAGGAAATTCTCTAACTCTTCTCCTGATTGATGTGTTAGTGGATGGCCTAAGGTTTTGGCATGCCTAGTTTATTTTTTTTAAAATTTGGTTTCATTATTACTAATAAAGTTATTGTATCAATAGTAATATTATTGTTGATGTAGTGGATTACACCCAGGGGCAGGACGCCTAGCTCCCACCCTTCCACATGCAATAATGGAAACTCCCCTCTCACCTGTGGGACTAGTGAAGCTGGAGGGGAGAGTCTCTAGATGAGGGCTAGCTCCCTCTGATGTATATTTTAGGCCCTGGTTTCTCCTACTGATAACAAACAAAATGGAAAAAGGGGGGTTGAAAAGAGAGAGAGATGCTGAAAACAAAGCCTAAGCCTAAAAAAGAAAAGGTGATACACTAAAAAATGTGATCCACCTAGCCTGAATATACACTTTTCACCAAAAGGAAGCACCTATACACTTCATCTGAAGTGAGAAAACCTTTTGCATCAGTGGGTCAGGGGTCGGTGGAGATACAGGGAGGAAATAACTACTAGAGGCATTCTGGGACACACTGCAATAGCCTATCCACTTCACCTACACTCCTCTAGGGACACTTCTGACATACCTGTAAAAGGAAACTCAAAAATTACACCAGACATGCTGAAATCATTCTGTAAAAGCATTAAGAAAATGACTTAACATAGAATCAAATGCATAGACACATACTAAAGATGCAAAACTCAGAATGGAGGTAAAAATATTGTGTTTTAATTCAAGGTAAATTTCTGGCAGAGCTCTGCCTTACAAGCCTGAGATATTTTTGGGCAGAGTTTTGCCTTAAGGCTGAGAGAGGATTTCTTTCTCGAATGAGAAGTTTACAATATATAGAAAGAGGAAGAGAAACTTGGTGCTTCCTAGGAAAGATTTTGGTGCTCATTTTTGCAAGTGGCCCATGTGCATTGAACACATCGGGAAGAGGAAGACCACTATTACTGATGTCAATTTTCAAAAAAGTCCTACTGGAACCATGATGCACAATCATCCAAATTGACTTTGGCATTCAAACATTAATGTAAGAGCATGGCCGTGCCTCTTTTCTGTAAATAGACTATTGTTTGTCCCCTCATCAATGCCAACTACAAAAAATAGGCTACGCTACTCATCTGAAAATGACTCACCTTCCCTTCACCACTTGAATGCTTTGTCATTTTTGCTCTTTGTCTTCTTCCTACTCCTTTCAGCCTTTGGGGGCAATCTTCTGGCAGGTCGCTGCATTCCTCGGGCTCCTTTCATGCTTGGTGTTTTTTTCTTGATTTAAAAGCAAATGGCTACTTCACTGAGTTAAATTTGATGTTCACGTAGCTATCACCCAATAGTTAGTTCATTTGCTTAAATTTGATGACTTTTAGGACATCACCATACTTAGCAAAAGTCATTGGGTCTTTGTTTCAAGCTTTTTCCCCATGGGTTTTCTATTTTAGGCCTTTTCCCGCAGATAAAAAGTTCATGAGAATTAGCTGTTTGACTTTTTTGTGGGCTCTTTAACTTTCCCTTGCATTGGCAGCATTTCCTTTGAAGTGCTTACCCTCTACAAGGGCTTCTAGATCTTGAACTACCCTCCGAAAGGGCATTTGAACCTTCAGCTTGCCCTCTAACTATAAGGCACACCCTTGAACCAAGCCATTGAACCAACTCATTCAACCAAAATTGGTTCAATGGTTTAATCAGTTCAATGATTCAACCAATACATGATGAGCCCATTGAACCAAACCTTTGAACCGATTCGTTGAACCTCCTTGTTCAACCTGTTCAATGGTTCAAAGTTGCACACCGATGCCAAGTGAACCAAGCCTTTGAACTTGCCAATGAACCAAGTGATTAAACTAGAAGCTACTGAACCAACCGAGTGTTAAACTAAGGCATTGAAACAATGCAATTGAACCAAGCCATTGAACTAATTAGTTGAACCAGTTCAATATTTCAATGTTGCATGCCAAGGCCATTGGACCAAGCATTGAACTGAGCGATGAACTGTTGCATTGAACCAAAGGCTGTTGAACCACTGAACTAAACCGAAGCATTGAACCTAAGCCTTTAAACTTAGCATTGAACTTTTCTGAAGCATTGAACTGAAGCGTTGACTTGGTGCATTAAACCAACTGATGAACTTTGCCAATGAACCTTGTGTTGAACTTGAACTGATTAAACCAAGAGTTGAACTAAGGCATTGAACCGATTCAATGGTTCAAAGATGCTAACTTTTCTTGTGATTTTATTTAGACCAGAACTTGAAGAAGCCTTGTGAAACTTGAAACTCTTTGATCTGATCCTTCATGTGCCAAAGGACTAACCTGCAGAGTTTGTAGAAATCTAAAACCTGCAAAGTCCGTAGAAAACCAAAACCTACAGAGTCCGTAGATTTAGACCTGTAGAGTTCGTAGAAATCACCATATTCATGCAAAATCAAAAAATGAAATGGCCTAAAATAGTAGGGACAGAAGGGGACCAATTTTTTGGCTTGTTGGGCAAAAAATGGTCAATAGATTGGTGACTCCCAGGGGAAGCATGCCTGTTATGCTTAAAGACTAGTTGCCTTGTAGTCCAGTCCATTGGGCATGGAGTTAGATGCAGCTTGAAAGAGTGTTAGCAACAACTCCAAAAGATCTAATAATCAAAATATGAAGTTTTTTACCCCACACTCGAAGGGAAACACACAAGGCTAAAAAAACACTACCTATGGAAATTGCACTTAGGGAAAATAGGAAAAGAAACTGAAAACAAACTAATATATACAGCTAACCAAAAATGTTCACCTCCCTCTTAGATCAAAGGTAAAATTTATTAAGTCCCCTTCCTGGTAAGAAGACTTATGGTGCCAAGCAAGTAGCTGAATGAAAAAGAGAGTTGGTGACCTGCTCCTCTTGCCTGTCACCTTGCTTGGCTTGTACCTAAGTGGATCAAAATCAAACATGCTTTTGACATATATGTATTCTACTTATCCTTGGAAGCTTGTTGAGTGCTGGTCCCTCATACTAGTGCATTTAACCAAGAAATCAATGGCTACTGGCTCATCACCATAAGCCCTTTGATACGTATATCTCCCTTGTAGTGCATCATGGTCTGACTTGTTTCCTTCTACCTCGTTGAAGACTCTGTCAGACTCATCCTCTGCTTCCTCTTAGACTTCTTGAAGAAGGGTGACTATTGTGATGTTTGAGATGGACTCACAAAATGATTGCTCATCCCATATAACATCACCCCTTTGTTCAAAGATTTCTTCTTCAATGCCTTCCTCAAGGAAGACATACCTCTCCTTTTCCTACTCAAAGATCAGGACCTCTAGATGTTCAAAGGTATCCTCCTGATCCTCCTCCAACTCTAGCTCCTTGGCGTAGTCATCCTCATCATCAAAACAATAGGGAAGTTCATCAAAAAAAGGGGAAGAGAGCTCACCATGCTTTTTTTCCTCCTTGTATTGCTAAAACATCTACATATATGCACGACTTATGTCTTCTCCACTGCTAATGATGCCTTCACAAGAAGCATCAATGATGATTTCTTCTTCATTGTCACTCATGATAGCCTCCTAGAAAATTGCAGATTGGATCTTCTAATCCTCACTCGCCTCTTGCAGAATAGGTTCTTCCTTGAGAAGGGGTGAAGTGGGAAAACCATGTGGAAGAGGAGGTAGTCCTTAAGCTAGAATCAAATGATTCTCCTCCTTCCACTTGGCTAGCACTTCATCAATATCAGGTGTGGCCTGATAGCTCTCTTAGAAGTGTGTAGATGGGGTGTGTTCAAACATGGAATGTGTCATTGGGTCTGAATCGTCCATCACACACTGGCTGAGGAATCTCTCTTTAGATTCTAACTCTGCAATTCTCCTAGCTAGATCCTCTTGGAAAAGCCTTTCCTGGAGGTCACCAACATCATCATGAGTAGGAGCAGCCTCATCTTCTTCAAGGTTTTGACAAAAACCTTGCTTCTCCTCCTTTCTACCCCATGATTCTACTATTTTCCCCTAGTTTAGGATCTCAAAATTGGAAATTTTCTCTTGTGAACATGTAACAACTTTAATTTCTCCAAGGTCCTGGGGCTCCTCCACAAGGTCTAGAAGTTCTATCTCTCTTTCATGGAGCAGACCTATCCTAGCCTCTAAAT
Organism: Torreya grandis; assembly: GCA_037957365.1. NCBI lineage: Eukaryota > Viridiplantae > Streptophyta > Pinopsida > Cupressales > Taxaceae > Torreya > Torreya grandis. The sequence continues at coordinate 2,832,692 of JARHVA010001531.1, read as the reverse complement.
CTTCAATTTACTTGGCTAGATTGTCCTGAAAGAGTCTTTCTTGGAGGTTGCCAGCATCATTCTCTTCAAGGCTCTGGGCTGGTTCCCGACATTCCTTCCTCCAACTTGAAATCTGCATATCATGCTGAAAGACTTGGGTAGGTTGAGGAACGCTAGGAAGAGACTATTGATGCACCAAAAGAGTCTCTATAAGGGGAATGTGCTGGCTCATGGTATTCCCCCCAATGGAAGATTCATGATCTAAGGAGTTTAGAAGGTTCATCTCCATGGGAGGTTGTTCTGATGCCCTTTGGTGTTGGAAATCCAGGCACACAGGATTGAGAGCAGATGCATCAGATGAGCTAGAGTGGGCAAGTGCTATCTAATAGAAATGATTTGGTGCAAAAGAGGGGGCTTTCTTTAGAATAAGAGGGGGCACATAAGGCTGACTACCTTGAATAAATGGATTTCTCCATTTTGATACCTCTTCCTCCATGGATTACAAGGCCTGTGCTTGCCTAAAAAAACACTCCTCTTTATACATTAGCTCCTAATGGTATCTGTACTGGTCCTCCAATCTATCAATCTCCATTGCCTGCTTCTCAAATTCTAGGGCCATTTACCTTATCATTTAAGGGAAACTAAGAGAGTTGCTTGAGGGGATTGCATAAATATCTGGAGCCTGATTATAGTCATATGAAGGAAAATAAGACCCATGATTTTGTGCAAAGGAATTATACATACAAAGGTGATTTATTAATGGCACCAAGCTGCTTAACCAGTTGATTCAACTTGGAGTCACCATTGGTGTTGATGCAAAAGCCTCCAAAGGCTAGTCAGTTAAAGAACACACCAAATATTCTTCAACTCTTTGGACACAACTTGTCCTAGTTAGTCCCACCAAGCATGCCATAAACTGTTGATGCAGTGGATTACACCTGGGGGTAGGATGCCTAGCTCCCACCATTCCACATGCAACAATGGAAACTCCCCTCTCACCTGTGTGATGAACGAAGCTAGAGGGGAGAGTCTTTAGATGAGGGATATCTCCCTTTGATGTATCTTTTAGGCCCTAGTTTCTCCTACTGCTAACAAACAAAATGGAAAAGGGGGGGGGGGTGAAAAGGGAGAGAGAGATGCTGAAAACAAAGCCTAAGCCTAAAAAAGAAAAGGTGATACACCAAAAAATGTGATCCACCTAGCTCAAATATACAATTTTCACCAAAAGGAAGCACCTATACACTTCATCAGAAGTGAGAAAACCTTCTGCATCAGTGGGTCAAGGGTCCATGGAGATGCAGGGAGGAAATAACTACTAGAGGCATTCTAGGGCACATTGCAGTAGCCTATCCACTTCACCTACACTCCTCTAGGGACACTTTTGACAGACCTGTAAAAGGAAACTCAAAAATTGCACTAGACATGCTAAAATCATTCTGGAAAAGCATTAAGAAAATGACTTAACATAGAATAAAATGCATAGACACATACTAAAGATGCAAAACTCAAAATGGAGGTAAAAATGCTATGTTTCAATTCAAGGTAAATTTTTGGCAGAGCTCTGCCTTACAAGCCCGAGAGATTTTTGGGTAGAGTTTTGCCTTAAGGCTGAGAGAGGATTTCTTTCTTGAATGAGAAGTTTACAATATATAGAAAGAGGAAGAGAAACTTGGCACTTCCTAGGAAATATTTTGGCACTCATTTTTGCAAGTGGCCCATGTGCATTGAACACATCAAGAAGAGGAAGACCACTATTATTGATGTAATTTTTTAGAAAAAGCTTGCTAGAACCATGCTGCATAATCACCCAAATTGACTTTGGCATTCAAACATTAATGTAAGAGCATGTCCGTGCCTCTTTTTTTTAAATAGATTGTTGTTTATCCCCTCATCAATACCAACTACAAAAAATAGGCTACACCACTCATCTGACAATGACTCACCTTCCCTTCGCCACTTGAATGCTTTGTCATTTTTGCTCTTTGTCTTCTTCCTGCTCCTTTCAGCCCTTGAGGGTGATCTTCTGGTGGGTCGCTATGTTCCTTGATCTCCTTTCATGCTTGGCACTTTTTTTTGATTCAAAAGCAAATGACTGCTTCATTGAGTTAAATTTGACATTCACACGGCTGTCACCCAATGGCTAGTTCATCTGCTTAAATTTGATGGCTTTCAGGATATCATCATCCTTGGCAAAAGTCATCGGGTCTTTGTTTCAGGCTCTTTCCCTACAGGTTTTCTATTTCAGGCCTTTTTTTGTAGACAAAAAGTCTGCAAGAATTGGCTGCTTTGACTTTTCTGTGGGCTCTTTAACTTTCCCCTGCACTAGTGGCCTTTCCTTTGAAGTGCTTGCCCTTCACAAGGGCTTCTATATCTTAAACTACCCTCCACAAGGGCATTTGAACCTTCAGCCTACCCTCTAGTTATAGGGCACACCCTTGAACCAAGCCATTAAACTAAAATTGTTTCAACAGTTTAATCGATTCAACAGTTCAACCACTACGCACCGAGCTCATTGAACCAAGTCTTTGAATTGATTCGTTGAACCTCCTTGTTGAACCAGTTTAATGATTCAAAGCTACGCACCAATGCCAAGTGAACCAAGCCTTTGAACTTGCTGATGAACCAAGAAATTGAACTAGAAGTCGCTGAACCAACTGAGCGTTGAACTAAGGCATTGAACCAATGTAGTTGAACCAAGCCATTGAACTAATTGGTTGAACCAGTTCAATGGTTCAATGCTGCGTACTGAGCCCATTGAACCAAGCATTGAATTGAGTGATGAAATCTTGCATTGAACCAAAGGCCGTTGAATTGCTAAACTAAATCGAAGCATTAAACCTAAGCCTTTGAACTTAGCATTAAACTTTGTCGAAGCATTGAACTGAAGCCTTGACTCGGTGCATTGAACCAACTGATGAAATTTGCCGATGAACCTTGTGTTGAACTTGAATTGATTGAACCAAGCATTAAACTAAGGCATTGAATTGGTTCAATGGTTTAAAGATGCTAACTTATCTTGTGATTTTCTTCAGACCAGAGCCCAAAGAAGCCTTGTGAAACCTAAAACTCTCTGATTTGATCCTTCATGCACCAAAGGACTAACCTGTAGAGTCCGTAGAAATTCAAAACTTTCAGAGTCTGTAGAAAACCAAAACCTATAGAGTCCATAGATTTAGACCTACAGAGTTCGTAAAAATTCTACAGAGTCCATAAAAATCACCAGATTCATGCAAAATCAAAAAATGAAATGGCTTAGAATAGCAGGGATAGAAGGGGACCAATTTTTTGGCCTGTTGGGAAAAAATGGTCAACAATTATATCTAATATAGATTGTAACTAGATCAATGTTACATTTTAGGCTTGGCTAGCTTGCTTTAGCTTGTAGTCTAGATTTGGCTATTTTGTTGACTATTGATGATTCAAATGTTTGGATGGTATTGCCTTTATCTGTGGCCTTAGTGCATGCTTGTTGAACTATTCAATTATAATATTTTGATAATTTATTATAAAGGGTGTGGGAACCATATAAACCATGTATATGAATATAAAAAGGGTCCACCAAGAAAACAATTTAAAACTATACTTCAACAAAATAAAAAGTAATCAAAAGCTCTGAGATTGTGAAAGCTCAAAGAACAAGAATTGATGTGATAAACAAAGATAAAATTGAGAAATGTTTTTAGAGATATAATGAGAGATCCTTAGTATGAAAGTTCTTTGTAATGTATCTTTCCCCATAAACACTCATGAGAATCTGTTATAAAAAATTGGATGAGAAGGAAGGAAAAATGGAAAGTCTTAGTCTATTCTTTAACTTTATTAAGATGTTAAAAGAAAAGAGGTAGAAATTTGAATACATAAATATACATAATGATGAATACAAACATAAACATAGATAGAAACACACACACACACACATACACAAATTTAAATTATTAATATTACATTCAAAATAATATATATTTTTATAAATAATACCCTTGTTAAAGGATCAAGTGTAAAGGTACATAGAAATAGTGTGAAATAAGAACACTGCATGAAGGGATTTTTGAGATCAATTTTGACAAATTTCATAAGGTAACCTTGGGAAAAGAAGAGTTGTTTGATCTTAAAGGATGATAAAGGTACCTCACACCAATATTAATCCCCAAAGGTACCAAGAATGAAGTTTAGGTTGTGGATTTGGTTGAAGTCTTGAGATTGGCCCTCTCATTAAAAAGAGCTCAATATTAGTTGAAGGTGACTCCTAATTGATCATCAATGCTATAGGAAACAATTATAATTTAAGATATAAATGATAGGGTATTATTATGGATATTAAGGACTTTGTCTATTTTTTATAATCCATTTTTTATCATTTCTCCCAAGAGGCTAATAAACTATTGAATTTTTGGTTTATGTAAGGTAAATGCAGGTATAAACCAAAACCATTAAGTGTTATCTCTATCTCCAAAGAGAATGAATGGGTTGGTCTCAATGAATTCATTTCCTTAGATTGTTTACACATGATTATGACTATGGGTGGGTCCATATGATGATGTTTGAAGAGATCGAATTAAAATCCTAATATTTGATTTAATTTCACCCTCCATTGGCTTCATTAATAATTGGGGCAAGGGAAACTATACGTTGGTAAGAATGAATGCCAATGTTTTGAAAATGGTAATTGGTAATGTTGAGTAAAATAAAAGATTTTAGAAGCTTAGTATAAATTATGTGAAATAAGAATCCCACCTTGATGGTTTTGATTTCAAATTTAATATGTTCCATGAGGAATATTAGGGAAAGGAAGAGTTGCTTAACCATAAAGGATGATTAAAATATTGTATACACAAAATATTTTTCACTTTATCACTTATTGATGCTTTATATTATAATAGATTGTTGATGCACTAATCTCCCGGAGTGTATGCATTAAAGGGTACACTAAGAATGGGGTGGGAAAGGCTCATGGTGCTTTGTGAGAGATGTTGTTATTCTATCATGATTACACCATTACTATTATAAATTTGACCTCCTCTAAGTGTCTATCCATTTACCTCTCCTATGTGTCTCTTATCTAGATTTTATAGCTTCCCTATATGCTATGGTATTACCCTATACCATCTATTTTGTGCCTTCACCTTTTTTGTACTATATTAGATGGAAAAATATAGTTTTGAACCTATTTTTTTACATTTGTAATAAATCAACCTAGATGTGTCAGGGAACCTAGAACAATAAACAAGCTCTGATCCCTACTGAGTCAGGATCTTGCTCTACCAATTAGAGCACATATGATTACTTCTTGTATTAGCAACTAAACACAGAATTATACCAGAATCAATAAGTAACTAGAAATATGAAACAACACAGGAATATGAGAGACAATACACAATTGTATTAATAATCACTCAAAAGAATATACAATAAGGAAGATGCCACTTCTTCCTCCACCTCAAAGGTTCGCCACGCCTCAAGACCTTCTTCCCTCTCTCTCGGTCCCAAAAATCAACTCCAATATAGAATTGATGTTCACCTCTCCAACTAGTCAGTAACATGCTGCCAGTTCACCAAGTACACAACCATACTCCAAGTAGATCTCCTGCTCTCTGCTACCTGCAAATCACTAGACCTTACTCACCATGTAGATATCTCTACACCCCTGAAGAACCCTTGTCCTTGCCTCACCAAGTCCTTATGATTCTTCAACCAGTAACCTGGTGGATCAACTCCTAGACCTTGCAGACCTTACAACTCTCCCTGATCATACACACTCATCACCCCTTTGGAACTAGGAGGAGCTACACTAGCTCTCTCTAAAAGCTCTATGGCTTTTTAGCACACCTTTACAATACAGCCCATGAGTCCATATATAGATCTCATGCTTACAATAATTAGACTAACCTAATTACAATAATTAGACACGTAACTCAAGACTAACACTAGCCTTCAACATGTAAACTAACAGTCCAAAAATAGACTCTCTGGAATCAACATACGAACTACCTGTTCACGCATAGGCTGCCGACGTCGCCTACTCCATGACCGATGTCGATCGACTGGTAACCATCACCGATTGCTTCCTCACTACCATATGACCAATGTCGGTTGATCAGATCGATGCCGATTTCCCTGCAACTAATTCTACAACTCCTCGCAACTTTGCATCCTCCATAACTTCTTCTGTTTACATCCTGGTGAAGCTTTTAGCTCCACAACCTAATAATCTCCCACTTGGAGATAAATAGTTACACTTGTACCTGTACTTGTACACTGTCTAAATTATTTCCTAGCTTGTATCCCTCTTCAAGATCAATCCTAAAGACCAACCACCACACAACCTGTGATGCTATACCTGTCATTCAAGTAACCTGCCACATCCGAACCTACATATCCATGTAGTGAAGAACTTGACCCTGCATAACAAGAATCCCTGCTGCTAGTCCCACTGAACTACCCTCCAGTACTCCTTCCCCAAATTGGCTCCATACTTTTTGACAACCCCCACTGATTGGGAAAACTCAGGTCTACACTAGACCTCATTTGATTTCGAACCCTATTTCAATCTAAGCTTGAACTGTCTAGCCCTTGGTGTGGTTTTTGATTCTACATCCTGCATCATGAACTCCACCAACACCGTCTTCACATCATCTCCCACTGGAGATAAAATCTCCATGTCTCTTATGCCAAAGAATTTTGCTGCTCCAAATTCTTCATGACACGCCTCTGAACTAACCTTACCCTTAGCTCAGCAAATACCTGTATGTATAAACCTACTAGTAAATCACCCACATACAGTAACAAGATGATGTTGCAACCATCATCTACTTGGTAAGATAAACAAAATAGTTACACTGACATTGACTGAAGCCATGCTTAGTCATCCACCTATCAAAACCTGTACCACTGTCCTGCAGCTTCTTCAAGACCATATGCCTTGGCCTTCCGTCTCATGTGTCCATCCACTCTCTTCTTTAAAATGGGAATCCATCTCTCTCAGTGCTTTCTTCCAGCTGACAACTCTACCAACAAATACCTGGTTAGTTCTTCTCCAAGGACTCACACTCCTCATCCATGCCAAGCTCCCATTGTATCTGGATTCTACCTACATTGCCTCTTCCATCTTCCTGGTTCTAGACCATCAATAAGCAATATAAAGAAGGTGAAAAATGAATATGAGGTTCACTTACCCTTTCTGACCTCCACATGAGCATTTAAGACTTGTTGACAGCTTGCTGTCCGCCCAATATCCGTTCTAATGACCGATCTCGGCCATCTCCCAGTCTGCTCTCAACCGATGTCAGTTTCCTACACTGACCCTGACTGTCGACATCGTTTCCTTGGCTGAGGCTGGTATCCTTTCTACCGACGTCAGTTCCTTCATGACCGACGTCGATCTTCCTATTGTTTACGTCGATTACTGTATGACCGACGCCAGTACCTGTGTTCATCTATGAGTGATAACTTTTTACCTGTGAGCTCTCCATGGATCAAAGTCCTAATCAAATCAACCTTGCTCTACTCAAAATAATTTAGTTCCCTCACCTGATCTCTGTCTGTCATCTCCTCCATGAACACCAAGGCTTTTCAGTTCTTTAGCTTGTCAAAAATATCTATCTTCTGCTTCAAAACTTGCATTCTCTTTCTACATATGTGACTAAGCCTATGAAGCCACATCTCTGCAATAGAAGGTGAATCAGCAATATAAGTAGATAGATAAAGGATACCTACTTTCTTACCACCATCTAATTCAAGTGTATCCACTGTGAGAGTTACAGTGCATCTCTCATCACCCAAATTTCTTAAAGAAATTAGACTCATCTCCAAGACTGGTACCTGCATGACTTCCTTCAACCACTGTGTGTCATCCATCTATAATTTCAGCTTCACTTCCCCTTCGTCAATCATTTGACAAGGCTCACCAGCTCCTCTCCTTGGGGTTGCATGGAAAGAGGCAACATAATCTGTTATCCAAGATTCAACTTTATCCAAGAAACCTCCAAAAGCATCCTGTGCAACAACACCTACAACATCTGCATCTTCAGTTCCTTCATGCTGATCTGCTACCAACCAACAATATCCTTTTTCCTGCTCTTTCTTTCCATCAATCAGAACATTCATGCTATTCAGTTTCTCCATTCGTAGCTTACTTCCTTCTACCATTGCTATACTCCCACTCAATTAGAAACCTTTGTGAGTAACCTGTAATCAACAAACACTACCAGATCTGAAACCACTTGTTAGTAACCCAACCAAAAGCTCTGATACCACTTGTCAGGGAACCTAGAACAATAAACAAGCTCCGATCCCTACTGAGTCAAGATCTTGCTCTACCAATTAGAGCACATATGATTACTTCTTGTATTAGCAACTAAACACGAAATTATACCAAAATTAATAAGTAACTAGAAATATGAAACAACATAGGAATATGAGAGACAATACACAATTGTATTAATAATCACTCAGAAGAATATACAATAAGGAAGATGCCACTTCTTCCTCCACCTCAAAGGTTCGCCACGCCTCAAGACATTCTTCCCTCTCTCTCTCGGTCCCAACAATCAACTCCAATATAGAATTGATGTTCACCTCTCTAACCAGTCAGTAACACGCTGCCAGTTCACCAAGTACACAATCATACTCCAAGTAGATCTCCTACTCTCTGCTACCTACAAATCACTAGACCTTACTCACCATGTAGATATATCTACACCCCTGAAGAACCCTTGTCCTTGCCTCACCAAGTCCTTATGATTCTTCAACTAGTACCCCAGTGGATCAGCTCCTAGACCTTGCAGACCTTGCAACTCTCCCTGATCATACACACTCAGTACCCCTTTGGAACTAGGAGGAGCTACACTAGCTCTCTCTAAAAGCTCTATGGCTTTCTAGCACACCTTTACAATACAACCCATGAGTCCATATATAGATCTCATGCTTACAATAATTAGACTAACCTAATTACAATAATTAGACACACAACTCAAGACTAACACTAGCCTTCAACATGCAAACTAACAGTCCAAAAATAGACTCTCCAGAATCAACATGCGAACTGCCTGTTCACACACAGGCTGCCGACGTTGGCTACTCCATGACCGATGTCGGATGATTGGTAACCATCATCGGTTGCTTCCTCACTGCCATATGACTGATGTCGGCTAATCAGACCGATGATGGTTTCCCTACAACTGATTCTGTAACTCCTTACAACTCTACATCCTCCATAACTTCTTCTGTTTGCATCTTGGTAAAGCTTTTAGCTCCACAACCTAACAAGATGTTACAATTATGTGTCATCCAAATTATTTTTATTATATCAGTTGGGATAATACCATTGACTTAGAGTTTTAGGTATTAGATAAGTATATATAAGGGTAAAATTTAATTATTTATTAATAATATACACTTTATTCACTTTGATTTCACTCCCACTTCTACCCTAAGTTCATTTTGGGGAGTTAGTAGCTTAGAGTATTATCTTGAGGAGTCTTGTCTTGTGGTGTCATTGAAACTCAATAGGAGGATTCATTAGGAGTTCTTTTTTAAAGATATATTAGGTATTCATTCAACCTTTTGAGGTATTAAATCTATAACATCATCTTGTAAAGATTCACTTAATCTAAAGGGGATATTGAAGCATCGATGGGTCCACCCCAAGGTAAGTATATTCTATCACTATACTCTTTCATTTATTTAGTAGATGAGATGTTATTTGTTGCTCTATGAATATATGTATGTGTATCGTTGTTTAGGCCTTATCCATAATAAATAATATTGTGTGGCTATAATGTTACTTAATAGATTTTTCATAAATCATTTTAGGTTGCCTATAACTCCATTTGGATGACCATGGCACCTTACCCCTTTACAAACATTCTAACCCATCCTTAGTTTAGTCTATTACAATTATTTTTTGTAAAATTATAATATATATTTGTTGAGGTTTAGTGAGTGCTAAATCCTTATGCCATATGCTTAGGATTTGAAACAATTTCTTATTTACATTCACATTGTATACAAACCTCTTCTATATTAAAAAAAATTCATAGGTCTTGATCATGTTACTCCCACAATTGCACTAAAGTAATTGGGCCCTTGTCAAGTGAAAATGCCCAAGTCCTTATCCCAACTTTCATCTCCAAGTGTTCCTTTGAAAAGGTCAAGTTCATGTGAAAATTAGCTAAGTCCTAATTTGGTCTTTTCTTGGTGTATGTGTCTTTCCCTTGGACTTTTTTGGAATTTTTATGTGAACACAATGTCCGATGGAAATAGGTCTTTGGAATTTTTGTCTTAGAAAAAAAGTCCAAAGACTTATTTCTATCATACATTTTATCCATTACAAAAGGTTTGAAGAAATTCAAAGTCTTATTTTGTTTCAACTAAAATGTTTATACAAAAAATTTGAAGGAATTCCATCAAACATTTTATCCATGGCAAAAAGTTTGAAGGTATATTCCCTTAGAGCATTTTACCATGGATAAAATATCTGAAAGAATTGCATTAGGTTAGAAAAAGGTAAAGTCTTTATTTATTTTAGACTTTTTATCCATGGTAAAAAATTTGAAGGGAACTTGCCCTTTGAGTATTTTTCTTGAACAAAAATAATGACAAAAGTCCTTTGTTTTTGGAAAAAATGTTAGGTCTAATTTCTTTGGGGAAATTATTTCAGACAAAATGTCTAAAATAATTGTCCCGATGAAGACAAAGTGCAAACTCCAAATTCCTTCAGTAAAAGTGTAAGCTAAATTTCTTTAGAGAAAATGCCAAGTTTAATTTTTGTGGGGAAATTATTTTGGACAAAATATCCAAAAAAATTATCCTGATGAAGCTAAAATGCCAAAGACTCATTTTTTGTGGAAAAAGTGTTAGGGTTAATTTATTTAAGGAAATTGTTTTGGATGAAATGTTTGAAACAATTGTCCCGATAAACAAAGGACCCAAGAGAAAAAGTGTTGAGAGTAAAAATCCCATGATAATTCTTGTAGCACAAAAGGCCTGCAACAGTTTTGGTAAAGATAAGAATGTTGAAGATAAAAAGATCGATGAGTAAAGTCTAGAATAAAAGGCCCATAGAATGAATTCCAAAGATAAAGTCCTCAAATAAATTTATTGAATTGTAGGTATGACAGTCTCATAGATGTTTTTTTATAGGCACACAGATGTCGATCTTAACGCATGACAACTAGTCATTGGGATTCAAATACTCTAAGATAGTTGTGCTAGTGTCAAATTTAGCCCTATGAAGTAGCTATTTATTTTAAAATAGAAGAATGATGTGCCACCAAGTGGTGTAATAGCACTCAAAGTAGTAGAGACTACTCATAAAGTACATAGGAAGCTTATGGGGCTACCAAGTGGCACATCTTTAGGGCCAAGTATAGGAAATGTCCAATGATGCTCCATCTCATCTATTTAAATCTGGTGATGTGTGTTTGATCAAGAAAAAAGATCTAACGGTGTGAGGGCATAGTTAAAAAATCAATTCATGGTCACAAGCTAAAGACCAAGCACATTCCTAGAGATTAATGGTATGCATTCAAGTGTACACAATCCAATTTATGATGCATATTAAAACAAAACTTTTTAGCAAAGCCCAGAATGAATGCAAGATCACTACTTAGAAAGAGTGTATTATCCTGACAAGGCTGACATAGCAAGATGTAGAGAACCCATGGGGCTACCAAGTGGCATGACCTTAGGGCCAAAGATAGCTATCAACTAATAACACTTGATCTTCCATATCTAGATTGATGATCTACATTGATCTATGCATACATATCTAATGGAGTGAGCCAAGATGGATTTTTAAAGGGTCTAAGTTGAATGTGATAGTGACATGTGTCAAAACCACAATGAGCCAGATAGATCTATGGTCTATGTTTACTCAGATGAGTATATCTCATGGTGTAGGATGATCATGGACATTTCAACAAAGTTCAACCACATATGGAGACAAGTGAGGTTGAGGTCAGTGTGAATAAAATATATTAGTGAATTGAGTGACATGGTGATGCTCCATAGACATGAATGACATGTTCATATTCCCTATGCAATATAGTTATCAAAGGCTTCCACCACTATTAATAGCTTAAATTTTTTTCAAGAGGGACCAATATTTACCTAGGTAAATCAAAAGTTGAAGCTAATGCATTTTTTCATTAAAAAAAATGGAGGAAGCCCTAAAAGGCTAGATGTAAAAAATAAAAAAATGCAAAAAGTGAGAAACAAGTTGGATCCAAAACTAAAAGCTAAAAGTGACCTAAGTATTTTGCATTTTTTAATTATTATCCTTGCCCAAGTTCCTCCATGAGTGAGATATTGTAGGTTTGAAAATACAAGGTGGGACACTCTAGAGAAGATCATTTAGAGGGCCATGGATCTAAAATATTCCCAGGAAATCATGGCAAAATTAGGGTGTTCCATGGCATGCATGAGAGGGAGGGCAACTGTCTAGTAGTTTTTAATTATGAAAAAAATTAGTCTAGGACATTTTCAAGTAGTTCCACATAAAGATAAAGTTTTTTCCCTCCACTATGAATATTCTCCCTCTAGTTCATTTAAAAATATTTCTATCCAAGAGATCAAAGATTTTGTTACATATTTTCATCATTCTTTGTAAAGGCAGTTAGAGAAATGATTCTTCTTTCCAATGGATGAAGATTTTAGGCATGACAAGGGAATATTTTTTAACTAAAAAAATCTTGGAAAACTTAGAATTTTTCTTTGTAATTTTAAATGTTGCAACCCATAGTTCTAGATTTGAAAATGTCTAAATAGAGGGTTTCTCCTCTATTCAAAGGTTATTGGTTGTTGGTCATTACTATAGGTGTCCATTTTATTTGAGTTTAGGTTCTACAATTTTTTTTATAGGATCAATTTTTGTGTGTAGATTTTATCTCCCTTACTAAGGTGGTTGGTTGCATCTGTACAGCCATTAGCAAGCTTTGAGAGCATGTTTATGTCTCCCTTGTCAAAAAAAAAATATCACCATGTTTGTACGCATGGCATCATTTTGAAGTGTTGATGTTTGTAATATTTATTTTCAAGTTAATGAAAATGCTCATGGTTCTTTGTTGTCTCCTATAGATTAAGGGAAGTGACATGTTTTGTAAGAATTACTGATTGGATATTTGGGTTTGTGCTCACTACTGGTTGTCATTTTGAGCATAGATTTAGATTATAAACTCTTTTTGCATTACTTTAGGATAGGTTGTTGAATAAATTATTATGGCACCCTATGTTTATGTATTTAATGGGAAAAAACATTTGAAAGATTAGTTTCAGTGTATGTTCTAGTCTCTAATGGATCATTTTGTATTTACCATTATTTTGTATTTGAAGTTTTTTTGCATCTTTGCTAATGAATATTGTCATTAAATACTACCATATACCATATTGTTTGGAAACCACCATTATGCCACCCTCCTTTTTAATATTTTAACTTATCCTACCCTATCATACCCTATAAATAATACACCCTATTGCATACTATAAGTGTTATTTGCCTTGTAAATGCATAAGATCTTACATATCTAAAATGTGTTTATAGTTCATGCTTTAAATTTTAGCATTGTAGTCTCTTAATCAACCCTTATTATTGAAGGTTATATAGAATGAATATTATCATCTCTTTCCCATCTATCTTTAGTAGCTTTTATATGACTTAGATCATTTATGAATTTCATGTGACAACCCTTCATGAGTGAAGTGTGAAAACTTGGTTATGCCTTAGTCATATTTATTCTTTATGCCAAAAATCCCCATGGAGGTTGAATTGAAGAATATTTCCATGTGATCAAGCTACCCCTTATGTCCTCTCACCTTAGTTTAGGTAGAGCCAAAAGTAGTAGGGAGCTGACCATACTCTCTGTAGGTACCTCTCAGTCATTTTCTACATTCAGTCTAATCTTGATGCCAAACCCTTTCCTAGATATAAGGACATACTAATGGGTTTTTTTCATCAGTGGTTGCCATTTTTTTTTCAAGTGTGAACGGCCAAGTGAAAGAGGTGTAAAATTGGGAACCAACACTTTACTAGAGCTATTGTTGGAGACACTTCTTGTCACTTGTGTTACTAGGGACTCTTATAGAGAGCTAGAGTTGTAGGTATTTCATCTTGTGAAGTTCTCTACTGTTACTCCATTGATTTGATTATCTTGGCTATCAACACTGTAGAAATCTACTGGGGACATGCTAGGAAGTTTTAAGGTTTGATAATTAGAATTTTGTTGAGTCTATTACAAATAAATGTTAACATTGCATGTTGAAAGGTGTTTTATCCCTTTTGAACATTATTCTAAATACTTTAGTGTATTTGTTTTCTATCTCGTTAAGCTTCAACAAGTTTAATTTTATAATGTATCACAATAGTTTTTCAACTATTTTATTCTATAAGTTTGATTCTAGTGATGACTCTAAATTTATTTTTTGGTTTCAAGGAAGATTGGTTCCTCTTCTGAATATTCAACTAACTTTCATCTTTGAGAAGTTTATTGTTTGTAAAGTTGTAAGGATTTAGATCATATTTCAAAGGTGACCCATCTAAGAAACTTGATCCACCCTTAAGTATTCTTCAAATAAGAAGGGGACAAGTTTAGAGGCATATTAAAGGGAAAAATTTAGCTATTAAGGGTTGTCTAGATTTTGATAATCTTGAGATCTTTGTTGACCCTCCCATTGTTAAGGACTATCATATATCTCTTAGAAATTCTAAAATATACTATTTTGTGTATTACCCATTTCCTTATCAACCAACTGAATCCCCTCCCAAGTCTGATCCACAAATCCCACCTCATTCACCCCCTCATATCCCTTTGCCATTAATTATTGAACCTCTAATTAAACCAATCATAAGGCATAGGGATCAAGATGAGAATGAACATCCTATATTTCATGTTCCTATATTTATACCAATAAATTTTGATAACATAGAAGGTTATCTTAATGATGTAAGGAAATGACTTCAAAAGTTCTAAGGGAATAATGTAGTAAGTAGTGATCAACACCTGAGGGATTTCCAAAATATAATTAAAGATTATGAGGTTGAGTATGAGGATGTGTACATCAAGCTATTTATACACATGCTGGAGGAAGATGCTCATGAATAGTTTAATTCCCTTTTCACTGGATGCATTGATTCATGAGAAGAGATGTAAAATATTTTTAGAATTTAGTATAGTGCTAGGATTGATCTAAGGTTTGTCTTGGATAAATTTAAAAACATCAAAAAGAACCCCAATGAGTGTGTTCAAGATTTTAATACCTATTTCAATAAATCTATGATGTGGCTACCTAAAAACGTCAAGCTTAGTGATGTAACATGCTTTATAAAATATTGTGATGCCTTTGAAAATAAGGTTACATACTATTTGAGGGACAAGGATCCAACTAACCTATGGTTGTAGTTTAATATGGCCATCAAGATTGAGAATAACATCAAGGCTATGGGAAAGCCCATAAATAAGTAGGTTGATGTAAAAATGGTCAATCTAGAAAAGGCATAGTCCACAAAAATATCTAATTCAGAGGAGATGGTCAAGACTTTGGCCTCTAC
The DNA here is from genome assembly GCA_037957365.1 of Torreya grandis. Classification (NCBI taxonomy): domain Eukaryota; kingdom Viridiplantae; phylum Streptophyta; class Pinopsida; order Cupressales; family Taxaceae; genus Torreya; species Torreya grandis. The sequence goes on along the minus strand of JARHVA010001531.1, from coordinate 2,817,172 downwards.
TTTCAAAGAGATGTCCTACAAGCTTGTTAGAGATGAAAAAGGGGTCCCTCATGTGTCTACTAGTTATGAGATAGCTCTAAATCCAAATCAAGAATGAAGAAGGCCTAATTTTCACCATCGAGATAATGATAGAGGGAAGAGGCCTACACATAAAGAAAGAATAAAAATAAATTAGAATATAAGGTATAGAAAGGAGGTACATAATCCATTAAATACCAAGGTAAATACTATGAATTTTGATTTAGACATTGATTAGTGTGATAAGTGCTTCCTTCCACACCCTCCATATGATACTGATGAGTAAGTTGATGAAGATTAAAATAAACCTAAATATGCATCATCTAAATATGAGATTTTTATGTTCAATTATCAAAGTCATCAAAGTGAATCCACTGTCTCCATGGAATTGCTGAATGATACTATGGTTGATCAGTTTTGGAGCACGATTGAAATGGAGATTGTCTAAACTTTTAATTTTGTTTGTGATGTTAATATGGAACAATAATATAAATTCCCCATTCATTATTTTGATCTCTTATGATCTATGATGACTAAAAAATATCATGGGGAAATTCTATCAGTTGATGATAGGTAGTTATTAATTAATGTAGTAGCTACCCAAAAGAAGGAATACACCTTGAGAAGTAGGCAACCAAGTGATGCCACTCAAGACACTACCCTTACAAATCCAAAGGTAAGGAATTCAAGCAAGGAAGCAAAAAAATCTATAATAGTCCTAGAAGCTTCCAAGATAAAACTCATGACTCAAGATGATAATCTTAGAGGTGCTCTTGCTAAGAGCAATAGAACACCCATATTGTCTAGTATCCCTAAGGGTGATAATGAGTTTTAAAAAATACACATTTGAAGGTTGCTATTAAAGATTCAAATCCACCCCAACCTAATCCACTTCAAACCTTGAATGACTATATTCTAGCTGAATATGTTGTTATCCATCTACCAAATATGCCTCTTCCTCAATATAACATGTGTGATATAGCCCAACTGTTGAGTCAAATAAAAATCACCATGCTACTTGTTGAACTATTATGAATACCTGAGCATAGGAAGAGTGCCTTTAAATATTTATAATTTGGTGAAAGATCAGCTATAAATGAAATTGAGTTACCCCAAGCACCCTTGAAAGATGATGAAGAATTAGAAGAGGTTGTTGAACCCATTCTAGATTTTTATCTGGGGACTACACTTGTAGAAAGTCAGTTGAATGTGGATCCATTTTATACAACCTTGATAATCAATGGTCTGATTATTCACAACTACATGTTTGATTATGGTACTTCTTGTAATGTGATGTTGTTGGGTGTCATCAATGATATTGGAGTGAAGATTATGTCAGCCTTTGAAAAATGTTATGCCATGGACTCATGAGAGGTTCTAATTGTTGGAAAAGTCAAGGGGTTGGTAGTATAGTTCACAGTGCATCTAGGAAAGTATTTAAATATGGATGTGGTAGTTGTAGACTACCTAACTAAATGGGGGATGATGCTATCAATAAATTAGGATGCTAGCATGGGTGGAAGTGTGCAAATGGACCTTTCTTATGCCACCATTTTATTAGAGGGTAAGATGGTTAGACTTTATAAAGAGATGAATATGTTACATGTGATTGAAGATTAAAAACATGCTCTCAAATAAGTACTATACATAGATGTTTAATTGGGTAATTTTGTTGGGAATGTTGATACTAATGAATATCTTATTGTTCTTGATGTTGAACTTGACAAAGAAAATGTAGTTTGGAAGATGTTCTTTGATGGGGATTGCTCCAATCTTAAAAATGGAGATAGGGTTGTCTTCTATGCCCTCGATGGTAAATGCTTTATGTTTTATTTTCAGATATCCTTTGAGTGCAAAAATAATATTATTGAGTATGAGGCACTCTTTTTTGGTTTAAGGATTGCTCATGAATGTGGAATTAAAAGTTTGATTGTCAAGGGTGATTTTGAGTTAGTGGTTAAGCAGATTTGAAATGCTTATACCACCAAAAATAAAATGTTGAAATAATATCAAAATTTTGTTTGGGATTTGCTTGAATTTTTTGATGCATTCAACATTTATTATCATGATACAAGTTTCAATGGAGAAGCTAATAGACTTATAGGGTTAGGTTCTCAATTTGATATTGAAAATATGAGAACTCATAATTAATATCAAGTGGAGGTGCTTGTCAAGCCTTCAATCCTAGATAATGTTCATCATTGGTAGGTTTTTGATGATGATGAGTAGATTAAGAGGTTTCTCAATTATAAACTTGAGTTCCATGATAAACTCATAGAATTAAAATATATGGTTAAGGTTTATGATGGGAAAGAAACCTTGTTTGGGAAAGACATTATTCAACTAAAGACAAGCATGATCCAAAGGGGGTTGGTAAGTTTAGAGGCATTTTTTGATGGAGCTGATAGAATCAAATAAAGATATTTGTTTATCTCAAAATATGTGATTTAGTACAAATGAGGTTCTCATGAGAATCCAAGGAAGGTTTGGTTGGGTACTCACCTGAATGCAGCTAAGAAAAAATCTTACATGTAGCTACTAAAGAAGTACCAAGATTGTTTAACATAGTCTTATTATGAGTTGAAAGCATATAGGGAAGATTTGTTCTAGCATGTTATCCCATTTCATCTTGATAGAAAAACTTTAGGTAGAAATAGATACCTATTAAATCCATCTTGGTGATTAAGATGTGAGATGAGTTGAAGAAGGTAAGGCACAGGGGTATCATTCAACCCATCAGGTATTATCATGGGTTATGAATTTAGTCCCTATGAGAAAGAATAATGATGCCATTTTCTCCTGTGTGGATTTCCAAAATTTGAACAAGGCTTATTTAAAATATAATTATCCCCTACCTAATATGGAGAACCTACTATAAAGTGATACTAGATTAGAGATGTTGTCCACATTAGATGTCTTCTCAGGTTACAACCAAATTATGGTGAGGGAATTTGAGAGGTTCAAAACTATGTTCACTATGCCTTGGGCCACATATGTATATATGAGGATGCTTTTTGGGTTAATGAATGATAGTGTAATTTTCCAACAAGATATGTATGTTGCTTTTGTAGGGATAATTAACTAGTTCATTATTATATATCAGGATGATAATACTGTGTACTCCAAGACTAGAGAAAAGCATTTGGAGCATTTGAAAAAGGTGTTGATCAGATGCAAAGAGTAAAAAAATTCACTTAATATTAAGAAGTGACACTTTAGAGTAAAAATGGCCAAGTTATTGGGACATATGGTGTCCAAGGATGGTGTCATGATTGATCCCAAGAGGATGAAATCCATTGACAAAGTGCCTATCCCATAGTCCAAGAAAGGAATTCAGTCTTTCTTTGGATAAATTAACTTTGTAAGGAGGTTTGTGTCTAATTTTATAGATATCACTCTACCTATTAATTCCATGCTAAAGAAGGACCAGACCATCAAATGGGAGGAGAAGGTTGTGCAAGCATTCAATGACATCAAGAGAGATTTAAAGTCTGCTCCTATCTTGGCTAGCCTTGATTACACAAAGCCATTCCAGATATTCTATTTTGTATCATATAATACTATTTCTACTATCTTATTACAAAATAATGAGGAAGGTCATAAGAAACCCATATATTTATTTAAAAAATCTATTTAAGGTCTTGAATTAAACTGTATTATCATGGAAAAATAAGCTTTAGCTCTTTTGAAGGATGTTGAAATGTTTAGGTTGTATATTCTAAGTTCAAAGATTATTGCCTACATCTCACACACCATGGTGAAGGACATTTTAATTCAGACTAAAGTATCCAACAAGATATGTATGTAGGTCAATTAATTACAAGATTATGACATGGATATTCAAACCACCAAGTTAGTAAGAGGGATGGGTCAAACCAAGCTTATGGCTGAGACCAATTTGTAAGTTGTTGAGGTAAACACTACTATTTTTAATGTTGATGATTCTTTGAGTCAATTTAACATGTCTTCATGGTATAGATATATTGTTTACTACTTTTAAAATTTGAACTATCCTTTAACTTGGAAGAGAATTAAAGAACTCTCAAGCTTGTTTCTCAAAAATACCTCTTGACTAAGAATGGATCAATATGGAAGAATCCAGATGGGGTTCTCCTAAGATGCATTCTAGAAGAATAGAGTGATGACCTGATTGAAGACTTGCATAGTGGATTATGTGGTGGCTATTTTGCACCTAAGGTTATAGACCATAAAATATTAAGAGCTGGTTATTGGTGGCCATCATTATTCAAGGATATTACTAAGATAGTCAGAAAGTGTGATAAATATTAGTGCTTTACGAGGAGGATAAAATATTTAGGTTATCTTTATTTACAACCTATGATTATTGAAGGCCCATTCAGATAATGGGGAATGAATTTCATTGGAAAAATTGTTGATTCATCAAGTATTAGAAATAGATGGATACTAGTCACAACTGAGTACTTCAAAAAATGGGTTGAGGCAATCCCTACAAAGAAAGCAATACACTAGGTAGTAATGTATTTTTTTCTAAATTAGATTATTTATAAATTTAGTGTGCCTATCAAGATAATTGATAATAATGCCATGAAATTCAAAGCCAAACCTTCAGTAGAATTTTTACAAAGAGTATGGGATTGAATTGACCTATGCTTCTAATTACAACCCTTAGGGTAATGGGCAAGTTGATTCTAGTAATAAGAACTTGCTTAAAATCATTAGACTTACTTTGGAAGAAAACAAGAAGGAATGGGGTGAATAATTAAAGTTTTATTTGTAGGATGATAGGATCATGCCCAAGAGAGATACATGTAAAAGACCTTTTGAGCTTGTATATGGATCTCAAGTAGTTCTGCCTATGAATTTATAATTTCCCACCTATCAGCTCATGGAGTAACTAGAAGATGATGAGCAGATCAATCAATATGAAAGTAAGATAAACTAGATTATTGATCTTGATGATATTCAAAGGTACACTTATGAAAGACACCTCAAGTTCAAGGATAGGTTTAATAAAGTATTTGATAGGAAAGTAACTCCAAGAACCTTCCAAGTAGGTGATCTAGGTCTACTTTAGGACAATAGAAATGAGGAGAAAGGAAAGCATGACAAATTTGATGCCTTGTAGATGGGTCCCCATTCTATTGACTATAAAATTAGGGAACATAGTTTCTTTTTGAAAGATATGGATGGGGAAATATTAGAGCTACTAGTTAATAGAAGACATATAAAACACTTCCTTGATTAATTTCTTAACCTATGTACCATATTGTATAGTGTATAGTTTTGTCTTTCTATCATTTCATCATTTTGTTTCCCCTCTACTTTGGGCCTTGTTTGTATAGTTTCCTTTTGTATTTTTATCATGTGTTTATTTTCATATCCTTTTGATCTATTTTTGTTAAGTCTACCATGTTTTGCTAAGCCTTCATGAGTGTTTGCTAAAAATTCTTAAGTTTTGACTCTATGATCCAATGGATTGGCACTTGGGTCTTATGTTTAAGATTTTTTTCACACCCACAAGGGGTATACATCCCTGAGCAAGAGCCAATATTAGTGCCTAAAATTACACTTAAGAAATTGGGCCCTTTTCAAGTGAAAATTCCCAAGTCCTTAGTCCAACTTCTATCTCCAAGTGTTCATTCGAAAATTTTAAGTTCATTTGAAAATTGGCTAAGTCCTAATTTGGTCTTTGTTTGGTGTATGTGTCTTTCCCTTAGACTTTTTTTGGATTTTTGTGTGAACATAATGTTAAAAAAAAATAGTTCTTTAGGCTTTTTGTCTCAAACAAAAAGTCAAAAGACTTATTTCCATTAAAAAAATTGTTTATTATAAAAGGTCTAAAAAAATTCAAAGTCTTATTTTGTTTTGGCCAAAATATTTGTATAAAAAATTTGAAGGAATTCTATCAGACATTTTATCTAGAGTAAACATTTTGAATTTCTATTCCCTTTAGAAATTTTATTGTGGACAAAATGTCTGAAATAATTGCAATAGGTCAGGAAAAGGTAAAGTCCTTATTTGTTTCAAATTTTTAGTCCACAAAAAAAAGTTTGAAGTGCACTTGCCCTTTTTTGCATTTTGCCCGCATAAAAATCCCGACAAAAGCCCTTTATTTTGTCAAAATTTTAGGTCCAATTTATTCAGGGATATTATTTTAGATAAAATGTATGAAACAATTATCCTAATGAAGACAAAGTGAAAATTTCAAATTCCTTCAGCAAAAGTGTAAGCTCAATTTCTTCGAAGAAAATGCCAAGTTCAATTTTTACGAGAAAATTATTTTGGACAAAATGTCTAAAAAATTATTTTGATGAAGACAAAATGCTGAAGACTCAATTTTTGTGGGAAAAGTGTAAGGGTTAATTTATTTGGGGAAATTGTTTTAGAAAAATTATCTGAAATAATTGTCTTGATAAATAAAAGACCTATGAGTAGAAGTGCTGAGAGTAAAAATCCCATGATAATTCTTACAACACAAAAGGCCTACAATAATTTTGTTGAAGACAAGAATGCTGAAGATAAAAATCCCAATGAGTAAAGTCTAGAATAAAAGGCTCAAATTAGGGATGTTGAAGATAAATTCCTTCAAGAATTTTTTTTGAGTTATAGGTATGATGGTCTCGTAGACATTTTTTGACAGGCATGTAGACATGAATCTTAAGGCACAATAACTAGTCTTTAGGATTCAAATGTTCCAGGATGGTTACATGAGTTTTAAAATTTATCCTTGTGAAGTAGTTGTTTATTTTCAAATATAAGCATGAGGTGCCACCATGAAGTGTAATAGCACTCAAAGTAATAAAGACTAATCACAAGGTACAAAAGAAGCCCACATGGCTCCTAAGTGGCACATCTTTGAGGCCAAGTGCAAGTAGTGTCCAATGACACTCCATCCCATGGACTATAATCTAATGATGTGAATTTGATTAGGAAAAAATATTTAATGGCATGAGGGCATAGTTGAAAATTCAATACAAGATCATAGGCTAAATATTGAGCATGTTCCCAAAGATTGATAGTGTTCATTCAAGTGTACATAATTTGATCTATGACATGTAATAAGTAGATACTTTTCATCAAATCCTAGAATAAATGTGAGACCATCACTTGGAAATATTATGTTAGCACAATATGGTTGATAGAGTAGGATGTAGAGAACCCATAGGGATACCAAGTGGCATGAACTCATGGCCAAAGAAAGATGGTAGCCATTAGCACTTGATCTTCCATATCAAGATCAATGGTCTACATTGATGCATACACAAATATAATCTAGTGAAAAAAGATGATGTCTCAAAAGGTCTATCTTGAATGCAATAGTGACATATGTCACAACCATAATGCGTTAGATATAGATATATGGTCCACATTTGTATAGATGAGCAGATCCCATGGTACAAGATGATCATGGAAATTTCAATGAAGTTCAACCTCATATGGAAACAAGTGAGTTTGAGGTTAGTGTGAAGTAAAGATATTGATAAACTAAGTGACATGGTGATGCCCCATAGGCATGCACAACATGCTCATGGACCCTATGCAATATTTTTAGTGAAGGCTTCTACCACTGATAACAACTTAGCAAATTTACAAGAAGGACCAGGATTTACCTAGGTAAATCAAAATTTGAAACTAATGCATTTTTACATTAAAAAAATCTAGTGGAATCCCTAATAGTCTAGATGTGTAAAATCAAAAAATGCAAAATGTGAAAAAAAAGTTGGAGCCAAAAGTAAAAGTTAAAAGTGACCTAAGTCTTTTGCATTTTTTCATTGTTGTGCTTGCCCAAGTTCCTCCATGAGAAAGATATTACACATTTACAAATCCAAAGTGGGATACTCAAAATAAGATCATTTAAAGGGCCATGGATTTAGAATATTCCAAATAAATCATAGATTTCATGGCATGCATGAGAGGGAGGGAAGCTGTCCATGAATTTATAACCATGTAAATAAGTGGTCTAGGGAATTTTCAATCAATTTCACACAAAGACAAAGTTTTTTTTACCACCATGAATATTCTCCCTCTAGCTCATTTGAAAATATTTCTAGCTAAGAGATCAAAGAGTTTGTTGCATATTTTCATCATTCTTTGTAGAGGCAGTTAGAGCAATGATTTTTCTTGCCAATGGATGAATATTTTAGGTATGTCAAGGGAATATTTTCTAGCTAAAATCATCTTGGTAGACTTGGAAGTTTGCTTTACAATTTTAAAAGTTGAGACCCACAATAATATATTTGAAAATGTATAAATAAAGGGCTTCTCTTCTATTCAAAGGTTTTTTGCTATTGGTTTTTATTGTTGGTCATTATTTTAGGTGTCCATTTTATCTACATCTAAGTTTTACAAAAAAATTTGGGATAAATTGATGTGTGTAGACATTATCTCCCTTGATAAGGTGGTTGTATTTGTATAACCATTAGCAAGTTTTGAGATCATGCTTATGTCTCCTTTGTCAAAAGAGTAATCTCACCATGCTTATTCCCATGGAAATTTTTTGAAGTGTTGATGTTTGTAATATTTATTTTCAAGTTAATGAAAATATTCGTGGTTCTTTGTTTTCTCTTTTAGATGAAGTGCAATGACATATTTTTTTAAGAATTACTGATTAGATATTTGGTTTGTGCTCACTACTGGTTGTCATTTTGAGCATATATTTAGATTATAAAATCTTTTTGCATTACTTTAGGATAGGTTGTTGAATAACTTGTTAAGGAACCCTAGGTTTATGGATTCAATGAGAAAAATCATTTGAAATATTAGTTTTAGTGTATGTTCTAGTCTCTCAAAGATGATTTGGTATTTACCATTATCTTGCATTTGAAGTTTTTTTGCATTTTTACTAATGAATATTGTCATAAAATACTTCTAGATACCCTAATATTTGGAAACCACCATCATGCCACCCTCCTTTTTAATCATCTAACTTGTCCTACCCTACAAATAATATATCCTGTTACATATTATAAGTGTTATTTACCTTGAAAATGCATAAGATCTTACATATCTAAAATGTGTTTATAGTTTGCACTTTAAATTCTATCATTAAAATCTCTTATTTGACCCATGTTGTTGAAGATTATATAGAATGAAGATTTTAGTCTCTTTCCCATATGTATTTAGTAAATTATATATAAACTAGAGTATTTGTGCATTTCGTGTGACAACCCTTCATGGGTGAAGTGTGAAAACTTGGTTATGCCTTAGTCATATTTATTCTTTATGCCAAAAATCCCCATGAAGGTTGAAGTTCAAAATATCTCCATGTGAATAAGCTACCCCTTAGGTCCTCTCACCTTGGTTTAGGTAGATTAAAAATTAGTAGGGAGTTGACAATACCCTTTATAGGTACCTCTTAGTCATTTTATATGTTTGGTCTAATCTTGATGCTAAACCCTTCCCCAACTATAATGACACACTAACAGGTTTTTTTCATCATTATTTTCCATTTTATTTTCAAGTGTGTAAGGTTGAGAGAAAGAAGTGTAAAAATGGGAAATAATAGATCATACAAGTATCATCGACTCTATTTGGTTAACCTTATTTGAGTCATAGTCTACTAAGACAAAGATGATTTTTTTAGGTTGATTCTAGCCTATGTATACATTTTGGTGAACCTGATATGAATCTTATCCTACCTTTGGTTGGAATATATTCATGTTTTCCCTTCTAGTTCCTTAGAAACATCATAAAAATCATCATTTACATTTTGGTCTAATTGTATTATCCAACCCGATACCATTCAAAAATATTTCAAACTACATCAACCAACCCAATACAATTTAATGTATCTTTCAAACTTAGCCTGATATAATTTAGTTTATATTTCAAACTAAATTGACCAACCTAATATAGTTTTCTATTATTTTAAATTTAACCAACCAACTGATATAATTTATTATATCTTTCCATATGTAGTGATCAACTTGGTATAATTCTCTATCTTTCCAACTACATTGGCCAACCTGATACAATTATTTTTATCTAACCACCGATAGTGTTGCCTCTTTACTATACTATATCAACTAGCTCGATACCATATTTTTTAGCTTATTATATTGTCCAAGTTAATGCATTATGTTTTTATAGTCTTAGTAATTAACTATATCTTCCTAGTTCATATCATTTGTTTCCTTTCACCAATCTTTGTCACATCAAAAATTTTAATCCTCTATCATAATGATGTCACATTTTATTTCTAAGAAGCCTCAACCCATTCCACTTTTTCATGGGTCACTCCTTCCTACCTTCTATAATAAAAATTGAAGGCAACTCTTTATGTTGTAACTATACCACACCCTTTCTTATGTTTGACGATTCCAATGATACTCTTCCCACTTATGATGATACTTCTAGTGAGACTGAAGATTATCAATATGGTCCTCCTATTTATGATGATCCATATAGGATCCTAATGATATCACATTTTAAAATTATGACATTATTAAATATACCCATGATGATCATCCCCCTATGACCTTGACAATCCTTACTATTGGCATTTTTGGCTCACATATCAAGCTTTGCCTGTAGTTGGAGAGAGAAGCCTCACAGGGTCCTAATTGAAGAAAGATCAAATGGCTTAGGAGCAAGCTCAACATTTCAAATGGAGGGTTTTAAGTTGGTTTCATGGTGAAATCAAGTAGATCAAAAGGCAAGTACAAGTTACACAAACATAAGAAATTTATTTGAGCATTCAAAGTTCAAGCATAAGTTTAGAAGAGCCTACAAGCTTTAAAAAGGCTAAGTGCAAAACCCCATTTTTAGCTAAGTCCTTACTTGGCATATTATTTTAGGATTTTATCTAGATAAGTTTAATTCTTTTGGACTTTCTTATTTTGAATAAGTGTTAAAATTTTTGGTAAAATTTTATGAGACATTTTCCCAAAGATAGAATTCTTTCGGATAATTTGTCCCAAGGGAAAAAGGCTAAGTATAAATTGTTTTAAACATTTTATCCAAAACAAAAAAAGGTGTAGACTTAATTATTTTAGGAAAAGTGGCTAAGAAAAAATCTTGGAGAGTAAATTTTTTTTGACATTTTATTCATGAAAAAGGGAGCTAAGTGCATTTGTGTCTATAAATTTGTTTGAGACAATTTTCCCAAAGACCTAAGTCTTTCAGAGATTTTGTCTGAGGAAAGTGTCATGAGCAAAAGCTCAAAGGAAATGTCTTTACAAAAACCCCAAGGAAAAAGTGTATGAAACAAAAAACTATAAGGCCAAATTCTTTTGGGGAAATTATTCTGTAATAATTTCCTCAAAGATATAATTACATCAACCAAATTATTTTAGCAAAGATGATCCAATAAATGGGGACATTTGTGAAAATGTTAAATTAAAGCTCAATAGTCATCTATTAGGATGCAAAGATTGATGGTTGCATAGTCATCATTAAAGTTTCCATATATGTCAATTGATAGGTGCACAAATATTAAATTTAAGCCCTATGAAATAGCTATTTGGATTCAAAAAAGTAAGATCAATGATCAATGTTTAATCATATAGATGATCTAATGATATAAGCTCAACTAGAAAGAAAGTGGGCCTAATGAGATCTAAGGCTCACGTTTATTCATACATATTTATTAGATGGTGTAAGATGAGTCAAAACTTTAATGATCCAATTTTATTTTTAATGGCCAATCAAATGAAGGTGAGCCTAAGTGACTTAGACAAAAGTTGATACGACATTTTTCAACCTAGGCAAGGTAAATACAAAGGAACCAAGCTCAAATGTGATTAGGGATGGATCCAAGTTAAACTATCATGGGGACACTAAGACCAAGAATTTCCAACAAAGCTCGATAGAGGTAAAATAGGTCTTGTAGACTAATATAGACCAAGGGGGTGGTAACTTATTGTCAAATCAAGAACATGTGCCTAGTGAACTACTTTTATCAATTAAAACTATAGGAAAACCAATAGTTTGGATTGGTTTTCATCTATAGTGGACCCAAGTTTAGTTTCCATTTTAGGGGCATAGAAATGAGATATGGTGGGGTCTTCTCGTCCTTCAACACAATCATAGCTAGACAAACTATCGCTCAAAGTATGCATGGCATGGCTCTATTAGTTTTGAGATATGAGGATCTCCTCATAATGAGTAACAAATGGTATATGTCATGGAAAAAAAAGGTAGACACTTATAATTTAATGGATTGATCACCAGAGACAACTACATAAAGGTGATCCTTTTCTCCACTCTTGCATGCCATGACAAACTAGTAAAGAAGAGTTAGTGCCATGATAAAAAATCTAACAGATTGATCCAATTATTGTAACTACAATGATGTCAGATCCTAACTAAAAAAAACTTGATCCCACCATTAAAAACATAAATAATATCAGTAAAGGAATGATGTAAAGGTGCAACTGATTAAAGTGACCTAGATCAATTAGGAAGCTTGAATGAGCATAAATGCATAGGCAGTTTTAACTATGGTTTAGATGGAGTGGTGTTCATTTTTATTCCATTTTTAGCACCAAAATCCCTCTTTTTTATTCCCCTTTATTTTATAAATATGGCCTTTGAGATATTATTAAACATCCCTTAGGTTGGTATGACTAGACTCTACCAGAATTATATTTTGCATCTCTTGGAGTAATGAGTAAAGAATTTTATAGTTATTTACTAATTTGTGTTTAGTGTTTTTTGTTTTTTTGATATGCAAAAGTGGTTTTTATCTTCCATTTGTAGATCCAAGCTCAACATAAGTGCTATAAAATTTATTTGCAGGTCATATAATATGTCTTAACATTAATCTCTCAAGGATATAATGGACTACTAAATGTAAGTGTCCTCAACTAGACATTATCTTCATTGTTCCCTAATCATAATGCATCAAAATAACCTCTATATGAAATAATGTTGCATATAAACTATAGTAAGCATTGAATTATCTTATTTCATAGTCCATTAGTGTGTTAAAGAATCCAAGCTCAAGAGTGGATATGACAAATTCATGGTGCATCACTGCATATTAGAATAGTTTTTATTTTATGTAATATCTTGACTCGTTTCACCCAACTCATTTAGGTCTTAGAAAGAAAGGTCCAAAAAATCATATCTAAGGAATTAACCTCATTAAAAACCCTAGAGGTCTAGTCTAAATAGAGGCATCTCATAGCCTTTAGATCATTCCCATGTTGGTCCAGGTATGAGCTAGACTTGAAAAAATTTGACCTCTATTGGGTGCAATCTAGATAGCTAACAGTTCTATCACATCCAATGGGACCCCTTATTTACATAATTTGAGTCATATATACATATATCTAAGTAAATAACAAGTTTTAGGGTCTCATTTATAGGTTTGCATACTTTTTCATGCCACTAAGAGTTATCATAATATCTTTTGTAAAAGGGAAAGAGATAGATTTCTCTGAATGGTCTTTCCAATCAATAAAGAAGAAGAAATCCTCTCAACCAAATCCTACACTTACACCCTTATTCCCCCTATAATTACATAAAATATTTCTATTCAAGTCAATGTTATTCAATCAAACATTGTTTTAAATCTCATACCTCAGATAGCTATTCCGAAAAGATAAGCCTTTATGCCATTCAATGGTGGTATTCCTCTAAAACTTACCCAATGGGATGATATTCTAGGCTCAGATCTAAAGGATCTTCCTTATTTTACAAGGGAAAATCTAGTCACTCCTATAAAACATATTGTAGATATTTCTACCATTTATTCAGTGCATCATGTAACTCAGAAAAATGTAGTAATGAGGTTGTTATCAACTTCTTTCAAAGGGAAATCACTTCAATAGTATAGAGGATTGGTTCCTGCATCAATTAATAACTAGGATGAGTTTGGAGAGGTCTTGTGCAAGAACTTTAAGGAAAAGAGTGATCATATTTCACTTGTGGAGCAACTTAAAACAATCAAGAGATTTAATCATGAATTCATGGTGGATTTTAAATATAGGTTGTAGAAGACTTGGGATAGAATTCTCGCAGTGATCAAGCCTACATCTAACTATGTTTTTTTATACTATCTAAAGGCTCTCAATTTAGATGTGGCTATCATGATTCAATTCATGGGAGGGAACACTCTACCTAAATATTTTAAAGTAACAATCAAGGATAAAAATTGCCTTATATAAGTAGGCAAGTTGTCTTCAAAGCCAATAATGCCTCTCTTTCCAAAGATATATCCTCTTACTCCAACTATTACTCTAGTTCCAAATTCAATTTTTTTAATCAAATAGAAGGTGATCAAACTAATAGATTGGGGAAGATAGAGAGTCTTTTGAAAGCTCAAAAAAACAAGTTTTTCACAATTGAGAGGCAAAAAGATCCACCATATAGGCCATATCAGAATACCAATTAGAATTATTAGCACAATAGGCCACCTTATCAATCCAATCAAAAAGGAAAAGGGTAGAATCCTCAGTTAAGTCAATACAATCCTAATGCTCTAATCACTTCTAGAGCTATTGTTCCAACTCAAAACAACTATGTTTAGAAAGGGCAATGGAACAATTAGTGGGATTAAGCAAATAACATGGCAATAGCTCTAACTAGTGAGATATCACATTAGTCTTATATGTAGTAGAGTCCAACTCCTCCTCCACATTAAAACCATCTAAATAAGTAAGTCTCTCTATCACATTGAGACATTCCTTCTTTCACTCAAGTAGAAGTGCCAAGTCAATAAGGAAGAGAAAATAGTAAAGCACCTATTGAAACTACATTTGTGAAGTTTCAAGAAGGTGAGGATTCTTTTGATCACATAGCTGTAAATCAAAGTCAAAATATGCTTAATGTTGATAATTTAGTTTTAGTCCATACTAGATCTAAAAAAGGGGCAATTGGTGATGGCTCAAGTATTGATAAGGTATCCCCTTATCCTTCTCAACCATCACAAAGGACCACCAATTATGATCTACCTTAAAAGACATCAACTCAGTAGGCTTAAGATCTAAAGGGGTAGAATGTGAAAGGGCCTTACATTACCTAGTTCACACAACATCTAGGAGCCCCTCTTGAAATTATAGTCAAAGACAACCACTTATCTACTCAGTATTATGGATTAGATAAAGAAAACTTTAGTATTAATTTAAATATGGGATACACTGCTAATCCTAAGACAAAAATATTATCTACAAGAGAATCTTTCAAAGATCAATATCTCTGATAGACCATCTAAAAAGGAAAGAGTAAGTGTTTTTTTTATCTAACTCTAATCCATTTATTGAGCCCTAAGATCCTAAGGTGATTAAGCCTCCTCCATTATATCTTTCATTTGTCATAGGAGATTTTCTTATCTATAATTATATGATTGATAGTGAGACCAATACTTTTGTCATGCCTAAATCCATAGATGATAAACTAGGGCTCAAATATGAACCTCATGAAAAAGGAGTGTTACAATTAGATGGTTCTCTAACTAAGACTATGGGCATCCTTAAATATCTTAAGATTTTACTTGATGCCTATCTAAATTTCACCATTTTATAGGATATAGTTGTTGATTTACCTCCATACTTTGCACTATGCCTATCAAGATATTTTATTGCTAAAATAGGAGACTACCTTTCTTCAAATTATTCATACATAGTTTTTAGAACTAGATATGGAACCAAAGTCACTATAATATCTGAGCCTATTTCTAAATTTTTCTTTGAACCATTTATGAAAAATATGTCTAATATGAATTATAGTATTTTAGAAGAAGATGAGGATACTATTGATCAAAAACCTTCTAAGACAATTTAAGGCATACCAGATCTACTCTTGGATGATTGGACTATTGATTATCATGGTAATGACCCATACAAAGGTATTCAATAAGATGGTCTTGGTGTTTATTTCATGCATGAAGAAGGTGACTCATTACCTAGTCTCACCAACTCAAAGCAAGATCAAGAGGGAGTATACAATCTATAATTTGATGGATCCAAATCAAAGAATGGGAGTGTATCTAGTATAATGTTAGTTTCACCTCAAAATCAAAGGTATTATTCTTTGGTTAGATTTTAGTTCAGTTGTACATAAAATATTATAGAATATGAAGCTCTTATTCATGGCCTTTAGTGGGCCAGAAAGAGAGGTATTAAGCATTTTCAAGTGAAAGATGATAGTGAGTTGGTGGTGAAACAAGTAAGATGTTTAATTACATCAAATAACCCCCTCCTAAAGTCATACAAACATAGAGTTTGGGACCTCATGGAGGATTTCCTAGCATTTGATATTTGTTCCATCCTTAGAGGAGCCAATCAACATGTAGATAGACTTATTGCCATAAGAGCACAATATTATATAGTGGATCAGCTCAAGGAAAATAAAGATCAAACCTAAATCAGGGTTGTAGGTAGGATTTTATTTCAAAACAAATAAGGTAATTTGGAAAGTCTTTGATAGTGACACACATATAACCTATTTACTACAAAATGAGGTAGAATTTTTCTCAAAGAATCAAAATAAATTACAATAAAAATATGAATATCAAATTCTGAAATTGCGATAAAAAAAATGCCTAAAGATTTAGTAACCTTGGAGATAATTTTCAATGAAAATGATCAAATAAGAAAGGACAAGGTAAGCATCTCTTCCAAAGAAGAACATTATGAGCAAGTTCACATAACTGAAGGTAAGCAATTCAAGTGGGGTAAAGTGAATATTAATTCTAAGAGAGTAGCTTTCATTTCATTAAGTAATGAGTATATGGATTTATTTTCTTAGAAATACCATGATTTTAAAGGGTTTGAACCTAGTTTAACACAACATACTATTGAGCTTGAACAAGATGCAAAACCAATAAGATAGAAGCAAAGGCCCATCAACCCCAAGGTTGAAATTCTCATAATAAAGGAGCTTACCAAGTTGATTGAGTTAAGTATAATATTTTCTATCAAGCACTCAATGTGGGTAGTAAACCTTGGACTAATGAGAAAGAAAAATGGAGAGATAAGACTATGTGTAGATTTTAGAGATTTGAATAAAGTGTCATTGAAAGACCACTATCATCTTACTTCCATGGATCAAATATTGTAGAGGGTATCAGGTTCACAAAGGTTCTCCTTACTAAATGGGTACTCAGGTTACAACTAGATATTGGTGAAAGAGCAAGATCGGTATAAGACAACTTTCATAGCCAAATGGGGTACTTATGCCTATCAAAAAATGCCTTTCAAGATCTCTAATGTTGGAGCAATTTTCCTAAGGGTAATGGATGTTTATTTTCAAGGTATTTTGAGTGAAAGGTATTAGTTTATCTTGATGACATTACTTTATTTTTAAAGGATCCTAATGATCATATACCACACTTGAGAGTTATTTTTGATAGATGTAGACAATTTGGAGTTTCATTAAATTTAATTAAGTGTATCTTTTTAGTGTATGAGGGGAGATTTCTTTGGCATGTAATGTCTAAATATGGTCTAATTATTGATCCAAAAAAAATATAAGTAATCCTTTATTATTTTCAAAACATAAAAAAGGACTACAAAGCTTCTTAGGCAAGATTAATTTTATCAGAAGATTTATTCTTGGATTTGTAGAATTGGTAAGGCCACTCACTCAAATGTTTAAAAAACATCAAAAATTCACTTAATCTAGATTTTAGTAAGGATTTATTTATGTATGTTTTTTCTACATTTAGTACAATCTTAGCCATGCTTATGCAACAAAATAGTGAAGGTTTAGAGTAACCCATTACTTTTTTTAATCAATATTTGGAAGACTATGAGGAGAGGAATTATTTTTTTGAAAAGCATGTTCTTGATATTATAAGATGTTTGGAAAAATTTATATGGTTGGTTTCAAATATCAATATTATACTAATGGTAGCTCATGTTAGTTTGAAGTATTTCATCCTCAACATAGACTTAAGTGAAAAGAGAGCTAGATGGGTCACTAAGTGCATGGAATATGATATTGAAGTAAATATCACAAAGTTATTTCAAGGTAAAAGATTGCATGAACACCTTGAAAAAGATGTGAAAGAGGATAAGGACATGGTTTTGACACTTCAGAACACCTAACAAGAAACTGAAACTACTTCTCCATCTAGATGGATACAAGACATTGCTAGATTCCTTCAAATAGGAAAATGTCTAATGGGATTATATGCATGAAGGAGAAAAAATTTATAACTATAATCGGTACCATACATTTTTATTGATGTAGTGTTCTTCAAAAATGACATTAGAGGTATCCTTTTAAGGCGTGTTGAAGCTAACCAAGTTGATAAGCTTTTTGAATAATTTCATGATAGTCCTTCTAGAGGCCATTTTGCATCCAAGAACATAGTTACAAAAATCATTAGAGATGGTTTCTTTTGGCTTAATTTATTTAAATATGCATATTTATAGGTTAGGAAATGTGCAAAGTGTGTAATGTTAATAGATAAATAGAGACTAGTTGCCATGCCATTAAAGCCTATTTAGGTTGAGTAGCCTTTCCTATAATGAGGTTTGGACTTTATTGGCATGATACATCCTCCATATAGTGTTAGGAATAAATGGGTCTTGACAGATACAAACTTTTTCACTAGGTGGGTGGAAGCAATGCCTTTGAAGGAGGCAAATGAGAACTCTATGCTTGAGTTCTATGAGAGTCTAGTCACCCATTTTGGAGTATCTTCTACTATAATATCAAATAATTCCTTGGAATTAAGAAGTGAAAATTAATGTGAATGGGATCTTGATCAAGGTATTTATTAACATATTCATAAAATTACTATTCATAAGGTAATGGACTAGTTGAGTCCACTAACAAGAACCTGATTTAGATCATCAAAAGAACACTGAAAGATAATAAGAGATCTTGGCATACAAAGTTGAAGACTACTTTAAGAGATGATATAATCAGCCATAATAAAGCCATTGGTAATTTACCTTATCTCCTAGTTTATGAAAGATAAGTAAGGTTACCTATCTCATTAGAGCTCTAAGCTTTAGAACTTACACACCAACTAGAGATTCTAAAAAGTAATGCAATGGAGGTTAGGATGAATGAACTGAGAGAATTAGAAGATTTTAGAGATGATTCCATGCATACCATGTGGTTTAACCAATAACAAGTCAAGAATTTTTTTTGATAAAAGAGATTCATCAAAGACATTCTAGTAAGGTGACATAGTCCTCAAATGAGATGAGAACCATGCAAAGCTAGGAAAACACTCCAAGTTTGATAGCCTTTGGAGTGGACCTTATGTAATCATAAGTTAAAAGGAGAGAAATTCATTTGAGATTGATATATTTAATGGAGATATCCTTCCCATCCATATCAATGGGAGGTATCTTAAGTTTTGCTATTAATTTAAGCTCATTCTATTTGTACATATGTAGATAGGTATGTCTTTTCATCTAAGTGATTTTGTACATTGATTTGTTTGTTGTTTAATTAGTTTTGGTCTATTTGGTTGATTTATTGATTCAAAAAGTGTTTCCAAAAAATCAAGCATAGTATTTTCATTTATTTATTCATCTTGAACAAGACTAATCAAAGTCTAGGTCCCATGACCAGTAGGTTGGTCAAGTTCGCTGAGTCACTATAAGTGTTGGCCTCTTTGGCCCACATATCAAGCTTTGAATTTGGTTGGAGAGATAAGCCTAGTAGGGTCCCAATTGAAGAAAGATAAAATGGATTATGAGTAGGAACAATTTTTTAAATGGATGGTTCTCAAATAGGTTTCATGGTGAAATCAAGTAGATTAGAAGTTAGGGACAAGTTGCACAAGCATTGGAAAGTAATTTGAGCATTCAAAGTCCAAGCACAAGTTTAGAAGAGCCTATAAGCTTAAAAAAGGATAAGTGAAAAACCCATTTTTTGGATAAGTCCTTACTTGGCATATTGTTTTGGGATTTTATCTAGCTAAGTTCAATTTTTATAGACTTTCTTATTTTGATTAAGTGTTAGAATTATTTTAGGAAAATTATCCAGGACAATTTTACTACAAATAGAATTCTTTCAAATAATTTGTCTCGAGGGAAAAAGGTTAAGTACAAATTTTTACAAACATTTTATTTAAAATGAAAAAGCCACAAACTTAATTCTTTTGGGGAAAGTGGCTGAGCAAAAATCCTAAAGAGTAAATTGTTTTGGACATTTTGTTTGTGGAAAAGGGATCTAAGTGTATTTGTGTCAAGAAAATTATTTGGGATATTTTTTTTGAAGACCTAAGTCTTTTGGACATTTTATCTAAGGAAAGTGTCTTGAGAAAAAGCCTAAAGGAAATGTATTTTCAAAAATATCAAGGATAAAGTGCCAAAAATAAAAAAGTACAAGGCTAAATTCTCTCAGGGAAATTAATCTATAATAATTTCCGCAAAGACGTAATTACATTGGTCAAATTGTTTTGGTGAAGATAATCTAGTAGATGGGGATGTTCATGTAAACATCAAAATAAAGATTAGTAGTCATATATTAGGGAAAAAATATTGATGGTGACACATATGTCATTGACATTCCCATGGATGTCAATTGACAAGTGCAAAAACATAAAATTTAAGCCCCATGGAAGAGATATTTGTATTCAAAAAATTAGGATCAATGATCAATGTTTAATGTTCAATCATATAAATGATCCAATGGTGTGAGCTTGAATGGAAGGAAAGTTAGCCCAATGAGATCTAAGGATTGCATTGATTTATTCATCTTGATTCGATAGTATGAGGTGAGTCAAAAGGTCAAGGAGATTGAGGGGCCACCACATGGCACAAACATGGAAGCTAACATACTGATAACAAGATCTTCAGATCAATGCATAATTGAAAAGTGGCATGATCATATTATTCATGAAAATAAATCAATGAACTACATTTGTTCATACTAAGGAGATCAATGACATGCAAGCAAGTCAAAAAGTCTATGGATCTTGAGAATGGACATGTGGTTGACAAGTGGCACAAATGCATGAGTCTTGGTAGAGGATCTATGGATCACATTCATTCATATTGAGTAGATCAACGGAGTGAAATGACTCAATAGGTCAATGATATGAGTTTATTTTTGATGGTTAATTAAGTGAAGGTAAGCCTAGGTGATTTAGATGAAATTCAATATGATATTCTTTGACTTAGGCAAGGTAAATATGAAGGAACCGTGCTCAAATTCAATCCATAATGGATCTATATTGAACTAGAGTGGGGAAAACAAGACCAAAAATTTATAGTAGAGATCCATGGAGGTAAAATAGGTCTTCTAGACCTAATATATACCAAAGGGGTGGTAGCTTATTATCAAATCAAGAACATGCACCTGGTGAACTTTTTTTGTCGATTAAAACTATAGGAAAACCAATAGTTTAGATTGGTTTTCATCTATAATGGACCCAAGTTTAATTTCCCATTCATAGGCATATAAATGAGATATGGTGGGGGATTATCATCCTTTAACATAGTCATATATTTAAAAAATACCACTCAATGTATGCATGACATGGATCTATTAGTTTTGATACATGAGGATATAGTCCTCACTAATGAGTAACAAGTGGTAGATGGCATAGAAAATGAAGGTAGACATGTAGAATTCAAAAAAATCATTTTTAGAGCTAGCTTCATGAAAGTGACCCTTCTCTACACTCTTGCATGCCATGACAAACTAGTATATAATAGTAAACACCATGGCAAAAAATCTAACAGTTTGATCCGATTATTGTAACTACATTGATGTTAAAACCCATATTGAAACAACTTGATCCTATCATTTCAACCATAAATAAGATCAATAAAGGAATGATGAAATGGTGAAACTAATTGAAGTGACCTAGATCAATCAGGAAGCTTGAATGAGCATAAATGTATAAGTAGTTATAACTATAGTTTAGATTTTGATTCTCTTTTTAGTGATAAAATATCTCTTTTACTCCATTTTATTTTATAAAATTGGCCTTTTATCTATTATTAAACATCCCTTAAGATGGTATGATTAGACTTTACCAAAATTATATTCTACACCTATTAGAGTAATAAATAAAGAATTTTACAGTTGTTTACTAATTTGTGTCTAGTGTTTTTTATTTGTTTGATATGAAAAAGTGGTTATTATCTTCCCTTTGTATGTTTAAGCTCAGCCTAAGTGTTAAAAACTTTATTTGTAGGTCTTATAATGTGTCTTATCATTGATCTCTCAAGGATATAGTGGTTTGCTGAATGTAAGTGTCTTCAACCAGACCTTATTTTTATTTCTTCCTAGTATTAGTGAATCAAACTGACCTCTATATGAAATATTGTTGCATAGAAACTATATAAAGTAGTGCATTAGTTTTTTCATAGTCCATTAGTGTGTTAAAGAGTCTGGGCTTAAGAGTGGATATAATAAATTCATGGTGCATCACTACATATTAGAATAGTTTTCATTTTATGCAATCTCTTGAATCTTTTCACCCCAACTCATTTAGGTCTTAGAAATAAAGTTCCAAACAATCATATATGAGGAAATAGCCTCATAAAAAACCCTAGATGTCTGGTCTAAATATAAGCATCCCACATCCTTTAGATCATTCCCATGTTAGTCTAGGTATGGGATAAACTTGAAGAAATCTAACCTCTATTGGGTTCTATCTGGATAACTAACACTTACAATTATAGTTATCCAAAAAATTGTCTTATTTATGAATATCCCTATAAAAATCCCTATGATGACACTTATAATGAGATTAATACTATCAATATGGTCCCTCAATCTTTTATGATCACACATTTTCCAATTATCACATGGTTGAAATCCACTATCATGATTCTACTATCTATAATGATAATTATAATGAAGGTGAATAACCTAACATGATAGTATATGTTTCCATTAATGATGACTTGACATGGATGAAAATACTTCTTACACTTTATCCATCTTTATCAATATCAATTTCAAATCAAGAAATGATGAACATGGTTCTTCGATGTTTACCCATCCTTTACCTCATACTTATAAGGCCTTAATAGGATAATTAATCAAATATCCACTCACATTCATTCAATTTTTATTAACTCATCAACTTATAAAGAAAACCATATTCAAAAGCCCACCATGTTACACATTAGAGGTTATTGTGATCCTTGAGCTTATTTGAAAATTCATAACTCTCATATTTCAACCTCTTCATATCTACCTAAATCATCACTCAAACCACTTATTTCTAATGGCATAGACCAACCTAATACCATGTAGTTACAATCATTTAAAATCAACTAGATTGATCATGACACAAAATGTGCCAATATAGTTATTTTATCTATAGTCAACTGCACTTGCCATGATTCATAATATGTTGATAAACTTAAATTTATCTCACCACATTATATTGATGAGGTCAATATAGTCCCTTTTAATTATATTTAATTATACTAAATTAACCTAACTTATATAGTGCATTTTAGTTATAATTCATCAAATTGTACCAACTTGGGCAATACAGTCCATTTTAATCATGTTTCATCATACTATATCAACCTGGCTGATATAGTCCATTTTAATCTTACATCATTAGATTATATTGACCTAGTTAATATAGTCCATTCACTCTTATTATATCAACATAAGGTATCAACCTCAATGATACAATTCACTTTAGTCTTATTTCATTAGACTATATTGACCTAGCTAACATAATTCCTTTTACTCCTATTTATCCAAGCTTAATCATCTTGGATTATACCATACATAAAAAAATTCCATTACCTCCCAAAGATGCTAAATTTTCCTTAGGTGCCATATTTCCTCCTATAACATTGATTTACACAAATTTTGACATCATTACCAGGATTGGAAATATTGAGGATAGATCCAATCCACCTATATCCCATAGGTTAGGGCATATGACGATGCTTATCTTATTATTTTCACACATGTTGGGGCATCTTGAGATGCCCTTAATTTTATCATTACACATATGGGGTCACCTTAAGATACCCATATTTTATCCTTTTGGGCATATTGCAATGCTTATCCTTAACTTTAATCATTATTTGGGTGCATCTTCTAATGCCTATAAGTTTTCTCTTGGCTTCTTGATTTCTCATCCTTACCATAAGACAATAATCAATAACCTTTCACATATTACAAATAAACAAATTTTAATTTAAGAAAATTTCAAAGACAAATACACTCAAATTTTACCTACTCTTATTTGATATATCCATTAACATATATTTTTCTCATTATTTTGTTTCATGTTTATTTAATTTTTTGTATTTTATTTTCTTAACATCACTTTCATTATTGTTATCAATCAGGAGTGTGCCCTTGTGATAAAGTGTGAAATTACTCACTCCTATTGGAACATGGAATATCTCCAAAGAGGGTTGGTTCCTTTGGCGCTCTCACTAAAACTTACTTTTAAGCTACTACTTACTAATTCTGATAAAGAAAAGGATACAAAAGATAATGGAAATAGATGAAACTGAATGAAACCTAAAATAGAAGGTGATACAATTTTTTTTTTTTTAATTAACTCAAAGGATTTAAATGACACTTATATTAAAGATAAAAAATATTACACACACATTCACTACACCCAAGTAAGATTTTTACATCAATATTTCACAATAAGGACCTTACAAACTCAACTCATGTAAAGGACTAAACTCACATCTAATACTTAAAATTAAGCCTGATTTAGACACTTATAACGACCTATATAACATCAAAATCTCTCATGAAGGTACAAAAATAGACTATAACCAAGGAAAACAAGTATTTCACTAAGTTATATAAATGGCAAACACATACACTTTACTAGAAAAGACCTAAAAATGAAGGAATTTTTATTCTTATTGATCTCAAAAGGTGAATAATTTTTTTGGAATACTTATATAAAAATCCAAATATAAAATATTATTTTTTACATTATGGAAAAAATAATACATATAGTAAAGAAATGCTTGGAGACAAGACAACCCCAAAGTAAGGGACCCTAAACTTGATCAAATGGCTCGTCCAAAAGTGATACATAGAATTTTTAGCTTCTTAAATACTGAAAATTAATAAATTGGCATGGAAAATATGTTATAAAATGTTTATGGGTCTTAGGATACTCATCATTATGTTTGGTCAAGCTTAGAGCACTTGGAGAGTGTCTATATTCTTGTACCAACCCTTAGATTTTAGCCTTCTTGTCTCCCTTGATGAAAAAGTCTCTTTCATGGATGTAAGACTTAAATCACTTAAAATTATTTAATTTTAACCCTTATATAGGATCATTAATTATTTTATAACACTTGGAAAGATTTGGTTATAAGACTCCTTAAACAAATTGACTTTGTGTTGCACATGGGTATTTGGAAGATGAAGAGTCCTATTTACACTTGTTGGAAAAATTTTACAAAGCCTCATTTCATTATAAATATTAATTTAATTTTTAATACATTTAATATGGTGTGAAATATCCTTATTCAAATTTAAAAGTCTTTTTAATAGGATATATGCACCTATTTAGCCTTCAAAAACCCTCAAAAGGCTCATTTTTCACCAAGGCATAAAAGGTAGAAAGTGGAATTTTTCTCAAGTTTGCTTCAATACAGAATATATCCTCAATTTAAGGATTCTAAAGGGCATAAAATACCTATTTCAAGTCAATTTTATGCATCAAACACTCAATAAGACCTGTAACAACACCAAAAACATGTATTTCTCATGTATTCCTTGTAACCGTATTTAAAAAAAAATCTCCTTGTCCAAAATAATATAGAATTGATTATAAAAAAAATACTTGTTATAGGTACCTATTATCCTCCCACATCTCCCTAAAAAATTTCATGGCCAAAATCATAGATTTGATATGCTTTCTAGCCCATCTAGCTTGCCAAAGTAGGCCTAATAGCCCTTTTAGCTCTATAAGATAAATTTTGTTATTGGGAGCTCATATAGATGTAAAAACTCAAAAAAGTGTTTGATTAAATTTTATCATTCACAAAAAATGATCCATGTCAATTTTTGTGGTTTGAAACCACTTGGAAGTACAAAAAACATGGAATGGCCTTTGGAAGGATTGTCCTTTGAATGTATTTTTTGACTAGCCGAAAAGAATGAAATGATTTGGGCACATATGGATGATTTTTTACAAATTTTTTTATCTTGGAAAGGTAAAAAAGTCTCAATATTTCCTTAAAAGTTATTGATGTCTTTTGATGATCCTTGAAACCCTAATTTTAGCTCAAAAATAAGAAAAAGTATAGATTTTGAAAAAAATATGTACAAGTGAAGGTATATAAAAAAACCATGTGATATACCTTATAAGAGTCCCATAAAACCTTTTTTAGGTTTCATGAATCAAATACGCAGTTTTTTTGGGTATCCAACTCAAAACTTGCAAACTAGTTCAAAACAGGGTTTTTGGGAGGTTTTTGATAGTTTTCACTCTTAAGGATGATTCATAAAATTGGAACATATAACTTGATACAAAATTTCAAAATTTATATATATAATACCACCACAAACATACCATAACTCCTTGAGGTCCCATGATAGAACTCCTTGATGGGGTGAGCATTCAAACTTGGCCTCTCAAGTGAATTCCTTCATTTGGTGCACCCTATCTTGATTTTGAATCCAAAAATGGATTCTTTGTGAAATATTATACAAACCAATAGATTTAAAACATATAATATATACCCGTTATCATTTCTAAATTCTTTGGAATGGTCATTAGACCTTGGAAGTGGAAATGATCCCCTGTTGGGCAAAATGACCTAGTTTAGGTTAGTGGGGTTTGAGGGCAAATGGCCACCCAACAACACTTATGAGAGATTTATCACCATTCCTAAGACTAATATAGGTTATTACCATCTCAAAATATCTTATTGAAACATATATTTATTACAAAGTGTTTTTTAAGGTAACTAACACTCATTTTGGTCACTTTCTCATCATTCTTTGTCTCTGTACATGCCTGAAAGTGGCCTACATCTGTGACAAAATAGAGGATATATTACCTATTTATATATGAAAACCAAATGAATTATAGTGTTCCTTATGTCATGAGTACCCTTTGTACCAAAGTCAAATTGATGCCTCTAGCTCCCTCAAACTCCAAAATTCCCAAGGCAAACTTCTCAAGCATTGCTGTGTGCAAAATTGGTATATGGAATGTATTTTGCTTGGTTAAAGATCTTAGTTACATGGTTTACATATTTTTATAACATATTTATACCATTTTTTTCATTATTAAATTACTCTAAACCCATTTATCACTCCCAAATCTCACTTACTTCCTGGGAGACCTTCCAAATGGCAAGGGTTTAATGCAAATGTTGATTGTGTTTTGCTCATCATCAAGGTATTCAGATGTAGTTTTGAGTTTCAAACTATTAAAGGAGCCTTATAAACAATGATAACCATGTTCATTGATATAAAACCATATTAAAGTCCCCAATTTATTTAGAGACACCAAAGGGCATGAGTGCACCTTGCATCCATTGAATGATTGTCCTAGACATGCCTCGGTCTAAGACAAAATAGTCTATCTAACCACTCTTTTTATGACTAGTAAAATAGTATGAGTACCTTGGAGTACTCACAAGGAGCATCTCAATAAATTTTCAAGACTTGAATAGGTCCATAAGGCCCTTAAATTTCCATTCTTGCTCAAAACTGCCCTATACTACTTGTAGACTAGATGACTGCATTTGAACATGAAAACTTGATTTTAGAGGTCACTTTAGGTGGCTTGATGGACTAAACACCCCCATAAATTTTCCTCTATATGACCTCCACCATTATTTACCTCATTATGTAACATCATGATTTGGTTAGTCTCACAAAGCTTATGATCTTCATACATAGGTTTTGGAAATTGAGAGTTCAAATTGACCCTAGGAGGTCTACAGGTATGTCTTTTGTGAGTTTCCTAAGCACAGTCTTCATGGAAGGATATAGGGACATATTATTTGATATCTTTTATTTTATTTTATTTCATCTCATATTAGGGTTTGAAAATTATTAAAACATACTCTTTCCCTGTCGATGTCCTTCTTCATCATTCTCTATAAATTCTTGCTTTACCCTTGAATGATTGATTGTAGGTTGGCAAGAGGGCTGATATAGGTAGACCTTGTTTGTAATTTCAAGGCCCTCATATTTGAATTGAAATGTTATTTTTAATAAAACCCACTTAGGAATCCAAAAGGAAACTCCAGTCTTAACCCTCTGGTTAACCTCTTTCCCACACCAGGCCTGAGTGAATAAAGGTGGTTGTAGGAGTGTATTTTGTTGATATAAGACAATGCAATGATTGATACAAAAGTAAGTTGACTAGTGATATATTTTAATCCCCAGCTCATGAACTTGAGACCATTCTCCTGATCTAATTTTGACTTAGGATCAACCCTTGATTGCTTCATTTTTGTTATTCACAGAATGCTCTTTTGGAGCTCTACTAAAACATATTGAAGATTGGTTGTAAGTGTCTTGTTAGGGAGCTAGGATCTCCCTTAAGAAAGGTTTGATCCTCATTGGTAATTAATTAATACTTATAACCCCATATGAGAGACTCCATAGTCTCATCCAATACAACTCTTTCTTGGAAGTAGTCACCTCTTACTCAGTCTGACTGTAGGTTGTTGATACCTTGCTTTATATCTCATTTCATGTTACAAAACCCACTCCTACTACTAAAATAATCAAGCCATTTTACTATCTTTCAATCACTTATACTTTTGTTCATAGTAAGGTATATCTCCTGGGAGTAACCATTCTCATAGCACCTCCCAAATAGAAACTTGAGGTTTAGGTTCTCATAACCTTGAAGGGTCCAAAAGAGTTGATTAAACCCTTACTTTGTTGTAGGATACTTTATATAGGTCACTATAGGGATATAGATGATCATTAGTATCCATTTAAGCCCTTAGTCACATTGGAAATTTCCTTATAGTCACCCTCCTTTCATACCAACCCTATATGTAAGATCTCCTCCTATTTTATTACATAGGACTCCTTGATGCTTGGTTAGGCATGCATTGAATGCTTTTGTATGGATTGTAGGTGCCTCTTATAGTTGGTTGTAGGTTGTTATGTATGGATTGAAGGTAACCATAGTAATGTTCTTGATGTTTCACTATCCAATATTTCCCTCAGTAAGGCACCTTAAAGTGAAATTTTCATTTCTCCCCCTCTCATGGTAGATTTGCCTCATTGGACCAACTAGCCCATATCACAGTCAACTGTAGGTTCACATTCTTTTAGGCCTAAAAGGAGCTGTGGGTAGTAAAATAAGTGAAGAACCCAACACTCCAACCAAACTTAATATACCTTAAGAGGCTATGACTATAACCTACCTTGATAGGGGTGGGGGTAATTTGATATGACCAAAGCTTTGAAGGTTAAGACCTCTACATATAAGATCATTAGAAGCCAATTTTTTTTATATAACACTAAAGAAGATTAGTGGATAAGTAGGTAACTTGGAGACCCCCAAATAACCTTTTCCACTAATAATGTCTTTATTTTTTTGAAAATTTCCTCTCCCATGTGGAGGCTACCAAATGAGTGCAATTTGATTGGATCAAAACCCTATATGACATCATCATTCATTAACACCAAAATCATGGAGTGCTCTATTTTTGTGTTTTAGGGAAACTTATCCTTGAGTTCACATTTTTTCCCTTGGAGTGGGTTTCCACTCTTGTTTGGAAATTCAACATTCTAAACATAGATGTTATGGTCTCCCCAACACCCTAAGACTATAATAAGGGTATTCAATCTTGCCATTACTCTCCTTACAACCCTTCATGTCTTTATGGTGTCATCTGTAGGTAGACTTTGCACATATATAGGCAGTAGGTATGAGTTTAGGTAGTGAGCATGGAATATAAGCCTTTATTTAGTTTTAGACCTTATCAAAGTTTCCAAATACATATTTCTCAACTTGAAAAACTCTAATCAAGATTCAAAACTCCCATTTTAATATTCTTACCCTCATGTAGGTGTTGATGAAGTTGCAAGCCTGTAGGTACTTATAAATAGATCAAAGAGTCAAATGCATGATATTGAATAACTTAATTCCTTATGTTGTTTAGAGAAACTCCTCATATTATTTGGAATATTTATGACCTCCAATGAATTTTCTTCTATAACCTGAATGTGCTCATCCTTGAATATACAGACTGAGTACCAACATGATGCAAGAAGTTTGAGGCCTTGTCAAGGTCATGATGTATCTTGTAACTTGGTTGTATTTTTATTGATTAAAAATATATATTAAACTCCTTTCATCAATGGTGATTTTATATGACATTTAAATCAATCTCAAAATTGCATTTGTACTTTGTTGAAGAAACACACTCAGATTGAACTCCCTCAAAGAGGCATACTCAGAATGAAAACTTGTGAAT
Source organism: Torreya grandis (assembly GCA_037957365.1). Lineage (NCBI taxonomy): Eukaryota > Viridiplantae > Streptophyta > Pinopsida > Cupressales > Taxaceae > Torreya > Torreya grandis. The sequence goes on along the minus strand of JARHVA010001531.1, from coordinate 2,786,888 downwards.
TCTTAATTGAATGAACCAAGAGTGTGATGAATTATGAAATCCAAAAATAACCTACTAAGATTTAAAAACTTTATGTAAAACTCACATTTCTCTTTAAAATTGCTCTAAGAGATCACTTATAAAAATAGTGAAAAGAATGAGGTTTTATGCTATAAGTACCTTCCTAGAAGGTGTTATAAAATGAGACCATGATTAAAAGTAATTTAATTTCCCATACAAATATTACCCAAAACCATTTATCTTAATTTTTTTTATTGAGGTTGAGAAGCAGGCCCAAGAATAGACCCCTCTTAGATGCATAGGCTATAATGACATGCTGCCACTCTTAGTGATTGTTCATAAATATGGGTAAACAAATACATAAAATAATTGAAATTATTTCAATATTACTCATAAAAATAACAATTTACAAAGTTTCATTTCCCAAATCTCTCTTCTCTTCTTGTATCAAGCATGTGAAAACTGTCCTTCTAGGCATGCAAGAAAGGTCAAAATGGAAGCAAAGTTGGATTTTGAAAAATTTTCACTTGAAAATTAATAAAAACAATTTATATGAAATTTTAAGGACCTAATTAAGTCTCTATGATACTTTTATCATAAAAATCTTCTGAAAACCAAAGTGAATGCCTCAAAAAGGCCCATTTTTGCACTAAAAATGCTATTTTCACCAAGGAGATCTAAATATAATGCTATAAAATGTTTTATAAAGTTTCTAATATGTCTTATGAGGTGAATAAATATGGAATAAATCTTATTTCTGATTAGACACTATCAAAAATTTCTCTAAATGGCACAAAATTGTTAGATTTTACATAAAAATGAGTCATAGAATTACTCCAAAAAGTGATCAACATGATTATTCATTTTTTATGGATGTAATGAACCTATAACATGTTTTTACACTTAGAAAAACATTATATACTCTTCAAACCACTAGAAATGGCTTGAAAAGGCCAAAAAATGACTTGAAAGCACAAAACAAGTGAAAGAAAAGACCTCAAATCACCTAAAAAACCTTAAGAACTATTAACCATGGCTTATTAAATTAGTTTTTAGGACTAAATATTGAATCAAAAGGAAAAATAACATGGTATATAAATTTTTAAATGGTAGGGGTGACATTTTGACCTGTGAGGTCAAAATTGTCAACATTTTGGTGACACAACTGGGAAGCATGCCTGCTATGCTTGAAAACTAGACCATATACATGATATTTGGACTAAAAAAAAAATGAAAAATATGATCCAAGACTTCAATTATAAATTTTTATTTAAAATAAGATAACTCCTTCCTCTAAAACAAGAAGGGAAATACACAAAATAGGAAAACTAACTAAACAAAGCAAATGTGCAAACAAAACACTTATTTGGGATAAAAAATAAATAAACTAATATGCTTAGATAGCACTTGGATTAAAATAAACAAAATTAATATGTACAAAAAACTTATCTCTTTAGTATAAATGTTTTAGATGTATCCCATTGACTGGAATTAGAAGTTCCTCACCATCCATCTTTGTAAGCTAGAAGGCATTGTAGGATTTGTAGCTGTAGATTGTGTATTGGCCAATCCAAAGGGAATAAAAATTTGTGTGCCTTCCTAGTTTAGATTTATCCTCATCACACTTGAGGACCAAATATCCTTCTTTGAAACTTCATGAAGAAGATTCTTTGTCAAAATCTCTCTTCACTTGTGCTTGGTGAATTTCCATGGCTAACATGGACTGATTTCTTACCTTTTTCAACTCCATAAACTCAACATACCTGATCTCCATAGTCTCATTATCCAAAAAATCAAATTGATGAATTATTTATAAAGTATGAAACTTGACTAATGTCATTTAACTCTTCATTTAATCAATGTTCAATTGATGTCTTATCAACCAAGGTTGGTGTCTAAAGTTGTCTGCAGTAATCATGTTGACTCCAGCTAGAATGATTCTTTCTCATCTTGTAAGGAGGATGACAAGAGATCCTCAGAAGCTACCATCTATAAAATTATTCAAATAATAACAAACTATATGCAGGAGAAAGATTCCTACATTCCAAAAGATATTCCCCTAATTTGCATGCACCTTACAAATTTTCTTCTAAATTTTGGACCTTAGATTCTAATTCTTTCTTTTCATTTTTTAAGAGTTTGTTTGAAGAAGTTGCATCTTTATTTTTCTATTTAAGTATGGAATATTTTTCTTCAATTTGATTTAGCATTTGTAAGGGAGGAATACTTGGACAACTTGTTTGACAACTGTGGTCAACAAATATCTTAAGAGGAGGAGGTGCAACATCAGAAGGTGTTTTAAAAGAGTTTACCAAACTCTGCAATCTCCTATTTTCCTTCAAATTTTCTACATATATCTAGAGGTCTATTTATTCACTTTCATTTTCTCCTCTAATCTATGAACTTCTATTACATGATTGGCAGATGTTGTATCCAATTTTTACACCAAAAATGAGTTAAGATGATCCTTATTCTATAATTGATTGATTAAGTCAGCAATATCAGCTATTTGTTGTTGATCTAGAGTTTGAGCTTGAGAAAGCTACAAGGTTAACTACATAATAGGATCATTTAGATTAGATGACTCACTTTTCTCATTTTTACATATAGTTTTCCCTTTATCCATTGTAGTTTCAACTAAAATAGGTAGTTGTCCCACCATACTTGATTCCATTGCCGTGTTTGGCTCTTCTTCTAGAATTGGCTCCTCCATTATGATTGGAGAGTTCCTTTCAAAAGGAGTTTCTTTAACTTCTATAGTTACAAGGATACTTTGAAGTATTGGGGACTGAGATACCATTTTAAGGTTATCTAGAATGTTTGTAGCCTCTTGTTCATCTTCATCTGTCAGAATTAACCTTCTCCTTCTTTTGGTCACTTTTTGAGCCACACTAGGTTGTCTATCCTTCTCAACCATCAAACTCTCAATCTTATCAAGTTTCGTAGCAACCTTACGTCTCAATTTTATTCTTTCTAACAAGGGAATTGGTTACACTATAGATTCATGAGGTTTTTATGGGAATCTTGAAACTTTAGGGATTTGAGACCTTGTGATTCTTCTCGAAGAAGAAGGAATTTCTATGAAGACTACAGTCTGCGATTTCTTCTTTGGAGTTATTTTATCAACTGATGTAGCAGGTGGAGATGAATGTTCCTATGGTAAATTTAAGCTTTCTTATGCAGACAGATTTGAAATTTGTTATGTTACACTATTTTGAAAATCCTCCTATACCTCTTATCCTTGCTGAAGAAAGTGATGTTGGATAGATAAATAAGGACATGATGCCTAAGAGCAGTATTAGGAGTTGTAGTCATAATTTAAAGGGTACCATATAAGAAGGATAAGAGGTTAATCTTGTATTCAGGGTTTTGTCTCCCATGCTTAAGGTGTATTAACATTTTCATGGCATCTCCTTTTAAAATACTGTGTTGCCCCTCACAAATGATATATTTGAGTACCCACTTGGCTATAAATTTTCAAGGTTCAGGAAGTGAATTTATACTAATCCATTTTGATTTTTACTTGGAATATATTAGACATGAAGTCCCAGTATACTCATTACCATTAAACTGATTAATTAAATCATTAAATAGAATTCTACTTATAGCTCTCATTCCCTCTTCTAGAACTTGTATGATTTGGCTTATAATTTGATTTGAAATAGGAATAAAAATACCTTTCACAACTAAAAATTTAGGGGCGAGATTAGTGATGAAGTCTCTTACCATTATTTTATCGAAACCCTAGAACTTTTCAATGAAAGGTAACCAACCATTTATTCTAAACATTGCCATAAAAACTATCTTTATAAAATTTTGCTATATTCTTCAGCTCTGATCTCATTTTCTATCCCATTTTTATGCAAATTTATAAACAAATCTATTCTTTTAACTCAGATTGAGGTTTAGACCAGTCTTTTATTGAAATCAATAGGCAATAGTCACTGAGGAATTGTAGACAACAATCACTAAAGATTTCTAGGCCAGCTTCTATTGAATTCTATAGAAATTAAATGGTTCATATGAAACTTCATAGCTATATAAGTCTGTAGTTGATATGATGACTTGATACAATTAAGCACCACACATTTCTACGAAGTATGCCAATAGTTCTATCTCTTATTAGAAATTGAATGAAATGATGATATGGCACTTTGACAGTGATAGTGATTTATCAATTCATTTAAAAAAACCTTTTATGACATCTCATCATTATCATTATTAATGACACAATTGATTGTATCAAAGTTGCACACTTATCCATACACCTTTGGTATATTATTTTCATGCTTCTTCATTGTGGTATGTGTTATGTCATTCCATTTTAGAAGGTTTAAGTTTGGGTCATCTCCATAGAATAAGTCTTAATTAAATCAAATATAATTAGTTAACTAAACATAGATAAATAGAATATATGTCTCACTTACTTTGACCTTAGATTCATCTTTTGCTCGTCATTTATCCTACACAAATAAGTTTGCATAGATTAGTCAACAGGTGTTGAAAGAATGACTTTTATTGCATGGAGAAGACTAATCATAGTGATATGATGAGATTCTCTTATATATATAAAACCAGCAATGACTAACTAAAAGACACACACACACACACACACACACACATATTTGTCCCTTAGTTATTCATTGTTGGTTTTCTAGCCAAAGCACTTTTTGTAATACATAGCCAACCAACAAGCTAGTTTCCTGAGCATGCATTTTCAATAGTGTTTCTGGAAGGATTTTCACTATTGACTTATTATTATTATTATTATTATTGGATCATCAAGGAGCATGTTCTTTGGAAGAAGTAGAGCCCTCTAGAACAACTACCTTTTGAATAAATTCTTTTCTATTAAGAGGTTTTTGATAAAGCTTCAATCTATGTCCATTGAATAATAGAGTTATTCTACTATCATCAATAGGTATTAACTTAATAGAATCATTTTTAAATACCTCCTCAATCTAATAAGGTCCCAACCACCTCGTTTGTAGTTTTCCTTTAAAATGTTGAAATTTAGAATCAAACAACAGTGCCTAATCTCTTTTCTGAAACTTTCATTGCTTGATATTTGAATCATGCCAAACTTTTATTTGATGTTGTACCAATTTATTTCTTTATAGTACTTCCATCCTCATCTCATCAAGTTGATTAAGCTGTAAGAGTCTTTCTTTATATATTTCTTCTAATCCAATCCTTACTTCTACAACTATTTTCAAAGTTTGTAATTCAAATTTAATAGAGAATAAGGGCTTCTTACCATAAACCAATTCATAAGGTGAAAATCCACTTTTTATTTTCCAAGTAGTATTATAAGCTCAAATAGTTTCTAGTACCTTATCTACCTAATCTTTTCTGCTAAAATTAACAACCTTGGTTAAAATGGTTTCCAATTCTCTGTTGGTGACTTCAACTTTTTCATTAGCCTATGGATGGTATAGAGATGTTTTTTTGTGGAGTTTGATATACTTGCATGAAGTGTTTTATCATATTTGACATAAACTGTAGTCCTTGATCTGAGACTATCTCCCTTGGAGCACTAAATCTTTGCATAAGTTTGAAATATAAGAAATTAGCTATCATCTCTTCTCTTGTATGAGTTAATACTTCCAATTTTACCCACTTGGTCACATAGTCTGTACATACTAAGAGATATTCTTTTCCTCTAGAAGGAGGATTCATAAGACCTATAAAATCAATTCCCTATTTTTCAAATAGTTCTAAAACTAATTGAAGATGAGGGTGTAGAGGCATCTCTGTTGAAAGAGTAGGCTATCCAATTCTCTGACAAGCATCACAGTATCTGACATATCTTTTTACTTGCTGATGAAGGTGAGGCCAATAGTATCTTAATCTTAGGATTTTGTGTATGGTTCTTTGAGCTAAATAATGACCTCTTCTTAGTTTATCGTGACAGGCTCTGATGATATCATAAGCTTCAACATTTGTCACACACTTGTGAAATATATGGTCAAGTCCAAGTTTAAATAGTAGTCCATTAATCCATTTAAAAGAACTTTTTTGATTAAATATTTCTTCTTTTTTTGTGAAAATTGTAGAGAAAACTTCCCTATGATGAGGTAATTAGCTATATCAAAAAACCATAGAGTTTTTGATGAAATATAAAATATTTATTCATCTAGAAAGTCATCTTTTACTGGTTATTCTTTACCTGTAGTGTTAATTCTTGACAAGAAATCAACAACCACATTAGACTTCTTTGGTCTATCTATAATAGTAACATCAAATTCTTGTAAGAGTAACAACCATCTAATAATCTTACCTCCCATAATTTATTTGTTGGTAATATATCTAATACCTAAATAATCTATATAGACAAATACCTTGTAGCATATTATGTAGTGTCTGAATTTGTTAATTATATAGACTATAGATAAGAATTTATTCTCAGTTATGTAGTTTCTTTTAGTAGATGTCATGTTTTTGCTAAGATAATATATAGCATACAAGTTATCATCTTCATCCTTTTATCTAAAGACTGTTCCTATAGTTGTATTAGAAGCATCTGTGTATATATAGAATGGCTAAGTCCAATTTGGTCCTTTCAATATTAGAGCAGAAATAATTTTAGATTTGATGGTGTCAAAAGCCTATTGACAACTATCACTCCATTCAAATATACTATCTTTTGTAAGCAAGGCAAACATAGGGGCAACTATTTAGCTAAAATTATCTATGAAGCATCTGTAGTAGCCAACATGTCCTAAAAAAATCTTAATTTTAGTTTGTGTTTATGAAATGGGTAAGTTAGAGATTATTTCAACCTTCTTTGGATCTACTTGAATGCCTTTTGCAAAATTATAGTGTCTCAACACTATTCCTTCATCCATCATCAACAAACATTTTTCATGGCTCAAAGATAATTGATGTTCTTCACATCTGATCAATACTCTTTCCAAGTTGGTAAGATCCTCTTCATAAGTTCCACCATGAACAGTGAAATCATCCATATATACTTCAATATAATCATTTGTAAGGTCAAAAAATATTACAAGAACTACTCTTTGGAAGGTGTCTAGAGCATTACAGAGTCCAAATGGGAGTACTCAGTAAGCAAAAGTTCCCCAAGGGTAGGTAAATGTGGTTTTATCTTGATTTTCAATTAATACTATTATCTAGTTATACCCACTAAACTCATTCAGAAAAGAAAAATATCTCTTTCCTACCAAGTTGTCAAGAACTTGATCAATGAAAGGTAGAGAAAAATAATCTTTTAGTGTTGATTTGTTCAATTATTTATAATCTACATATACCTTTAATTTTCCATTTTTCTTGGGCATAATTACCAGGGATGAAACCCATTGGATATTTGAGATTGGGTAAATAAACCCAACTTCTAGTAATTTTTCGATCTCTATTTTGACTATTTCCTTTAATGCTAGGTTTATTCTTCTTTATGGTTGTCTAACAGATTTGATAGATTTTGTGTAAATATAATGAATGAAAATACTGGGGTGAATTCCCTTCATGTCGGTATAATCCCAATCAAAAGCCTTGGTATGTCTTTCTAGTACTTCAAAGAGTTAATCTTCCTCTTCATTTGTTAACCAACTATTGATGTTAAAAATCTTTCTAAGTACTATTATGATTAATTTTGTACCTGGATAGTTAGATTCTATTTTCTTGAATTCACTAATAAATGAGTTTAAAGGACATGGATGAAGAAGTAGCTTCTGAAACATGGTTACATTATCAACAAACTCTTTTCTAGAAGGAATCAGTCTTACTAAAGAATAATGGAATGCATTTAAGAAATGAGTTTATTGTTGTTTTTCTAATTTCCACACATTTTTCTAAATCAATCCATGATAATATGATGACGAAATAATAGAAGAAGTAAAAGTGGAGGTTTCTTAATATTTTGTCTGACCCAAGAATCCTAGATTGAGGCAGTCCATAGTTTCTAGACTGGCTAAGTCTGTAGATTTTAGACTGGCAAATCCATAGCTTTTAGATTGGTAGAGTCCATAGATTCTGGGTATATGTCTCCATTCAATTCTTCCACATATTTTTAAACTATGATCATAGCTAAGGAGGAAATATTGTTTGATGTGTTTTTTATTCATCCACCCAAAGTTTTTGTATGTGATTTGTTGATGGTTTTGCAGGAGGATACAAAGAGATGAATTTAGATTTTGACCCATTAAAATTGGTCATGTCACCTGACCTGCAATCAATTAATGATACTACAATAACCAACCATGGTCTACCTAGGATTATGGGATACTCTAGATTCTTTATTTTAGGTTGCAAGACCATGAAATCTACTAGATATTTCCAAGACTCTATTAGTACTTCAACATTTTTTATAGTCTCTTTTAGTTTAGTTATATATTGGTCCACCATTTGAAGGATGGTAGTTGTGATTTGCATTCTTATAAGAGATAATGTATGGAGAGTATCAGTTATCATAACATTAATTTCTACTCCAAAATCTACCAAGACATTAAGAATTTCTTTACCTCCAATTGTGACTGTGAATACTGGGCTTCCTAGATCTACATATTTAGAACTAATAGTTCTTTTGCTAATAAATCAACAACTTTTCTGTCAACATGAATGGTTTTTGGATATTTTTCTTTCCTCTCAGGTGTATTGATACAAAGGTTTTTGATGATCTTGTTCAACTCAAGTATATCCTAATAACTTGTAGTAGGGGCACCTCAATATTGATTTTTTACAACTCATGGACCAAGTTTGATTCTGATTTAATATGAATTTCTTAATCTTTTAGGAAAATAAAAATACTAGTGTAGTAGTGTTTTATTTATTTGCTTCAGGGCTAATTTTGATTTTAGCTTCTCTAGTGTTTAATTGAGATGAGTCTATTTTTTAATTTTCATTAGGTATCTTAGAAATGAGAACTGGAGGTTTTTGTATGGTTTTCCTTGATCTTAAATATATGTTAGAATAATCAATAGCTCCAACATTCATTATCTCTTCCTATTCGTAACATAAATAGGTGTCAGTTGTTTATTTTTTAGATTTGCTATTAGTTATGTAGGCATTGAGGGTTGATTAATTTGTCTTTGTTGCTGAATAACTAAGAGTGGCATTATAGTTTGTTGTTAAAGTAGTCTTCTTGGTTGGGTGAATTGTTATTGTAGGTTCCACTACTGATTCCATTGTTGATATGGCTATGCCATCTATTACTATTGTGGTACCCATTATTGTTATGGCTGTGGCACCATCCATGGGGGTGTTGGTATCCAATCTTGTCCTACCCATGGATTTTGGATTGATGAAATTTGGGGTTGATTCCAAAAAGGTGAAGGAACTAAAACATTTCATGGTGCCATCTATGGATTAACTGGTTTCTTGTATTAAATTGTCCTTGAGACTAGTTTTATGGGACAAAGTTTTGTCTTTGGATATAATTTACTTCTTTAGTGGACTGGACTTATGTTTTCATTTATTTTTAAAAATAGGTAAAAGGGTGCAATGTTTGGTATCATGATCTATTGCATCACAGATCCCACATGATGAAATATTGGTTTTATCTAGAGGGTAGTCTCTAAGAGCATGTTTTTGTCAACACTTAAGACAGTAAATTGCTAAGGGTTTTGTTGCATTTACCTTAGCTTGAAGGCCATCCAAAGTATTATTTAGTGTAACTATAATATCCATCTTTAAATTAGTAAATTCTTCTATTAGCTTACCCACTTCATTAGGTTTCTCAAACCTTATTTTCTTAATTCTGAGTTTTATTTGAGATTAGTTGGTAAAAATCTCAAAAATCTGATCAAAAGCCAACTTATTTATATCTCCCCTCCCATCAAATTTAAGGTATCTCTAGTATCTTCATCTAACCCTTTTAAGAAAACTAATTTTTAAACTTTTTCAGTGAGTAGATAATTGCTTCTTTTATGAGTGAACATGAATCTATCTAAATAATCCTCTAAAGATTCATCCTCATTCTATTTTGTTTTAAAGAAATCCTCTTTTCTTTCTCATACTCAATAGTAATCTTGATACTTGTTTAAGAATTCTATCTTCATGTCATCTCATGTTCTAATAGAATCACCAAGTAAACCCATGAACTATCTCATTACTACATCTTTAAGTGTAGAGGGAAATAGTTTTAATTTTTGGCTATCTGTTGTGTAATCATAGATTTGACATAACACCTTAAAACCAAACAAGAATTAATTAGAATATTATGTAGATCTTCTCTAAAAATTTGGAAGATTAGCTGGTGAAATATTTTTCATGGGGGTTTGATTATTAGGATCTACAACAATAAGAAAGGAAAAAGTCTTTCCTAGTTGTGTAAGTTGTTGATTTTATTGGAAAGCCATATTTTCTTCTTCTGATGATGTTTCAAAGTTGGGATGATCTTCCCACTAAATATTTATGGTACCATTTATGGAATTTTTGAAGTTCTCAAAATTTTCTTTAGCTATAGATTTTTGAAATGCTTCCTCTATATCCTTGGCTATTTATAAATAATGTCTTTCTACAAGAGATTGATCCTGAGGAATTTGTTTTATAGGACTTGCTTGTGGTAATGGTTTGGTTTCTATCCAAGTTTTTGAAGATTCTTGCAGATAGATTTCACTCGTAACTTTTGGTTCACTACTTAAATATGTTGAAAGAGTTTTAACTTGTATTCTTGGTGGTAATTTTGAGATGAATCATCATTTAGAGTCTCTAGGATGGTACATTAATTTATTGAATTATTTTGGGAGTTTATGGTTTTTACAATTTTATTTTTATTTATTTTTACTCTAGACCAATAATTATTACCTTACTAACACCTTGTTTCTCTGAAAACGATGCCAAAAATGACGAGTGTCATTTAACTCTAAATTTAATCAATGTTCAATTGATGTCTTATCAACTAGGGCTGGTGTCCAAAGTTGTCTGCAGTAAGATATAAGATGGCAGATCTAGAAGTCTACTTATGGGGGTGTTTGATGGTCTAATTCTAACTTTGATTAAAGAAAGAAATGTGTCGTAAACTACTTGATTCACTCTTTGGCTGAAATATAACTATTTAATCAAATCAATCCAATCTTTTGATTGAAAGTAAAATCACACTCCTATTTACACTTGTGTGGACAATAAAATTACACTCCTAAATTAATAAGAAAATTTAATTCATACGCTTATTATAAAAGAAAACACACTTTGCTTAGAAAGGAAATGACTTTGAAATAAAGAAATGCCTTTTAAAATGTAAATTTGTTTTGATGTTTTTATGAATAAATGTAAACATTAACAAGATTCTAATTAGTTATAACAAAGATTTAATATAATATATTATAAGTACCGTACATAATTCCTGGTTCCAAAGAGAGTGGGATCTTGCTCCTCTCAGACTCAGGAACAAAGATTAATCAATGTTGGAAACTAAAGTGATAATTCATAAAATTGAATGATTATAATCTATCTGAAATCTATAATATGCTTGTATGTATATTTTTTCTATTCTCTAATATTTATTATCTAATATCTTTCAATGACGAAAGTCTTACATTTTATACTAATACAATCAACTCAAAATAGGATGCAAAGAAATAATATTCTTTGGTCAATCTACTCATCTAAAGATAGGATATTGGATTTATAAAAGATCTAATTATTTTGATGAAATAGATATACTATCATATAATAGTCTTAAGATTCAAATATATACAACTTTATCACAAGCAAATCCTACAAAATAATAGGTGGGTATTTTCTTCATTTGACTCTAGTTGGAATGATTCTCTCTCATCTTAACTGGCTGCTAGCTTCCTCATTTGTAGCTTCATCCTTACAAAATCTATGGAATTACTAACAAAATTCATGGAATTGACCCTATAGATTCAGTAGGAATGAGCTTGTAGAGTTCATAAAAACAAGCTTGTAGAGTCTATAGAAATAAGCCTACAGAGTCTATAGAAAAAAGCCTGTAGAGTTTGTAGAAACAAGCCTACAGAGTCTATAGAAACAAGCCTGTAGAGTCCATAAAAACAAGCCTATGGAGTCTATAGTTCTACTAGATGGAGATAAAAATTGAACTTTCACTATACATCACTTGTGTCTTATTCCTGAATATTCTTCACAACAAAAATCACTAAAATATGCTATGTATTAGATATTAATGATAAATTAAAGGTTTAATCTTTGGTTCAATATAAACAAGACAAATATCTACTTTCCATGTAATATCTATCTAACAATCTAAGATTTTCATAAGATAATATCCTTAGAGAGATGAATTGAAGAAAATAATGTCATTCATGAGCCATATTCTGAGCTCATCAAAACTCAAGAGAAATGGGTAACCTTTTTTCCTTACCATATACCAGTTTGTATGGAGAATTGGTTATTAATATTTTGTAGGTGATCTTATTAGCCCATAGAGCTGATTTCAACTTGAGATGCCATAAATTTTTATTGTCTTCAATAGTCTTTATGATCTTGAATAGGTTCTTATTCATGGACTTAACAAGTCCATTACCTTGTGGATATAGTTTGATGAAGTGCTAAGATAAATTCTATGTTGGATAGCCCATTGGCTGATCCTAGTTCCCATAAAAACCAATTCATTATCAGAAATAATAGTTGAAATAACTTCAAATCTAATAATCAAACCTTCATAGAAATCTAGAACATTGGCTTAATTTGCTTCTTTTAATGTCACTACTTCTGTCTAATGTGTGAATTAATATATAGTAGTTAGAATCCATTTATGTCCTGAAATTGAAAGAGAATTTATGAGACTAATAAAGTCTAATCCTTATTAGAAAAAGGGCTGATCCATCAAAATTGGTTGGAGAGGTATGGATGAATGTTTCACTTTACCTATAAACATAACACATTATTTATATTTTTTTACCCATTCATGATAATCACCAAATATACTTGGCCAATAGTACCCACCTCTCATGATCTTAAGGGTTGTATTCCTTACATAAAAATGCCTCCACCATGTCCATCATGGAATTTTTCAATCAATCTCTGAGTTTAGCTTGTCTTCTATACATCTTAGCAACATATCATTGATATCTTTTTTGAACAAAACACCATTAAAAAATAAAAATGGAATTGATTGCAACCTAAAATATCTTATTTTTGAATAACTTAGATGAGAGGGATAAATACCATCTTAGATACATCTTACAAAGTCATGAAAATAGTTAGAAGGTGAGGTATGACCAGTTGTAACCTCTTCATCATTTAACACCAAAATAACCTCATTAGTCTCTTGCAAGTCTTGAGCTAGATGCTCACAAAGTCCTTTGCCTCTAATCAGTTTTGTGACCTTAATTTCCATGTCATACTCCATTAATTTGGTTATCCAAACAACTCTCTTCTCATTTATATCTTTGTTTAAAAGTAATTCCTTGATGTTTGGATAGAAAACTATTAGGTGTATCTTATTGTTAGACAACAAGTATCTAAACTTTTTGAGGGACCTTAAAATTGAAAGTACATGTTTTTCAATAAAATATTACCTTATTTTATATTCTTTCAAGACTTGACTAAATAAGTCTATTGGCTGCTCCAAAGCCTCATGATTTTGTTGCATAAGAATACTTAAAATGATGTCCATGTTAGCATATGTGTACAAAATGAAATCCTTTGTGAAATCTAGATTTATAAGTATATGAGCACTAGTTATGGCCTTCTTAATCTCTTAAAAACTCTTTGATCATTTTTTGGACCAATTTAAACTCTGATTCTTCTTTATCATGGTTGTAAGTGGCTTGGCTAAAATGGTAAAATCTGAAATATATCTCCTTATGAAATTTATTTTCCCTAAGAAGATTTGCAAAGCCTTTTTGAGCTTAGGTAAGGAGAGTGTAAGAATAGAGTCTACCTCTTATAGAATATATGCTTAAGCCATAATTTGAAACCACATGTCCAAGGAGATTACCTTCATGAACTGAGAAGACACACTTCTTGGGATTTAGAGATACCCCAAATTGCCTACATCTTTCAAACACTTGCTTGAGATGAACCATGTGCTCACTTGCACTCTTTGAAAATATTGTTATATCATCCAAATAAACAAGTAAAAACTTGTTAAGAAGGCCTTGGAATGCCATATCTATGGATCTTTGAAAGGTTACTCTAGAATTAGATAAATTGAAGGGCATCTTTCTATATGCAAATATCCCCCACTTGGTTGTGAAGTTTATTTTGAATTGGTCCTCTTCCTTGACCAAAATATGATTATAGCCACTATATCCATCCAACAAATAAGACCTCACTGAACCTGCAACCAACTATAAAATTTATTCCATTGATGGAAATGGATAGTGATCTTTAAGTGAAGCATTGTTTAAATCATGAAAGTCAACACACAATCTAATCTCACCATTCTTCTTCTGTACTGGAATAAGATTTTCCTTCCAAGTTAAGTGCTTGATTAAAAATATAATAGCTGACTCTCTGAGCTTGTGAAGCTCAGATCTCATCAAAGGTTCAAGTTTAGGATTAATGGGCCTTTGTCTTTGTCTCATTGGTTTAGTTTCAATGTTTAACTAAATGGTTTGTTGAGTTAGACTTGGGTCAAATCCCTTGATATCACTATATTTCCATGAAAATACATCAACAAAACTTATACATAATTTCATGAAAGCTCTTTTTGTGAAGGAGTGCATACCTTACTCAACTTCAAATTCTTACCAGATGCAATCTCGACATTAGCATAATTCTCTTCTTTTGTTAAAAAGGATGAATTATCTTTCTTTAACTCATCATCGCCACTAAATTTTTTCTCAAGTGTAACTAATCTTTTGGGAAACTTATTTGTTTTTAATTGCATAATTTGATCACCATATTGTTGTAAGTACTTTGATTGGTTTTTTGATGAAAACTTAGCCTCTTCTTACAAGAATCTCATAATTTGATTGTCATCTTAGAACACTTGCTAATTCTCATGATTATCTAAAATAGAAGGCCTTACAAGCACCTTTATGTGTCACTAAATTTTTTTACTTTTTATATCAACTAGGATACTAAATTGTGCCCCAATGGTAGCCAACCTATTTGCATGTTTATTCTCAACTGTTGGTATTAATTGAATGTTAAAAGCTTGAAAATATTCAAGTAAGTCCCATATTATATGCTTATAATATTTAATAAAAAAAATTGCATACATTTAAATCTCTTAATTAGTGAACTATGAGTTCACTATCACCAAAAACTTGCAAGGTGTTGACTTTCATCTTCTTAGCCCACTACAAACTGTGAACTAGTTCCTTATACTCTACAACATTGTTCAAAAAACTAAACCAAAAATTAATAAAAGAGAAATAACTTTATTTTATTTGAAAAATCAACATCATTGTAGGCCTAGTACCATGATTATTTCTTGATCCATCAAAGTACAATTGCCATAAACCTTCACTAGATTCATCATTCTTAACCATAGTTGGAATTGGTGCATCATTCTCATGAAGGTAATAAACACAAAGTCCTTATTTAATTAGATTATAAGGATCATGATAATGAAAATTTGATGCCAAATCATTAATAAAAAAATCTATAACTCCATCCAAAGATGATTTATTTTCTACTCCACTAGTTTTTAGCACCTCATCTGAGATGATACAATTAGTGTTCACAACACTTGGCATATATGACTCTAAATAAAAATGCATAATAGGATTATAATTTATTATTTAATTAGCTATATACCTATTTATAAACATAAAATAAGTCTAATTAGTTGATAAATATCCCCCAATCTTTGAGGTGGAGTCCCTCGAAAGGCACATAACAAAGTAAGGAGGAAAGTCTACCACAACAACATCCTATTTAATAGTAACATTGAAACAAGCATGTAACATTAATTTTAGATATTTAATTATGAATACTATATTTTTTTGTTACCCATATAATTTCAATACTCCCTTAGTATTTGGCTTATATATAAGGCCAAACTTTTCTACAATCTGCTTAGGCATAATTGTGCTACAGCTCCACTATCCACCATACAGTTATGAACCAAAGTGTCACCCACTATCAAAAAAAGGTAAAAAAGATGAGTTTTATTTAATTTTACCATAATTTTATCCACTTTTACCATATTATGTACCTTATATACTTGTTTCTTAGTTGGCTAATCCAAAATAGTTAAGATAATACCTACTTTCTCAATCGATTTTGGAGATAATTTGAGAGCTGAAAGCTCTTGAATGAGAATGTATTTTTATCTTAGAATGGAAAAATAATCCCACATGATAATGCTGATATTAGAATTATTAACTTGATTTAATATAATAAAATGAGACCCACTAACCTTTGGCTACACTTTCTAAAGCATTGGTTGCTCACAAACTAGAGGTACTTGATGAACTTTACCAACCTCTATATTCTAATTTTTTATGTTTTAGGGGAAACAAGTTGCTCTTTTGTAATCTTAAAAATAATGTTAGGGGTACTTAAATAATTTATCACATCTTGAGCCTTATCAATAGACCTTATTTTATCTCTAGTTATAACACAACTTGACCACTTGTATTGTTAGTTTCAACACCCTAAGTAAAAGCAACACGATCATCCATTTTTCAATTCATATTAATGGCATTATGCTACCCTTAAACTTATTGAGTCTCTCCTTGTGATGTTAAACTTGTGTTTTGGTACTGACCTCCTTGAAAATAAAAATATTCTTATGTAATTTATGGCATAGTGATGTTTTGTGATACCAAGGCTTGGTTTTGAGCATCACTGAGATTAGAGGGCTACCAACTTGAATCCTACATCAAGTTATTCTGAGGTTGGATGGGAATAATGGCTTTTAAAGTTGAAGGAGTATTAGGATCAAGGGAAGCATATGGCTTAGCTAGATTTATGTCTCCTTATACTTGGTAAGGTGGTCTATTATCTCTAAAACCTTGATAAGGAGGTCTTTGATCTTTGAAGGGCTGATAGGTGGTCTAATTTTTTTGTTGATAAGGCCTATTTGCTTGAATTTTTTTCCTCTTGAGTTATACTATTTCATTCTCAAAGTATTTTATCAAGCCTTTCAACTCTATTATCTTAGTATCTTGACTATTAAGTACTAAAAATTGAGCTTAAGGTGATGGAATAGGAGATAAAGATGGAATTTGAGGAATTTGAGGGGTTGGTATAGACTTCAATTCTAGGAATATAGGCATTAGAGGCCTTGGAGAAATATTTCCAACTTGTATCAAACTATTCTCTACCCTTATTACAACCTTATAAGCATTTGATAAGGTAGTACCACCCATTGACTATATCATCACACTAATGTTAGAGCTAAGGGCTTTCAAATAGTATAAGAATGCATATTCAGGGGATGGCCTAATCAAAACAAGTATCCTAGTCCATGTCTTTTGGAATCTAAGATTAAAATCAAACATGCACTTATGAGGAGGTCTCTTTATGGTAGTTAATTATTCAACCAAAGATAGATGATCAAATTTATCCTCAAATTAACTGTCTAAGGCTGCATACAATTGATCTTAGGTAGAGATGAAGTTTAGTGGGAAATTTTATACCACTATAGTGCTTATCCTTTGAAATAAGTAACAATCAATCCAAGAGCTACATTCTCCTAAAAAATATTATGGATTAAAAATAGATTAGCTAAATCCTAAATGTGCTCAATAGGGGTTGTTTTATTTTATCTTGAGAAGAATGGGATACTCTTGAGAGAAGACACAAGAATGTCATAAAACTAGGTTAAATTTGGTAGGCTACCTCTATTAAATGAAACAAACACCTAGTTTTTGATAGCCATTTTGATAGTGGGGATTTTAGTGCTTAGAACATTAGGATAACCATGAGACAAATGTTGATTTTGAGGATATGTATTTTTCCTACTAAACCTTGATCTTTTATATGATGTAGAAGACAACTCAATGAATTCAAAAGGAATACCTTTACTAATTGACCTTATGGTAACTTTTGGCATGAAAGAATTGCCTAAATGATGCTATGAAATTTGAAACCTAAAAAATATTTAGCTTTTGATGAAGATAAATATTCTCTTCTACTGAAAATACTTCTCCTTATCTCCAAACATTAGCTATGCCAAGGAGTAAGTGTCCCACTAAGCATGCTAAAAACTATTGTTAATTAGGAGTGTACCCTTATGATAAAGTGTAAAATTCCTCACTCTTTTTAGAACATGGAATCTCTCCAAAGTGTGGGTGATTTCAAAAGGGAGAGAATATATAGAGAGGGCTAGTTCCCTTTGTTTTCTCACTAAAACTTACTTTTAAGCTACTACTTACTGATTTTGATAGGGAAAAGGGTGCACAAGACAATGAAAATGGATGAAACTTAATGAAACCTAAAATTAAAGGTGATACACAAATTTTTTTTTGAACTAAATTTCTTTAATGACACTTATATGAAAGAGAAACAAATTTACACACATATTCACTACACCCAAGTAACATTTCTACATAAATATTTCACAATAGGGACCTTACAAACTCAACTCATACAAAGGACTAAAATCACATCTAATAATTGAACTTAAGCTTGATTTGGACACTTATAATGAGATATAAAATATAAAAAATATCTCATGAAGGAAGAAAATGAGACTATAACTAAGGAAAATAATTATTTCACTAAGTTATATCAATGGCAAACACATACACTTCACTAGAAAAGACCTAAAAATGGAAGAATTGTGCTTCTTATTACTCTCAGAAGGTGAATAATTTTTTTTTAATTCTTTTGGTATAATCTAAAAATCAAATATTATTTTTTAAATTCTTGAAAAAATAATACATATAGCAAATAAATGCTTGGAGACAAGTCAACCCCAAAGTAGGGGACCCTAAACTTGGTTAAATAACTCCTCCAAAATTGATACATAGCATTTTTAGCTTCTCAAATATTATGTATTCATAAAGTGGCGTGGAAAATAAGTTATAAAATATTTAGGGGTCTTAATATACTCATCATTATTTTTGGTCAATCTTAGAGCACTTGGAGTGTACCTATATTCTTGCACTAACTCCTAGATTTTAGCCTTCTTGTCTCCCTTGATGAAAAAGTCTCTTCCATGGATGTAGGAATTCAATTCCTTGAAATTATTTGATTTGAAACCTTAAATAGGCTCATGAATGATTATATAACACTTGGAAAGAGTTGGCTATAAGACTCCTTAAATAAATTGACTTTGTCTTGCACATGGGCATTTGGAAGAGGACGAGTCCTATTTGCACTTGTTGGAGACCTTTTCCAAAGCCTCCTTTAATTATAAATATTCATTGAATTCCTCATAAATTTAATATGGTGTGATATATCCTTATTTAAATTTCCAAGTCTTTGTAATAGGCTATATGCACCTATTTAGCCTTCAAAAACCCTCAAAAGGCTCATTTTTCACCAAGACATAGAAGGTAGAAAGTGCATTTTTTTCTCAAGTTTGCTTAAATACAAAATTTATCCTCCATGGAAGGATTATAAAGGTCTTTCAAGTCAATTTTATGCATCAAACACTCAGTAAGACTTGTAACAACACCAAAAACATTCATTTCCCATGTATTCTTTGTACCCCTAATTTCCTAAAAATCTCCTTGTTTGGGAGAATATAGAAGTGATGATAAATTTTTTTTTTTTTAAGGTACATATTATCCTCCCACATATCTTTATAAAATTTTATGGCCAAACTCCAAGATTTGATATGCTTTCTAGCCCATCTGGCTTGCCAAATTAGGTCTAATTAGCCCTTTTAGCCCTAGAATATAAATTTTGCTATTGGAAGATCATATAGGTGTGAAACCTAAAAAAAATATTTTATTAAATTTTAAAATTCCCCCACCATGTTCCATGTCAAT
Organism: Torreya grandis; assembly: GCA_037957365.1. NCBI lineage: Eukaryota > Viridiplantae > Streptophyta > Pinopsida > Cupressales > Taxaceae > Torreya > Torreya grandis. The sequence continues at coordinate 2,767,104 of JARHVA010001531.1, read as the reverse complement.
TTTTGTGGTCTGGAACAACCTAAAAGTACTAAAACCATGGAATGGCCTTTAGAAGGCTTGTCCTTTAAAGGTATTTTCTAACTAGTCCAAAATAATGAAATGGTTTAGGCATGTATGGATGATTTTTTTATGAATTTTTGAGATTTTATAAGTAAAAAAATTCTCAATATTTCCTTCAAAGTGATTGGCATCTTTTGATGATCCTTAAAACCCTTATTTTAGATCAAAAATAAGAAAAAGTATAGTTTTTTCTCAAATCCATACAAGTGAAGGTAAAAAAAAAAAACCATGTGAATGAACATCTAAGATTTACCTAAAACTTATTGTATGTTTCATTAATAATTTTTTTTTTTATGGGGTATCCAACTCAACACTTGCAAACTGGTTCAAAATAGGGTTTTTGATAGTTTTCATTCTTAAAGATTATTCATAAAATTGGAACATCAAACCTAATAAAAAATTCCATAAATTTGAGTTATAAGACCCCAATAAACATCCCATAACTCCTTGAGGTCCCATGCTAAACATACCTAATGGGGTGAGCATTCAAACTTGGCCTCTCAAGTGAATTCCTTCATTTGGTGAACCCTATCTTGATTTTGAATCCAAAAATGGATTGTTTGTGACCTATTATGAAAAAAATATATTTAAAACATATAATATATCCCCATTAACATGTTTAAATTATTTTTAATGGTCATTAGACCTTATAAGTGGAAATGATCCCCTGTTGGGCAAAAAGGCCTAGTTTAAGTTAGTGGGGTTTGAGTGCAAATGGCCACCCACCAACACTTTTGAGTGATTTATCACCATTAATAAGCCTAATACAAGTTATTACCATTTAAAAATATCTTAATAAAACATATAAATTCATCAGAAAGTGTTTTCAAGGAAACCAACACTTATTTTTGTCACTTTCTCATCATGCTTTGTCTCTGTGTATGCCTGAAAGTGGCCTACCTATGAGACAAAATAGAGGATATGTTCTCTATTTATATATTAAAAAAAATGAATTATGGTGTTCCTTATGTAATTATAACCATCTATACCAAAATTTAAGTAATTGATGCCTCTAACTCCCTCAAACTCCAAACTTCCCAAGGCAAACTTCTCAAGCATTGACTGTGTGCGAAATTGGTATATGGACTATATTTTGCTTGGTTAGATCTCTTCCTTACATGTTTTTCTTATTTTTATAACCTATTTATACCATTATGGTAATTATTAAATTACTTTCAACCCATTCATCACTCCCAACTATCACTTACTGGGAGACCTTATAAATGGCAAGGGTTTATTGTAAATGTTGACTATGTTTTGCTCATCATCAAATATAGTTTTGAGTTTTAAACTCTTGGAGGAGCCTTATAAAATATTATAACCATGTTTAAGTTATAATAAACCATATGCAATTCCCCAATTTTTTTAGAGACACCAAATGGCATGAGTGCACCTTGAATCCACTGAATGATTGTCCCAGACATGCCTCAGTTTGAGACAAACAAATCAGTATACCCACTATTTTTCTAACCAAGACAATAGTATGAGTAACTTTTAGTACTCATAAGTACCTTCTCAATCAATTTTTAAGACTTGAATAGGTCCATAAGTCCCTTAAATGGCCATTCTTGCTCAAAATTTCCCTATACTACTTGTAGACTAAATGACTATGTTTGAACATGAAAACTTGATTTTATAAGCCACTAGGGTGTTCCTTAGGTAATTATAACCCTCTATACCAAAATTCAAGTAAAATTGATTCATCTAGCTCCCTCAAACTCCAAACTTCCCAAGGTAAACTTCTCAAGCATTGACTATCTACAAAATTGGTATATGGACTATATTTTGCTTGGTTATATCTCTTCCTTTCATGTTTTTTTTATTTTTATAACCTATTTATACCATTATGGTCATTATTAATTTATTCTCAACCCATTCATCACTCCCAACTCTCACTTACTTCCTGGGAGACCTTCTAAATGGTAAGGGTTTAGTGTAAATGTTGACTATGTTTTGCTCATCATCAGCTATAGTTTTGAGTTTTAAACTTTTGGAGGAGCCTTATTAACTCTTATAACCATGTTTCATTTATAAGAAACCATACTCAATTCCCCAATTTTTTTAGAGACACCAAATGGCATGAGTGCACCTTGAATCCACTGAATGATTATCCTAGACATGCCTTGGTCTAAGACAAAACAATCATTATACCCACTATTTTTCTGACCAAGAAAATAGTATGAGTAACTTGGAGTACTCACAAGGACCTTCTCAATCAATTTTTAGGACTTGACTAGGTCCATAAGTCCCTTAAATGGCCATTCTTGCTCAAAATTGCCCTATACTGCTTGTAGGCTAAATGACTATGTTTGAACATGAAAACTTGATTTTAGAATCCACTAGGATGTTCCTTAGGTAATTATAACCCTCAATACCAAAATTTAAGTCAAATTGATGCCTCTAGCTCCCTCAAACTCCAAACTTCCCAAGGCAAACTTCTCAAGCATTGACTGTGTGCAAATTTGGTATATGGACTGTATTTTACTTGGTTAGATATCTTACCTGCATGGTTTGCTTATTTTTATAACCTATTTATACCATTATGGTCATTATTAAATTACTCTCAACCCATTCATCACTCCCAACTCTCACTTACTTCCTAGGAAACCTTCCAAATGACAAGGGTTTAGTGTAAATGTTGACCATGTTTTGCTCATCATCAACTATAGTTTTGAGTTTTAAACTCTTGGAGGAGCCTTATAAACTATTATGACCATGTTTAATTTATAATAAACCATATGCAATTCCCCAATTTTTTTAGAGACACCAAATGGCATGAGTGCACCTTGAATCCACTGAATGATTGTCCCAGACATGCCTTAGTCTGAGACAAAACAATCAGTATACCCACTATTTTTGTAACCAAGACAATAGTATGAGTACCTTGGATTACTCACAAGGACCTTCTCAATCAATTTTTAAGACTTGACTAGGTCCATAAGTCCCTTAAATGGCCATTCCTGCTCAAAATTGCCCTATACTGCTTGTAGACTAAATAACTATGTTTGAAAATGAAAATTTGATTTTAGATGCCACTATAGGTGGCTTGATGGACTAAACACCCCCATAATTTTTCATCTATATGACCTCTAATATTATTTACCTCATTATGTAACATCATGATGTGGTCAGTCTCACAAAGCTTATGATCTTCATACACAGGTTTTGGAAATTGAGAGTTCAAATTGGCCCTAAGAGGTCTACAAGTGTGTCTTTTATGAATTTTCAATGCATAGTCTACATGGAATGATATAGGGACATATTCATTGATATATTTTAGGTTATTTAATTTCATCTCATATTAGGGTTTGAAAATAATGCCAACGTACTCTTGGCCTATCCATGTCCTTCCTCATTATTCTCTACAAATTCTTGCTTTACCCTTGAATGCTTGACTGTAGGTTGGAAATAGGGCTGATATAGGTGGAAATTTTTTGTATTTTCAAGGACCTCATATGTGAAGTGATATATTTTTTGGCCTAAAACCCACTTAGGACTCCCAAATGAAACTCTAGTCTTAACCCTTAGTTCAACCTCTTTCCCACACTAGGCCTGAGTGAATAAAGGTGGTTGTAGGTGTGTATTTTGTTGGTATAAGACAATGTAGTGATTGATAAAAAATTAAGTTGACTAATGATATATTTTAATCCCTAAGTCATGAACTTGAGACCATTATCCTAATCCACTTTTGACTTAGGAACAATCCTTGATTGATTTCTTTTTGTTATTCATGGAATGCTCTTTTGGAGCTCTACTACAACATGTTGAATATTGGTTGTAAGTGTCTTGTTAGGGAGCTAGGATCTACTTTAAGAAAGTTCTAAGCCTCCTTGGTGAATACTTAATACTTACAACCCCACATGAGAGACTCCACAGTCTCATCCAACATAACTCTTTCTTAGGAGTAGTCACCTCTTACTCAGTCTGAATATAGGTTGTTGATACCCTATTTTAGATCTCGTTTCATGTTACAAAACCCTCTCCTAATATTGAAACAATCAAGCCATTTTAATATCCTTCAATCACTTGTCCTTTTGTTTATAGTAAGGTATATTTCTTGGGACTAACCATTCTCATAGCACCTTCCACTTAGAAACTTGAGGATTAGGTTCTCATAGCCTTGAAGGGTCTAAAAGAGTTGATTTAACCCTCACTTTATTGTAGGTTATTTTTTTTTAGGTCACTATAGGGGTGTAGATGATCATTAGTATCCATTTAATCCCTTAGTCACATTGGAAATTTCCTTATAGTCACCCTCCTTACATACCAACCCATTACTTAAGATCTTCTATTTTGTTACATGGGACTCCTTGATGCTTGGTTGGGCATGCAATGAATGCTTTTGTATGGACTATAGGTGCCTCTTATAGTTGGATGTAGGTTGTTATGTACAAACTAAAGGTGACCATAGAAATGTTCTTGATGTGTCAGTATCCAATGTTTCCTTTAGTAAGGCACCTTAAAGTGAAATTTTCATTTCTCCCTCTCTCATGGTCGATTTGCCTCATTAGACCAACTAGCCCATATTACAGTCAACTATAGGTTCACACTATTTTGGGCCTAAAAGGAGTTGTGGGTAGTAAAATAAGTGAAGAACCCAACACTCCAACCAAAATTAATATACCTTAAGAGGCTATGACTATAACCTACCTTGAGGGGGGGGGGTAATTTGCTATGAACAAAGCTTTAAAGGTTAAAACCTTTGCATATAAGATCAATAGAAACCAAAAAATTGTATAGAATACTAAAGAAGATCAGTGGATAAGTAGGCAACTTGGAGAACCCAAAATACCCCTTTATACTAATCATATGTCTTTATTTTTTTGAAAAGTTCCTCTTCCATGTGGAGGCTACCAAATGAGTGCAATCGGATTGGGTTAAAACCCTGTATGACATCATCATTCATTATCACCAAAAGTGTGGAGTGCTATGTTTTTTTGCTTTAGGGAAACTTGTCCCTAAGTTCACATTTCTTCCCTTGGAGTGGGTTTCCACTCTTGTTTTCCAATCCAACATTCTAAACAAATTTTTTATGGTCTCCCCAAAACCCTAAGACTATAATAAGGGTATTCAAGCTTGCCATTACTCTCCTTATAACCCTTCATGTCTTTGTGGTGCCATTTGTAGGTAGACTTTTTAGGTATACAGACAATAGGTATGAGTTTAGGTAGTGAGCATGGAATATAAGCATTTATTCAGTTTTAGATCTTATTATATTTTAAAAATACATCTTTCTAAATTTTAATAACTTGAATCAAGATTCAAAACTCTCATTTTAATTCTCTTACCCCCTATAGGTGCTAATGAAGTTGCAGGCTTGTAGGTACTTATAAATAGCTCAAAGAGTCAAATGAATGGAATTGAATAACCTAAATCCTTATGTTGTTTGGAGAAAATCTTAATATTATTTGGAATATTTATGACCTCCAATTAATGTTCTTCTATAACTTGAATGTGCTCATCTTTAAATGTACGGACTGAGTACCAACATGATGCAAGAAGTTTGAGGCCTTGTCAAGGTCATGATGTATCTTGTAACTTGGTTGTATTGTTATAGATTCAAAAAAAAAATTTAAAATTCTTTCATCAATGGTGATTTGATACAACATTTAAATCAATCTCAAAAGTGCATTTGTACCTTATTGAAGAAACACACTTAGATTGAACTCCCTCAAAGAGGCATACTCAAAATGGAAACTTATGACCTATTAATTGAATTAAATAAGAGTTTCATGAATTATAAAATCAAAAATTAACCTTTTAATATGAAAAAATATTATGAAAAACTCACACTTTTCTTTAAAACTGCTCTAAGAGATCACTTAGAAAAATAATGAAAGGAACAAGGTTTTATGCTATAAGTACCTTCCTAGAATGAGTTTTAAAATAATAAAATTATTAAATTTAGAGTTATGAACCATAAAAAAATTTAAAAAACCCATTTATATTCATTTTTTATTGAGGTTTAGAAACAAGACCAAGAACAGACCCCTCTCAGATGCATAAGCTATAGTGACCTATTGTAACTCTTAGCGATTGTTCATAAAAATGGGGGAACAAATCCATAAAAAATTTAAATAATTTTAATATTAATGATACAATTAACAATGGTAAAATTTTAATATCCCAAATCTATCTCCTCTTCTCGTACTAAGCATTTTAAAACTATCCTTCTAGGCATGCAAGAAAGGTCAAAATTGGAGTAAAGTTGGATTTTGAAAATTTTTAACATATAACTTATTTAAAACTATTTATATGACCATTTAAGGATTAAATGAAGTATCTATGATTTTTTTTCATGAAAATCCTTTGAAAACCAAAGTGAATGCCTCAAAAAGGCCCATTTTTGCACTAAAAATGCTATTTTCACTAAGGAGCTCTAAATGGAATGTTTTAAAATGTTTTATAGACTCTCTAAAATGTCTAATTATGTGAATAAATATGTAATAAATATTATTACTGACCAAACACTATCAAAAATTTCTCTGAATAGCACAAAATGGTTAGATTTTGCATAAAAATGAGTCATAAAATTAGTCTAGAAAGTGATCAACTTGATTATTCATTTTTAGGGATGTAATTACCTTAACACATTTTATTACACTTATAAATACATTATATGCTCTTCACACCACTGGAAATGGCTTGAAAATGCCAAAAAATGACTAGAAAACATAAGACAAGTGAAGGAAAAGACCTCAAATCACCTAAACAACCTTAAGAACTATTAACCATGGCTCTTCAATTAGTTTTCAAGACAAAATATTTACTCACAAGGAAAAATAACATGGTTTACAAATTTTTGAATGGTAGGGGTGACGTTTTGACCTTTGAGGTCAAAATTGTTAACAATTACACCATTGCTTCATTTTTGGTTCTTTGGTATTTTTACAATCAAATTTTTATTCACTTGAGGATATTAAGTATCATATTCAAGTTTTATATAATTTTTATAGTTGACCTAAGATTCACATAAGGATATTATGTATCACATTCAATTTTTATATCATTTTTATAGTTGGCCTTAGATTAACCTAAGGATCTTGGGTATTACCTTTAGATTTTATATAATTGTTATAGTCGGCCTTAGATTCACCTAAGGATATTAGGTATCATCTTCAAGTTATATATTATTTGTATAGTCGACCTTAGAATCACCTAAGGATCTTAGGTATCACCTTTGGGTAATATATTATTTTTATAGTCGGCCTTAGATTCACCCAAGATCTTAGGTTTTGCCTTTGGGCTTTATTTTTATCATTTATAGTTAGTTTTTATTTCCCTTTTGGATATTTTGCATCACCTTTTGGTTTATTGTTACCAATGTTTTACCATTTTTTAGTTTCCTTTAGTTTCCTTGTGATTCTTCAACCATTTTTATATTCCCCCTATTTTGGGATGACTTTACAAATTAATTCTTGTGTCAGGTTCCATGTAGGTTAGTGCAACTTTCCTAGTGACATGACCATCATCTTTTCATGGCATATCCTATTCACTCCAAAAGCACCACTCCCATTCCTTGTGGTTAGCTACAAACATATCCATAATTTTAGTATCATTAATTATCACATGGATTGATATACTAGGATCCCCATTTTGTTTCCATTTTTCATTTCACTTGAAGCACACATAAATCACTTTTGAGATTACACAATTCACATGGGGAAAGTCTAAGAGTCTTTTAGGTGCCATGGTATTTGGGTTCACCTCTCTAATAGCCAAACATAAGATCTCTTATGTTATCTATGTATATCACCCATGTTTTATGTTTATGAATTTGTATGAAGGAGGAATATAAAAATCTAAGAGAGTTAAAATCCATATTTCTATGCCCTTATCTTATGACATATCTAGGGATATGTGTGGCTAATTTATGGCATACATATCTCTTTTCTATTCTTGTCAATTTTCTCTATGTTCTTATTAGTTTAACCTATGGAATAATCATGGATAAGTAGACTATAAATAGGATGTAGTAGTTAGTTTTAGAGGATCATATTATGAATTATGTTCTTATTGAATTGTTGTGGAGGTTGCCCCTTCTCATAATATTCAAGTGTTATATTATTTCACTATTATATCTATTTATTATATTCTTAATTTTGAGATATATTATTATGAATCATCTAAGTAATTTCATTATATGTGGTATCAGAGCTTTGATTTGGGAGTGTTTGTGGCATGACATTTTTTGGATCTAGCATTTTGAGCACTAGAAGGTCAAAAAGATATAACTTGTGATCCGAGAAGAATTGATTTTTTTATCACCACAATTTTATTTGTGGAAAAAATAAAATAAAATAAAAAATAAGTCTGAAATTTTTTTAACCTTGTGCAAATTAGTAGTCATTAGATTTATCTCTATGAGATGATCACAATGGTATATTATACCAATACACTTTTTTAGGCCAAAAATTTTCACCCTTGTGCACATTAGTAGTCATTGGATTCATCTTGGTGAGGTGATTATAATGGTATCATCTACCAATACATTTTTTCAAGGATAAAACCCTCCTAAGGTTTGTGCATGGCTGAGTATAACACTCATAAATGTGGGAAAGGGTAAGAAATGCCTAAAAATACTTGTTAGGATGACATGGAGTCCAAAAATTTGGATCTTATTATTTTAGTGATGGTTTAACACCTTTAATTAGAGTTACATGGAATGGTGTAGAAATAAGATCTCCATGTAGTTCAAAGGGAAGTTATGGGTATGAGAGGGGAGATGAATAGATCGAAGGATTAATTTTAACAACTAACTAGACAATTGGCCAACCTTATACCCTATCCTTTGTAAAATAACTCTTCACCACTCTAGTTTGGGTCTTCTAATATAAATAATTCAATTACCAATTTGGGGTTAAAGCTGATGTTTCCAAAAGTGGACTTACATAAGTTTTATGGTAAATATCTTCTCACATTGATTACTCAAATTGAATATTTATTTTATCTACATAAAAATCCTTGTTCACAAAAGGTTGTCATAGCCTCTCTATATCTATAACCTAAGTAGTTCATTTTGTATAGGTGGTTGTGTGCTCAAAATAAAAATAAGGGTGTCTCAGTTTCATGGTTGGTATTTTCTAAGGAATTGAAACTCCAATATCAAAACAACATCTTTGAAAACTAATTTAGCTAGTTAACCAAGCTAAATTGAACTGGGATAGTAAAGGATTACATTCATGAGTTTTATAATATCTCATTATGTGTGTTAGACATTGTTAATAAAAATTTGATTGACATATTTTTAAATTGCCTCAAATATATCATCCAATTAGAGGTTTGTATGTTTTATTGCATTAATGTATCTAAAACCATATTAAGGTCACACATGGATAAGGAAAAATAGTTGATTAGATAAAGAACTTTTACTAATTTTCATGAAAATAATTTACCAACACCATCATTTATATAGCCTAGTAGATTGACCCCTCAACAAATTAAATACAAGCATGTAAAAGGTTTGTGTTTTGGTTGTGATAGAAAATGAAGCAAAGTAAATCAATATAATGATAAGAATTTTTTTACATAAAAGACACCAATGAGAGGAAGAATATGATGAGGCTTTAGGGGTAGGTTTATAGAGGATGAATCTAAATATTATCAACCTACTATATTCTATTAGGTATTAATACTCCTCAAATTCTTAAGGTAGTGGGTTTCATAAATAAATAAAAGGTGACTATGTTAGTTGAATCTGATAGTATACATAAATTCATCAATAGTAAATTGACTACTCATTTAAACTAGTTCATTTACCTATCTCTATAATTTCAAGTCATGATTGTATATGGTGGTACAATCAACTATTCTATAAAATGTCATAACATCAAGCTTGCTATGGGATAATACTTGTTATATTCCTCTATATTTTATATTCCCATGAGAGGAGCTGATATTTTTTTAGGAGTGCAGTGGTTGACCACTTTGGGAACTATTGAGATGAATTTCTAGGAACTATTCATGAGGTTCCATTTATAAGGTAGGACCTCTAAACTATGTGGATTATAAGATAAATATCCAAAACTAGTTCATTTCCATTAGATGATGAAGATTCTCAAAAAAGGTGTTGAGGGATATTTAGCATATTTATAGAGGTTAAACCAACCAAGGAGTCTACACATCTTGATTTGTAATGGGTTCTAGATGAATATTATGTTATTTTTGGTGACATGCCAAAATTATTTCCTCTAATCTAAGTACATGATCATGCCATTAGGCTCATTCTAGGAAGTACACCACCTAACATCATAGGTATCCCTATTCCCAAAAGAATAAAATAAAAAATATGGTACATGAGATGTTGGAGTCAAGAATCATCCAAATCAATCAAAAAAAATATTCCTCCCCTATGGTCATGGTTTAGAAGAAGGATGACTCTTGGAGGATCTGTTTAGACTATAGATAACTTAACAAGCACACCATCAAAGACAAGTTTCCTATTCCAATAATTAATGATTTTATAGATGAATTTCATGGTGTTGTTGATTTTACCAAGTTAGGAATTTGATCTAGGCATCATAAAATTTATATATGTGATGAGGACATACCTAAAACTATTTTCAAAATTCATGAAGGTCATTATGAGTTTTTAGTCATGCATTTTAGCCTCATAAATGCACCATCAACATTTTAGAGTTTGATGAATATTATTTTTAGGCCATTTTTGATAAAGTTTGTATGGGTGTTTTTGATGATATTCTCATCTAAAAAAAATTGGGAAGAGCATTTGAGGCATGTTAAAATAACATCAAAATTATGCTAAACATTCCAAATGTGATGTTGGTGTCCAACAAGTGGAGTAATTAGGTCATATTGTTTCACATGAAGGAGTGAAATTTTATCTTAAATAAATATAAGTGATAATGGAGTGATAGGTTCCAAAGACCCTCAAGAACCTCTGAAGATTTATGGGGATATCTAGATACTATCACTCGTTTGTCTAAAATTATGGTAGCATTGTAGGCCCACTCACCTCTTTAATAAATAAATAATCCTAGTGGATTGATTTAGATACCAAGGCTTTTTCATAGTTGAAAATGGCTATGTGCACAACTCTAGTTTTGGCTACTCCTAATTTTTTAAAAACTTTTATTATGGAGTGTGATGTATCAAGATATGGCATGGGGGTTGTACTCATGTAATAAGGTAGACCAATAAAATTTAGAAGTCACCAATTTAAGGGAAAAAATAGGCTCAAACCAATCTATGATAAATAGATGATGGCTATTCTACATGCAACCAAGAAATGGAGACCTTATCTGATGGGTCGTCACTTTTAGGTAAAGACTAATCATGATAGCCTCAAATATTTTTTAAAAAATGATTATCATCTATAGAAAAACACAAATGGGTGACTAAAATGTTAGGATATGATTTTGAAAGAGTGTATAAGAAATGAAAATATAATGTGGTGGTAGATGCCCTCTCTTAGTGGGATGGAATAGTTGAGGCATTGTTATGCACCATCACCATTTGGTAGGTAGATTGGCTAGAGGAAGTAAGATCAGAATGTGAGAATGATAGTGCTACCAAGGATTTGATTCAAAATATTTATTAGGGTTCTAAAAAACCTAAAAAAATAACATGGAATGGGAATGCACTATGATATAAAGATCAATTATACCTCTCTAAGCATTCTCTCTTAAAACATAAAATTATTCAGGAACTTCATGCCTCTCCACTCTAAGGTCACTCCAAATTTTGGAAAATATATAATATAATTAAGAAATATTTATTTTTGGAAGGAATTAAAGGGGATGTCCAAAAATACATGGTAGAATGCATGATATGACAATAGAATAAAATGAAAACCATTAAGACACTAGGTCTTTTTTAGCCTATATCCATCCCCAACTAGCATTGGGAGGAAGTTTCCATGGATTTAATTACTGGGTTACCATGGTCTGAGGGTAAAAATGTTATCATGGTAATTTTATATCGACTCACCAAGTATGCTCATTTTTGTTCCCTATCACAACCTTTTGTTTTCGTTACAATAGCTTGTGAATTTTTCAATATTATCTAGAAATTACATGGTACTCCAAGGATCATTGTAATTGATAGGGATCCCATATCTATTATTAATTTTTAGATTGAATTATTTGAATGTTTGGGTACCCATTTGGTTCATATTTCATTATATCATTCTTAATCAGATGGATAAATAAAGGTATTCAACAAATTTCTAGAAGGGTATCTCCATTGTTTTGTTTCTGATAAATAGGAAAAATGGGTTCACTGGCTACCACTTATTGAATGGTGGTATAATAATATTTATATTCATAGTTCATCCAAAATGTCTCCCTTTATGGCCTTGTATGGATATCACCCCCATCCATCACTTCAACCTTGAAGGTGCATCCTAAGGTTGGAGTTATTTAGGAACACATTCACCATCAACAGGAGGTCCTCACAAGTTTATGAGAAAATTTAGTCATGGTTCAAAATCACATGAAATAGAAAGTGGATCAACACCATAGTGAGTGAAATTTTTACATAGGTGGTTGGGTTTTTGTGTGATTACAATCATATAAGTAGATGTATTTTAAGTATAAAAAAAGGATAACAAGTTTCTCATAATTATTGTCCCTTATCATATCTTTTAGAAAATTGGTAGTATGGCCTACAAGTTAAAATTCACCCAGTCTACTGGCATACATTCATTATTCGATGTATCTTGATTGAATAAGGTAGTTGTCCATAAATTATCTAATTATATTTATTTAATTTAATTTTACAAGGAAGGTTATGTTATTCTGGAGCCTGAAGTGATCCTTCAAATGTGCACTAAGTAATTATAAACTAGAGTAATTCAGGAGTGTTTGATCAAATGAAAGAATATTCATTGTGAAGATGCAACATGGGAGGATAAATCTTGCTTTAAAAAACACCTAAGTTTGATTCAAAATTGAAGACAACATTATTTTTAAGTAGAGGGGTGTGTTATGCCCTTATCCTATGGCATGTTTAGGGATATGTGTGGTTGAGTTATGGAAAACATACTTTTTTTTATATTTTTGCATTTATCTACGTTCTTATTAGGTTAGTCTATGGAATAACCATGGCTAATTATGCTATATATATGAGGTGGTAGTTAGCCTTAGAGGATAATATTATGAATTATGTTCTTATTGCATTATTGTGGAGGTTTTCCCTTCAAAGTGGTTGTCATAATATTTAAGTATTCAACTCTTTTGCTAATTATGTTGTGGATATAATTATTCTATTATTATGAATCATCTAAGTAATTTCATTACACATATCATAACAAAAAATAAAGTTAAAATTTAAATTACAATCTTAAAAGTTAAAATCATACCAAAAAACAAGATATTTGTTTGACACATCTATTCTATTCTGATTTCAAACTCCATAGTTGGCCTCATGATAGAGTAGAGGTCCATTGGAGTGTGGTAAGCCACCAGACTAAGGTAGGAGGATTTATTATTTTATCTTTATATCTTCCTATATATCTAATGCCACCTATGTTATCACACAAGTACCCAATCTTCATAGCAGGTCAAAAACTCTATAATCGATTATGAGGAGTGAGGAATATGTTACGAGAAGGTAGGATCATTTTATTTTTCATGCATATATCCTTTATGGGATGATATATGTACTTCACTTGTTAGCTGTTGATGACTTAAAATTGTGCTAGATCTTAACCAATCAATAATGGGAAGTTTCAAGCTGTGGGACAATGCAGCTTGAAACAACCTCCAAATTTTAGAGAAGCTGGTCTCTTCTTTTGTATCAAGTGTTGGGGGAAAAGGGATAGGAAGCTTAAATAGAAATGCAAGTGCAAGAAATGAAACCTAACTATGGCGATGCACCTGAGTGTAATCCTAATCCTAACTTGAGCACATTGAGACTATTATAGGACTCAATTACATTTAAGAGCAGACAAGTGCATGATCAATGTAAGAGATTGAAATAATAGAAATAGAGGCTCACAACAGGGAAGTCTTTCACTAAGATATAGGGAATTTCAACAAAGGCATAGTGTTCAATCTTCTTAACAGAATCTTCCAATCACATAAGAGGTGCAGAAGTCACGTACAGTTATGTAAACCTTTCGATTCAAGAAAATGAGACAAAAGCAAATAACATTCCTAATCACAACTCTAGAGAATCTATAGTATAAAATACTTTGCAAATGACACAGATAACACCAACCAAGGCATGGAGCTCAAATTTTCTTAATTCATTCAACCACATAAAGGGCACAAAAACATGCATGATTATATCAACTTTACAATTCAAGAGAATTGAGACAAGAGCAAATGATATTACTGGTCAAAACTTTAGAAAGTCTAAACTATGAGAAAATCCCCCTCTTCTTTGTTTACAATTCTTCTTCTTTTATAGCCTTGGATCACTCCTTCCATCACTCCCCTTCCCGCACAATTCTCCTCTGTCCTTCGCTCACAGGGGACAAACAGATGGTGCCTTCAATGCTTTGGGGCTCCAAAAATCTACCCAAAGAATTGTTCCATCTACTTGAATTAAATCCAGCCAATTTTCCCTCCATTTCTCTTTGTGGAAACAGATACACGGAACACCCTATTATGTTAAAATGGGAGAGAATACTTAGTCAATCTATGAAAATTCTCCTTTTGTCTAAAAGGCACTAGAGAATGACACTTGGCCACTTCCACTTCCTCTATATTCTACTTAGGAATGCTCCACCTTTGACACCTGTCACAATCCACTTCCTTGATACTTTGTAGTTTTATCAACACAAAACTCACTACATTTCTCACTCAGGTAACTTTTAGGAAGGGATGGATGCACATGGCAGTCTTTACATGTTGACACTCAGTGCTTCCATAGTCCTTTGAACTAACATCTGGGACCCACCACAATGTTTATTCAGCAATTAGGCTCAAAGATGGTTTCTAAGAGGTTGACACATGGTGACTTCCACTACTCCTGGGAAGATGCATGACATCTTCTGCTTCTCCTTCTGGGGGTATGTGGCATCTTCCACTATTTTTAGAGATGGAGTAGAAAGGGACTCAGAGAGTGACACTTGGCAGTATCCAATTCTTTATGGCACTTAAGCAAAATAAAATAGTGCCTTTCTGCATTAAACCAAAGTCTCTCAGATGCTGACATGTGATGACTTCCGCTGCTTCTTCAAAAAGGTAGTTTAGGGCCTTCACAACTACCACCTGGCACTTTCTACTTTCTCTACTTCTTAGCTCATTAAAAGTCTTTGTCAAAAGTAGAATGAACACGGGTGCCTCTATGAGACATGGATGCTGACACGTGGTGCATTCTACTTAGCTGTTACTAGATGCGTGGCACATTCCATGACCTTCTCGAAAGTCATAAAAAGGGGCTTGGAAGATGCTAGCTGGTCGGCTCCAGATTTTAGAATGTGACACTTGGCAGCTTTCGCTCAACTTTGATACTTAGGCAAAATGAGATGAAAGAAATAAAGGGGGAAAGGACCCGTGCTCAGAGGGTGACACTTGGCAGCTTCTGCTACACTTCAGAACTTAGGAAAAAATGAACCTACCCTCTGCTTCAAAACTCTACCACTTTGACCAACATATACGGGAACCAAAATTGCAGTGCTCAACTAAAAATTTGAATGCAACGTAGAGTAAAAATTTACTCTACATTAGCCAAGTCCATGCTTCTTAGGAGGAGTTTCTTAGGTCCTAGATGTTGATAGTTATCAATATTACGCACTTTTTTAGAGTGTCTCATCTTAGCTAAGGATTTATACATCACATGTGTGGCACATTTCATCCCTCATTTCATAATATTTTTCTTCATATCACCTTTATGAGTATCACTTACAGTTGATCATGTCTCTTCTTATCTTACTATAGATTTTCCTTTTTATCGATATGATGCCACTTGGATTTTTAGTTTATGAGTTTCATTGTAAGACCTTAGGGAATTGACCAAGCCTTACTCACAAACACTTTTCACCATTACCATCCACATCATCTTGTCATTATGATCATGTATTTATATGGCTATGATTTCTTACATCAACTTATTTAAGGTTTGTTTTGGGTATTGTATAAGTATATAAATGGGTCATATTTCATTCCTAATCAATAATATATACTTTATTATCTCTACTTTCACTCACACATCTATCCTAAGTTCATTTGGGGGAGTTAGTTGCTTAAAATCTTATCTTGAGGAGTATTGTCTAGTGGTGGCATTGAATCTCAATAGGAAGAATCATTGGGAGTTCTTAGACGCTGATATATTAACTATACATCCAACCATTTGAGGTCTTAAACCTACACCATTCTCTTGCAAAGCTCCACTTGAGCTAAGGGGGAGATTGAAGTGTCAATGGGTCTATTATAATGTAAGTATATTATATCCATATACTCTTTCATTTACTTATTATATTATATTTTGCTTGTTGATTTGTGAATATATGTATGTGTATCTTTTTTTTGGCCTTATCCATACCGAATAAGCTAGTGCAGCAATTGGATTTATTAAAATTGACATAAATTCCTTTAGGTTATCTAGAACCTCATTTTATTAAACATGAAACCTTACCCATTTATAATCACTCTAATCCATCTATAGTTTAGTATATTATAATAATTTATTCAATAACCATATTATATCTTTATTTAGGTCTAGTGAGAGCTACATCCTTGTATAATAATCTTAGGATTTAGAACCCTTTCCTATTAATAATCAGATTGTAGGTAACCTTATTCTATATATATGGAATTCATAAGTCTATGCTCTATTTGATTGACCTTATTTGAATACTAATTTATTAAGAGAAAGATGATATTTTTAAGTTGATCTTAGCCTGTGCATACATGTACCTCCCTAGGATTGACATAAATATTAATATCCAAAGGAACAAACAATGAATTTTAAGGTTTTGGATTTGGTATAAGGTCTAAGATTATCTCTTTCATTGGAGAAGAATTCAATTTTAGCTAAACATGAATATTATCTAATTTTTAATGTTGTGGGAAAGAAGTATAATTTCATATGGAAAAAAGAGGTAATTTATATGGATAATAGGGACTTGGTACATTTTTATAGTCCATTATTTTCTATAATTACTACCAAAAGGCCAATAAATTGTTTAACATTTGGCCAATTCAGGGTGAATGCAGGTATAAACCAAAATAATTAAGAGCAATCTCTATCTTCTAAGAGAATAAATGGCCATGTGGGTCTAAGTGACATACTTGCCATAAATTTTTTACACATGATTATGACTATGGTTGGGGTCATAGAATGATGTTTAAAGTGATAAAATTCAAAGACTAATGTTGGATTTGATTACATCCCCTTTTGGTTTCATTAATAATTGGGGAAAGGGAAACTATAATTTGATAAGAAAGAATGTCAATGAGTTAAAAAGGGGAATTGATAATGTAGAAAACAAATAATTTTAGGCACATATGTGTTTAGATATAAAAACCCCTCCACACTCCATAATGAATTATAAATATGTCAATATGATAATTTTACCATCCCATATATATATATATATATATATATATATATATATATATATATATATATATATTAATATACTAGTTGGTTGAAGAATATGTGGTAGGTGGTTAGTTGTGTGGAATCAATCATTAAAGTGGGGAGACATGGCAAAGTAGAGGGATAACCTATTACATGGTAATTTTTTGGATAGAATATCGAGTATATTTTTTCATGGTGAGAGGTGAGGAAATGTTGGCCTTGACTTGTTTAGTGTTGGGGAATGTTGGAATTGAGGATAATGAAAGGACGAAGACTAGGGCTTCTAGACAACAAGAGTTTATTAAGAAATTAGGTTTTTGATCCTCAATGAAGAATAATACTCTCATAAATTGGCATGAATTATTAATACTAAATCTATCCCAACCCATGAATATCCCTCAATAATTATAGGAAAACATAAACAATGGGATGTCAAAGGTGAGGTGTAAGAAATCAAACAAGTTGGGTTTAGAACTTAGAACAATACATGGTAATTTTTAAGATTTTTGAAGCCACTACATAAGTATGGTGATATATATTCATGATTTGAAGGTGGTTAAGGTGGGAGGTGGTTTGATGGTTATGATATTTGTCTTTAGCCCTTTTATAATAACACATGATAGCTAGGAAGAGCTTGAGATGCCACAGGGGAAAGCCATATAAGCATCCATTGTTAGTACTCATGGTGAATATGAATTGTGATATTTCATAAATATTTAATGGTGATATTTTGTCTAAGGATGATTATCAGATTTTTTTTTAGCCTTGAAAATGTTAAAATGGACAAAAAATTGGCCATTTTCAAAGTGAGAAATGGTACCCTTGAGCAAATTTTCAAGAGGATGATGAATGTTGAGATGCAATAAGTGAAAGGTGCAATTGG
Source organism: Torreya grandis (assembly GCA_037957365.1). Lineage (NCBI taxonomy): Eukaryota > Viridiplantae > Streptophyta > Pinopsida > Cupressales > Taxaceae > Torreya > Torreya grandis. Next base: position 2,748,668 of record JARHVA010001531.1, on the reverse strand, counting down.
GGAATCTATTTTAGGTACTAGTTTATAGAGGTGCAATAATATTAGGTAGTGGGTGCATGGTGGGTTGTAACTTGTAATCTCATATTGGTGTATGGTGTACTGTGATCTCATATTGGTGCACTAGGGATTTGATTATGACTATTGGTACTGATACGTATGTTTTTTGGTTGATAATGTAACACTATAAGACTATTTTTGTTTTTTTATGGTTTAATCTAGGTGTAGACATCAAAAATCCATACATGATAGTTCTAAATGTCGTAATTCCTTTATACCACCTCAGGACCCCCTTGGGCCTAGTCTAGATTATTTAAACCCAAACTAGACCTAATTCTAGTTAGCTTGACCTAATGAATTAACCCATTTTTTAATCTAACATTACCTTGACCCTTGACTACTGATAGTCACCCTAACCATCAACGGTCACCCTGACCACCAATGTTCAGGTTCCACCATCTAAACCAACTTAACTAACACTTCACTCTGACTTGATTTTATATAATTAAAATGTATAATTTTCATGTGAGCCCATGTATGTCAAAGTTAAAATTAGAAATCAAGTTGAACCTTTTTTTAACATCTTATTTCACCTCTCCTTCCTTTCCTATAAGAAGAGATGAGTAGGAGGTGAAAAAGGACCCATCCATGACTTCAAGAGATTTTACATCCAAAGTTTTTTGGTAGGTCAATTCTTCCAACAATCCAATGATCTAACCACCACATTAGAGAGATAACTTACCACCACCCATTAGTTGATATCCAAGTACTATTGCTTTATTGAAATTATTCTAGACTCCACCAATGAGTCAACCACCTCAACTATTCATCCAATCAACCTTCTACAAGCTAAGTATTTGTTTTCCATGATTAAATTACTTTATTTTTATTTCATAATTAACCCAACACAAACCAACCTCCAAAAATTAACTTCTAAAAACCCATCAATATGAATTTTATCAACCTAAACCGAACACATTGTAACTATCAATAGTCATCTTGACCATCGATAGTTTGTCCAACTGCCAATGGTCATCTTGACTATCGATAGTCACCTTAACCACCAATGGTCACACCAACCACTAATGATCACTATGGTATAAAATAATATCAAGCTATTTTCACCTACTTACCCTCATTCAAATCCAACTTCTTTTCATTTTCCTATTCACAGACTCCCAACCTATTTTTTGAAGTACACCTAACTTATTTAGCATTAGTATTAACCCACTTATTGATATATTAGTCATTTTAATCAAATTATTTATCAAACATTTCTAGTATTAAATTTCAATGCCTTTTGATTATTGATGCAAAAACTTTATCTTCTATTTTTTAAACTTAATTATTTAAAATGTGTCGATTGACAACCCCTGAGGAAGCTCTTGCTTCTGGGATCTAGCTAGCACTAGGCAATCCACCTAGTTATATATCTAACTAACAATTTTCTTTAGTTATATCCTATTTATATGACATCCTCCCAATCTAAATATGAGCTCTCTATAATTATATGATTTTACGTACACATAACCAAACAGGTTTTTCAACTATACCCATATCTAGTTTCTTCTTCTTCCTTTCTCAAAATATAAACTAAAATTTACTAAAATATTCTGGCATGCTTGGTGGGACCTTTAAGTCTCTAATTAAATTTTTTTTGCATGTAGGTTCTCTTCTCCCTATTCTATGCTCATAAACAAAATTAAAATTTATTTTAGATTTAAAATCAACTACATACATTGGTTGCTTCCAAGTTTATCTCACTTAGTTAAATTAAAGCAAAGTAATTCAATCATAGAATCACTTGTATTACACACATAAACCAAACCACCTACATCAATCAAAAATAAAAAAAATTTGATGTAAAGACCAATTAGGATTTCATCACCTAGTGGATCACCTTACCCTTTCTCGATAATCCTATTTAGAGGTCATTACCAAGGGGAGAACCAACTCAAATCTCTAATTGAGTATAAATGATATAAATTAGTATATATTAGATAAGTACCTAACACTATTATCACCATGGTGTGTGAAGTGAGGGGGTAGGCCTTAATACCAAGCCATGTATTGATTTCTAATATAGATATTTTTGAGAGCTTAAACACAACTTAAAACTAACTACAGACATATTTTATAGTACCCACTCTACAAGATAATTTCAATCACATAATTTCTTAGAAATATTGAAGCATAAGCCAAAAGAGAGACTAAAAATAACTTTAGGACTTAACATACTTTTTAGTGTGTGTTTGTGTTTCATATAAATTTTCACTTAAGTTGTAAATAAAGAGAGAAAAGAAAATCAATATGGGTATGGTTGAAAAACTTATTTATTTGTGTGTATGTTGAATCCAAATAATTATGAGAGCTCCTCTTTGGCTTGGGAGGAAGACCTATAGATAAGAAAGCACTAAAGAAAACTTATTTGTTAGATAGATAGTTGGGTGGATTGCTTAGTGATAGCTAGATACTAAAAGCAAGATATTCTTTAGGGGATATGAATCCAAATGTTTTAAACAATCAAGTTGATAAACTAGAAATAAGGTACTTGTATCAATAATCAAAAGGTATTGAGTTTAAATATAAAAAATCTTGCTACAAAAATAGAATAAAAATGATTTAATTAGTGATAAACTAATTAATACTAGTGCTAACAGGTTGGGGTACACTTTAGAAAATTAGAAGGGGTTCTATGAGTGGTTAAAAACATAGAAAAGTGGATTTGGTTAGGTGTGGGTGGGTGAAATCAACTTGCTAGTTTTTATACCGTAGATGACCATCGATAGTTGGGGTAACCATCAGCGGTTAGGTCTGACCGTTAATGATTAGGGTCTAACCATCAGTGGTTGACTATGGAATTATGGGTTTGATTAAGAGAAGATGACATGATTTCATAGATGAATTTTGAGAGTTAGATAAGGGATAGATTAATTATAAAATGGAATAAAAGTAAATGAATAGTAATAAATAAGTACTTATCTTACCAAAACTTGGTTGGGTGGGTGGTTGATGCAGTTAGCCTATTGGTGGAATTTGGCTTGATTCCAATAGAGTAATGATACCTAAAATCTTAGTTGAGAGATAATGGCTAGTTAGCTCTCAATATGATGACTGATAATGCTTGATAATGTGGATGATGCTAATTAACTTGATTGACCTAAAAAATAAAACTCTTGAATGCCTTAGCTCCTAATAATTATTATAGATAGATTTGACCTCCTAGGCCTCTCTCTCTTATAGGCATAAAAAGAGGTGGAAGTGAAGGTGTAACTAGGTCATTCAAATATAATATGTGCATGAAAAGACTTATAAGACAAATTATATAAGTTATATTTAGAAAAGGGTTGTTAGAGCTTCCATGCTCTTGGTGAGAAAGTGGATCCTGAATGTTGATGGGTAAGGGTTCTCAAGGCTAATCGTTGATGGTCACCTTGACTGTCGATGATCAGGGTCTATAAGGATAGGGTATTGAAGGCCAGGGTCACTCAACTAGGTGAAACTGAGTAAAACTTTGTTGGTTTAGGCCTGCTAGGTGTAAATTGGTCTTAAGAGTGTCTAGGGATACTTCTAGGGCTACTTCGACATTCAAAATCATAGGTGTGTAGATTTATTGTGTTTATATTTTTCCCCTTTTTATTGTGCATCTTGCATGAATGAGCTATAAAACAAAAATAGAGTATGGGTCATGGGTCTAGTTTCCCCAAGAGTGGGAGGAGGTGTTCCCCGTCAAATTAGGATTCGATGAGGTGAGGCTAAATTAAGTACAATTTTGATAAGTGGTAGATGGTGAGTCACTAGGTGGTGATATGAGGTTGGGCATTTGAGATGTAAACATGTGCATAAATGTAAAAAAAGGTATGATAGCCAAGATCATGGATAGATGAAGTTGATAATGTTAATAAAAAATAAGGGTTAGTGCTAAGAAGGATAAGGGATGAGTGAACCATGTAACTTCCTATAGGCATGGTGGTTAGAAACACTTGTAAATGTAAGTCTCCTAAGTGATATCTATGTATTTGATGGGTATTGAAGGCAAGAGGTGTTCTTGGGAAAAACACAAATGGGTCAAGTGTCATGGGTACTTGAGGTAAGAAGTGCCCCTATTGAGACATAAGTGGGTCAATATGTGCGAGGTAGCATAAAATGTAAAATAGTCAACATGATGATGTTATCATTACAGCCAAAAGACTAAGTAATAAATGTCACAAAATTGCATGTTAGATGGGCCAAAATAGACCAACAATGAGGTGATGAGGTGGTTAGGTTGGTGGGAGAAAGACGTTTCCAAAGTAGGCAAGAGCCTAGTGTATTTATGTTAGGATTTGGGATATTGTAGGTAAAAAGTAGAATTAGGGGTTTAAAGGGTTTCCTAATCATTAATGGTCAGGGTCCCAAAAAGGTGACCATTGATGGTCACCATGACCATTGACGGTTAAGGGAAACCCTAAAAATCTAGGGGGTAAAAGTTAAAAAACTAAAGTTAATTTGTCATTTTAAATATTGGGAATTATTTAACTAATCTCAAAGTGATTTTGGCACTTTACAAGGAAGGTATTTGATAAGGTGGGTGTTGCTCATTAGCCAGAGGAGTGTGGGTGATTACATGGGTCCAAGATGCAGTGAGTATGAGGACATGATCAAGTGCCTACTCATGGGATTAAACCATGGAAGAGGTCACATAATGAGGTGGGGGTGCATTTCAATTAGTAGTGTAGTTTGATTTTGTTATTTAGAATTTGCTTGGGTTGGGTAGGTGTGAAAATTGTTGTTTTGGTCTATGTGCCATATGTAGGGTTTTTTGGAGGTTTTGGTCAAAATGGTGGGTAGAGTGTCAAATTGATAGGGTGGGTAGGGTAATTAGATGGAATGTAAGTTCGGTATCATACATAGGTTAGTGTATTTCAAGTTTGTTTATTGTTTTGGGCCCTAGGAGTTTTGGGCATTCTAGCCATAAAACACCCATAAATGACCATTGATGGTCAAGTCTAATCATCGACGATTGACACCCTAGGAACTAGGGGTCCCCAACTATTGATAGTCAGCATGACCATCAGTGGTTAGCCATGATAATGTGGGGTTTTAAATGTGTTTAGGGCTTAAGCATGGTTTTGGCCTTGAGTGTAATGATTAGGGTTAAGATAAGGGGTTAAGCTTGAATTTTAGCTAGCTAGGTTGGGTACAAGGGCTAAGTGAGGTCTAATATATTAGGGTTAGGGGCACATTTAAAAGATAGGTTAGACTAGACTAGTTAGGGTCTAAGTCAAGATTTTTGATTTTGTACAAGCTTTAGAGTAGATATAGATGCATGATTATGTGTCATGAATCTTCCCTATGTTGATCAAGGGGATGACTACTGATGATTGGGCACATATGGAGGAAGTAAGGCTAGGAAGGATGAGGCACTACCATCACATGCCTAGGGATGCATCCATGATAGTAGTGATCATCAAGATATGGGATCCTACTACTAATACCTTCTTACTGTTGATCAAGGGGATGACTATTATCTTAGAGGATGTTTATAGGATCACTTGGTTCCCACTACATGGTGAGGTGATCTACCAAATTGAGTAGGAGGAGTAAGATGAGTATGTGGAGTACTTATATGGAGATGATAGTGACCAAGTCCACTGACACTCTAGAGGGTTCAATTATATAACACTATATAAGAGGGATCCTAAGGAGAGGAGACTTATGATGATGTTGATGATCATGGTTATCTGATTTGGGCTTTTAGATTCTAGAAGTGAGATATTCCCTTATATATTACTATCTATTTTGGTTGAGATATTACTTGGGAGGATAGTATTTGGTTAGGTCTTAGTGCTATTGTTCCATATTTATAAAGAGATATGGGGATTTAGACACCATAAAAGGTATGGCATCAGTGTGGGTATGGTTCTACACTACTGGGTCTATGAGCACATTCAAGTTTTGAGGTTGATGGGATTACCATGGATGGGGTATACAAAACTAGAGTTCTTAGTGGGCTTTATGCGGTGGAGGGATGACTACACTACATCAAGGGATAGAGGTAGAGCACACAACATTAAGTGGTTTAGGGCTAACCTAGATGGATTATTAGTTATGGACATCATATGGAGGCCATACCTATAGTTCCCTATCTGGATAGGCTAAAAGAGGGAGACCCTTTCTATATAGAGTTACAAGTGGCTAGTGGGCCACCAAGAGGGTGGGGTTGAGTTAATTCCCTTCGACCAAGTGTGGTGCATGTTTGGCTTGTTACAAGGTGTATTGGGTCCACATCCATAGTATAGGAGGTAGGACTCAAAGGGTTAGTTATCTATGCCACAACCTATTGAGATAATTATATATGGTGGGTTTGAGGAGCTTCTTGTCAAGGCTCTCATAGATGATGCAAGGTATATAGATGGATATATGGCTTGGTATCAACCTATCTATATGGATATAAGCATGGGTGGAGATGATGGAGGGGTGGCACTGATGGTTGTAGATCCAACCAACTAAGGTGAAAAATTAGGGGTAGTATTGGCTAAAACTTAGGATCAAGTATAGTTTCTATAGGGGTAGGTGGCCACATTACAAGGCTAGATTTAAGCATTACATGGGTAGCTCACCACCATTATAGGTGAGAGAGATATACTCAACAAAAGGGATAGGGTATGTGTAATAGTAATAAGAGGGCCCTCAGACACAGTGCCTTGAGCATGATATCTAGCTACCATTACAGAGCTCAGATATTATGAGGTGATGGTATTAGACTAGCTCCTTAAGATATGAGGTATGTAGAGTACATAATGAGTTTGGCCAGTGGACCATCGATAGCTACTTTAGGGCAATGGGATTCCATAGTTCGACAAGTGCGGGTACCATGGGGACCACCACTAGGTATAGGTGTAGGCACATATGGGGCCAGTGGTAGTGTTGTAAGCCCATGATTATGTTGAGATATGTTATTTTGATACTAGCCTATGTATTGATGTAGTGAGATGTATATGTTTTTGAGAGGTCCTAACATATCATGACATGTATTGTTTTTTGATGTTTTGATGTATATGATGGATGCTTATGATATTATATATGATAGTTGCTTATGGTTTGTGAATATAGATTATGGTTTTCATTCATGTTTATGATGTTGTACTTAGTACCTTAGGCATGTGATGTTCTGATTATGCTTATGGTTAAGATAGGCTATGTTATGGATGGATACATGTTAGGGATTTATTAATGGTTATATGGGTAAAATGGGAAATGGTATATGCCCTAATGCTTGGCTCAGCTATTTCGTTTATGATCATGATGGTGTAATGACATGCTTATGGTTTATGATGTGATTGATGTTCATGGTTTTCTATGATATGTTTACATTTTGTTTGACTCAATGATAGATAGATTCCATTGCTTGTTGGTAGAGTTAATGATGTTCATTATTTTTATGTGATTTTTAGTATTCATGCTCATAGTGATAGACCTACATAAACTAATAAAAGATAAAAAAATGAACACGGTGCCTTTTCATTGGTAAAGACTAACATGAAACCCAAAGTTAGATTGGATTAGCAAAAACTAGCCTTTCCAATGCTTCATATTAGCATGTTTATGTTGATAGATAGGGATCCATAATAAATTATGTCAAGTAAGTTCATAGTCCCATGCATATGATATGTGGATGGAGAATGAGTGAAACTAGAACCATTAGGGAGACTAGTATTCCTTTTCTATAGGTGTCCAAAGATGTAGTATAAACAAATCTATGTCCATATATAAAGTTTAGACTGATCGATGTGGGAAGTCTACTAAGGAGAGCTGATTGTGGCTTTCCAAGATTAATATTGTTAAGAAAGATGATTGTGGCTTCCAAAATTATTTTGATCTTACTTTTCTTTTTAGTTTTTCTATTTATTTGAGGGTCAGGGAAGCTAATTGATGCAAGAAGCTCCCAAGATATTGATATCTTTGCCAAATGCTTTACTCAGCCATCCTTCAAGGGAGTGGTCTAAGTTTATGTGCCTAATACAAATGCTTTTGATAGATATCCTTAAAGGGATAATTCCACCTTACACTTTGAAATTTCAAATAAGTTTTCAATAGTTATCCTTTAAGGTAGCATTCTATTAATGCTAAGAATGACCCATGATTTGTTTTTTGATATTTGATATTGCTTGTACTTTTATTTTATTTTATTTCCCATACATGCTCAATGGATTGCCTTTATGATGGAAAAACTAAGCTGATATGTAGGTTTAGTAGGTGACAAAGAGGTATAAGTGACAATGACCATAAGAATCGATCTCAAGGAGATAGGAAGTACTATGAGATTCATGCGATGGATAGATCCATGGTATTCACAATTTAAGATTAGGCTATAATTGTGATGGATAATCACATGATTCAATTTTAGTTGGTTGGCCCTAAAAAGAGGAAAAGTAATGTGGTTTCAAGAGACGAGCTTAAGTTAGACAAATGATGATTGTGATCCATAACTAAAAATAAAAGGGACATAGATGTGAATCATTGAGAGGCTCAGGTTCTAGTTTGCTTTCAAGAGAGGATAAATGATAAGCTCCTAATCCATACTTATGGGTAATGACGTAGGTTCCAAGCTAATTGAAAGAAAATTCTCCCCTTTTACTTTTCTCCATATTAGTTACATGTTGGTTTTTTTTTTAGGATAAGATATCCAATGTTGAATTATTAGAATTTAATATGTTTTTTATAGGCTCATTTTATTTATTCTTGATATACATGAAGATGGGAAAGAGTGGCCAAAAGATGCTCATTAAGTAGCTCCAGTTGAGCTAAACATTCTTGACAACAATCATTTTATGAAATAAGGCCATGAAAAGATATACAAAGAGAATGTGTTTAGACTTCAAGAGGCAATACATCTTTGGCTCCAAACATGAAAGAAAAGGGCATAACACCTGTAGGAGTTTGGATTCTAGTACTATATGCTCATAAGGCAAAAGGGATGTGAAAGTGCCAATCTCAACCTAAAGCATTAACCATTTTGGTAAGGATGTTATTAAGGGTTTTGTTAGAGGCTTTGGCTTGTCCATTTTCTTGTGGGAGATAAGGTGATGAAAATCTAAGTTTAATACCAAATAAACCACAAAATACTTGAACATGTTTGTTTTTTAAATATTTACCATTGTCAGTGATGATCTTATGGGGAACACTGAAATGGCAGATCATGTGATGGGTAATACATTTGATAATCTTTCCAGCTTTTATTGAGACAAGGGGATAGCCTCCATCCATTTGGTGAAATATTTGGTTGTGGTAATGATATAATTATGTCATTATGAAGAGTGGGGGTTGATTTCATGGATAAGGTCTAGGCCCTATTATTAAAAGTACCAAAAGTCTATAGAAATGTAAAGACTATTGGTAGATGCGTGATGTAAATTAACATATTGTTGACACTTGACACACTTTTTCACATAATCACAATAATCTTGGTTAAGGGGAGGCCAATAATAACCTAGGTAGAGGATACATTTAGCCATAGAGAGTTCACTAAATTATCCCCCACAGACACCCTCATGTGTCTCTTTGATATCTTGAGAGGCTTCTGGACTATGAAGACAAAGAATAGGAGGCCATTAAAACCATGTTTATAGAGTTTTCTACCTAGAATGGCATAATGTGAGGTACTCTAGATAAATGATCGATGGGAATTCCTAGAGAGGCTAGAGGGAATTATGCCAAGGTGAAGGTAGTTGAAAGTTTACTGATACCAAAGGTCAAGTAGAATCTCTTCCACACTAAAGGTGGTTGGCACATCTAATTTGGTGTAGGAAGGTTTAGTGAGGTAATGGATAATGACTGATAGTTTGGAGTCTGAAGGTGCCAGTGGGATCTGAGAAGCAAGAGAAGCCATGGTATTGGCAAACTTATTGGTGGATCATGGGGTGGCTTGAATATGATAGTGTTCAAATGAGGCTAGGAGCTCTATGATTAGTTGTCTATATAGTTTCATCATTTCATTCTTACATTGGTAAATGCCATTGACTTGGTTGACCACTAGTTAGGAGTCACCAAAGATATTGATTGTTCTAACTCCGAAGGCTAAGGTAGTTTGAAGACCTATTACTAGGGCTTCATATTTGAGCACATTGTTGGTGCATTTAAAGTCAAGTTTAAATGAAAAAGGAAGTGGTTCACTGATAAGGGGGATAAGGATGATGTTGGCCTCTCCACCACACTAACATTTGGAACCATAAAAGAACATGGTTATGTGATTAGTAAAATATACTTGAAAAAGACTTGTGATTGACTCATCTGGAAATTCAAGAGGGGGAGGTTGGTTGTTTGTTAAGGGTACCTCAGCTAATTTTTTAGTAATTACTTACCCCTTACTTCATTTTTACTAGAGGAAATCAAGGTGAAACTCAGCTAAAAGCATGAGTCACTTAGCCATACACTAGTTTTGGTATGGTTTGGAGTGCATGTATTTTAGGGGGTCAGCATTAGTTATGAAAAAAGTTTTACGGTTAAGAAGGTAATGGAAAATTTTAGTGGCCATGAAGACTAGGGACAAACATAGTTTCTCAGTATGTGTATACCAAGTCTTATATTTAACAAGTGTACAACTAATGTAATAAATCATTTACTCCTTATGTTGTACATCTTGGTGGGCAATCATTGCCCCTAGGGAGTGGTTTGTGGTAGAGATATAGAGGTAGAAAGGTTGGTCATCCTTAGGAGGTGTAAGGATAGGTGGAGATAGTAGGTACTCTTTGAGTGCATCAAAGGCCTTTTGAAAATTGAAATTACACTTGAAAGAGATGTCCTTTTTCAAGAGGTGATAGAAGGGTTGACATTGATCAAAGAGCTAGGAGATGAAGCAATGAATGGATTAAAGTTTTTTGTGTAAGCTACAAAGTTGTTTAAGATTGGTAGGAGGTCACATCTCAAGGATGGATTTGATTTGGCCAGATCAACCTCAATTCGTCAAATGGAAATGATGAAGCCAATAATTTTTCTTGATAAGACCCAAAAGATACATTTCTTAGGATTGAGGAAGATGTGATAGTGGATAAGTCACTCAAAGATAATTTTGAGGATGACTAAATGATATTTGCAAAGCTTGGACTTCTCAAGAAGGTCATCTACATAGTCTTTGATGATTGTATGGACAATGTCATGGAAAACATAGGTCATGACATATTGGTAGGTTGTGTTAGTATTCTTAATATGGAAGGGCATGAATCTATAACATAAAGTCTACCATGGGGTGATAAAGGTAGTGTTGTGCTAATCTTCATGGGAAATCAAAATATGATTATAACCCAAGAATCTGTCTATGAGAGACAACATCTCATGGCCTATTATAAGATCAACAAGTTGGTCAATGCTAGGTAGAGGAAATTAATCCTTTGGGTAGGAAAAGTTGAGGTCACAAAATTCCACATAGATATGTAGTCCCCCTATGGATTTAGTGAGAGGCATGATTTTTTAAACCCATTAGGGATAATCGATGAGTTGAATAAAGTTGACAAAAAGGAGGCATTGAAGTTATTCTTTGATAAAGATGGCTATGTGAGGGTGCATTTGGTGAAGTTTATATATGAAAGGTTTGGCATCATGATTGGTTGTAATGTTGTGGGTGGTAATGGCTGGGTTAATACTAGGTATGTCAGCATATGACTAGGTAAATGCAATATTATGGTCTTGGAGGAAGGTAGAGAAGTCCTGTAGTTCCTTAGGGGTGAGATTTTGGCCAAGTTTGATGATATGGGGGTTCTCTAGAGTACCCAAGTTGATATCCATGGTATATTAATTCAACATGGTTGATGTTTCTAAAGGTAAATATCTATGGATAGAGGAATCTTGTGCACTAAGATAGGTGAGAATAACATCATCATTCTAACACTAAACTATGTTAATGGTAGGAAAGACTTATCCCACGAGTTTAGGATGGGTCAAAGGGATGTATATGGATGCCCATTCCTTTTGATAATTTATGGGGCTGATGGTAATCATGTTGATGGAAAAAAAATGTTGGGTGGGAAGATGTCCTCATCCTCACCTACAAGTGGAGGGGATTTTGGTGAGGATGGGGTCTCTTCTTCAATAATAGTAGGGGTAGTTTGTTTTTATTTCTTCTTACTGGGTAGAATGAATCCAAGGTCATGATTCTTATGAGGCTTTCAGGTATCAATTGAGGTTAATGTGTGTGGTTCATGCTCATATCATCCCAAACCAAATCCCTTACAAGCACATCTATGAAGGTATAGTTTGGCGAAGTCTAGGTTGTCTAAATAAGAGAAGGTGGAGGTGAATGGTTGAGGTGGAGAGAGTGTGATGGAAATGTTAAGTCATTTTTCAATTCCCCCATAGATAAAGTGGGTTTGACAACTCAGAGTCCCCAAGGGGGTAATGGATCCAATGTTAGGGTCATATGTTGGAAATATTGTCATTGATGTCAAAGGTCTAGCATTATTGGTGATAAAGGCCACGTAGCATTTAATAGTGTTTTTAATGTTCATATATTGGCTAATGTTTGTTAATATTTATTTAATATTAATGAATATATTTTTGGTTACATAAAGTCAAAAGAGGGCCCATGGAAAAGTCAAAGAGTCATGGGTAAAGACAAAAGAGGAATGGGACACATTTTTCCATAAAGAGTCATCTTTAGGAATTCCAAGAGTCACCAAGTGAAGGCAAAAGAGGAATGGCACAATTTATTATGAAGGGACACTTTGAGGAAGACAAAAAGTTACCAAGATAAATACAAAAGGGGAAATGATTCATTTGCTCATGAGGGGTCACCATGTGACTTTTAAAATGTAAGGATTTAAAGGGTCATGCAAATGTGGCACCATTTTCAATGAGGATTGAATGGTCACAAAGGGTGAATGATAAATCTCATTTGGTAAGCTATAAATAAGGGCTTGGTAAGTCATTTGTAATGTGTGGAAGAGAGCATGGTCTATAATTATCATATCTAGCTTAGAAGAGCAAAGGAGAGAAAATAAAGAGACATTGTAATGTGATATAATTTATTGAGAAAGAAACATTGAGAGATAGTTATGTGGTATACACATTAGGGTTTGGTGCTCTTGTTGTTGGTCCTCATGAATAGTTATTGTGTTAGTGCTCAACAAAGGGGTTAGTGCCCCTGTGGGTTGGTGCTCATGAATAGTTGTTGTGTTGGTGCTCAACAAAGGGGTTGGTGCTCCTATAAGTTTGTGTTTGCAAATATTATAGTTTGAGTTGGTGCTCATTCATATACTTGAGATTATTTTTTGTGGTTTTTCCTAAATTAGGTTTTCATGTTAAAATTTGGTGTGTGTCTCTCTCTTGTGTGGTTTTTATTATTTCATTTTTATTACATATATTAAATGTATGGTTAAGTGGAATTTTATTAATTGAAAGTTTATAAGATATATGATATATTGACTCAACCCCCCTCTTAGTATATCCCATGGTTAACAATTGGTATCAGAGTAGGTTCTTTTGGAAAGAGTTTAACAACTTGTAGGTAGATCAGGGAAATCATGATGGCCAAGCATCTAAATAAGGAGAATCAAGAGTTGAAATCTATGGTCGAGGGTCTTAAGGAATATTTATGTATCTTGGATTCTAAGTTAGCTATAAAAGCAAAGGAAGATAAGATGTTTATTTAGGATCTTAAGAATTAGCTAGAGGTTACATATTCAAGTTTGAAATCAAGAGAAGAAAAGTGTAATTAGTTGAAGTTTGAGTCAAGTTCTATTAAGGATAAATTTCCAGATAAGAATAATGGTGACAATGAAGATGCATCTATAAGTAGTAGAGATGATCAAGAAGAATAAAATGATGAAAGTGAGGATGAAGCCAAGGTGAATCTAGAAGGAGAACTCATTTGTGCCTTAGAAGAATTAGAAGTTGTTCAGAATAAGAATCAAAGATTGAAGTGCCAGATAGAGAAAAATGAAAAGGAGTCAAAGGAGATAATTAATTATCTACAAGCACACTTTGAAAAATATCTAATAGTATATTTGAAAAAAGTAAGTGAAGAATGTGAAAGGTATGTTATTGAAATTGGCTCTTTAAAAGAAGATATTGAGAAAGCAGTCAATGATAAAGCAGTCAGTGATTCAAAATTTGAGGATATCACTAACATGTTGAATAAGATATTGGAAATTCAAAATCAATATCAAATAAGATAGGTATTATATTTGAAAATAAAAAGATCTATGCTTAAGTTATTAAAAAAATAGGAAACAAAAAGGGAAGAAGTGAAGAATACAAAGGACATCTCAAACAAAGAAGTCTGGAAGGAACAAAGCTATAAAAGATAATTAGGACAGAGATACAAAAATAGGTTATATTTTCAATGTTACTATTTTTATTATAATGGATACAGTCATAAGAAAATAAAATGTTAGAAAAGAGCTAAAAATTTTAGAAACAAGAAGGAAACTCATGTAGAGTCAAGTAGAAGCTACAACTCTTTTACTACTCTATCAGAGTTTGATGAAGAGGTCATAATATGTTACAAGTGCAATAATTTTGGACACATAGCTTGGCATTGTAGAAGCATGTTTGAGTCAGTCAAGAAGGACAAAAGATTTAAGGTTCCATTATTCAAGAAGAAAGGTCAAATAAGTTCATGGTAAAAGAAACAACCTAAAGATTCTATGATAGCTTTGCATGCAAGAAATGAAGAACAACCATGGTTCATTAACAATGGATGTTTGAGGCACATGACAAGAGATAAGATTAAGTTTATAACTCTAAAGAACATCAATGGTGGCATAGTGAAATTTTGAGATAAAACTACTACCAAGATAGCTATAAAAGGAACTTTGAGTTTAAATAATGGTAGAAACAAGACTAAGAATGTATTATATGTAGAAGGTCTTAAGCATAATCTATTGAGTATAAGTCAAATATGTGATCAGGGATACACATTAAAGTTTTGTGTAGAAGGTTATGATATTAGAATAAAATATTTAGATGAGTTAATTATAGATGTTGAGAAGACATGCAATAATTTATATGTGTTATTAGATATCTTCACAAAGACACGATCAAAGGACACAATCAAATATCTATGAGAGGAGTTGGGAGTAATTTATTTTACTTCCTACCATTGAGGATTAACATTAGTTGAGGGGGAGCTAAGTTTTATCTCTAAGATAGGCCTTTTTCCATTGATGTCAAAGGGGGAGAAGTATAGAAATAGGTATAGGTACAAGTACAAGAATAGGTACAAGGAATAGGTATAAGATGATATAGTAAGGGGGAGTTACTATATGTTTTTTAGTTTAACAATATGTGTAGGTTGGCATGTGAAATATAGGTCTCAAGATGTGGGAGTTTCAGTTTGGGGTTGACATCAATGAAAAAGAGGGAGATTGTTAGAAATATTTTCATTGTGTCAAAGGTCTAGCATTATTAGTGATAAAGTCCCCATAACATTTAATGTTATTTTTAATGTTCATATCTTGGCTAATGTGTGTTAATATTTATTTAATATTAATTAATATATTTTTGGTTTCATAAAGTCAAAAGAGGGCCCATGGAAAATTCAAAGAGTCACAGGGTAAAGACAAAAGAGGAATAGGATGCATTCTCCCATAAAGAGTCATCTTGAGGAATTCCAAGAGTCACCAAGTGAATACAAAAGAGGAAGGGCACAATTTCTCATGAAGGGACACTTTGAGGAATAAAAAAAATCACCAAAATAAATACAAAAGGGGAAAGGATGCATTTTCTCATGAAGGGTCACCATGTGACTTTCCAAATGCAAGGATTTGAAAGGTCATGCAAATGTGGGACCATTTTTCATGAGGATTGAAGGGTCATAAATGGTGAATGCCAAAGGTCATTTGGTAAACTATAAATAAAGGCTTAGAAAGCCATTTGTAATGTGTGGAAGAGAGCCTAGTTTGTAATTATCATATCTAGCTTAGAAGAGCAAAAGAGAGAAAAGAAAGAGATATTGTAATGTGCTATCATTTATTGAGAAATAAAAATTAAGAGATGGTTGTGTGATATAAAAAATAGGGGTTGGTTCTCATGTGGGTTGGTGCTCATGAATAATTATTGTGTTGGTGCTCAATAAAGAGGTTGGTGATCTTACAATTTAGTGCTTGCAAATATTATAGTTTGAGTTGGCACTCATTAATATACTTGAGATTATTCTCCATGGTTTTTATCACATTAGGTTTCCACATTAAAATCTAGTATGTCTCTCTCTTGTGTGGTGTTTATTTTTTCAATTTTATTGCATATCTTTAATGTATGGTTAAGTGGAATTTGATTAAGTGAAAGTTTATAAGATATAGGATATACTGATTCACCCCCCCCTCAGTATATCCTATGATTAACATCATAATATGGTTGGTGGTCGAGTTTCCAATATGATTGGGGAGTAAGTAGGGCATCAAGGGTGAGGATATGGTATTCTCCAAGGGTAAGGCATTAGAAGGTAGGTTCCAAAGGATTAATGATAGGTATATAGTCTATGGGGATAGATGAGCTGGTGTATGTCTTAGTGGAAGGGAAGGAAGTAATGGATTTGGATTATGTGGGTGAGGGATTGATGGTGGTTATTTTTCATTCTTTACATGGAAGAAAAATAATGTCATTAGGTCGATTGGTCATATTACATGATGTAAAAGGGATAGGGTTAGCTTATATGGTACAACTTGACTTTCATGTTCAAACTTGACATAACAATGGAAGGTGGAAGATACATATCCCATGGCCCAAATCCAAGGTCTCCATAGTAAAAAATTATACTATAATTCACCTTTAACCACATAGAAGAGTTTGGGGAGTGTGTGAGGTCCTAGCTGAATATGAAGGATGATAGTGCCCAAGGTAGTGGTCATAGTGTCGTTAAAATATCTAAAGATGGCTAAAGTTTTGTACATGACTTTGTATGGTAGATTGAGTTAATTATAGGCATAAGAAGAGATGATGTTGATATTGGCTCCCCCATTGATCATAACCCATTTGATGTAGGTCTGGTTGATGTGGGTTGTAATAAAAAGAGGGGGATCCAGGTTTTCAAGGTGGATAGAAGGTATCTTTGAGTCTTTAAAGGTGAGAAGGGTAGAGCAACAAAATAAACCAATAAAGACTTATATAGGTTGGAAATCATATAATCTAACTTTAATGGCCTATATAGCCTCAATCATGGCCTGACGACGGTGCGGTGAAATGGAAATGAGCTCGTAAAGGCGCATCTTAGCTAGGGTTTGATGGAGTTGTTTAAGAATGATCCTCTTGATGGATTTAGAGGGGTTATAATTTGATCTAGGCAATAATTTAGGTGATAATTTAGGCAATGGTTTTACCCCAATTGATGGCAGAACTTTTAGGAGCCTTAACTTTTGCACCATAGCTTTGATTGACTCCCCATTTAAACCATTGGAAAGATAAGAATGTGGTGAGATGGCATAAATATTTTATAAATGTTTTTTGACCATCAAAAACCTAATGAAAGTTCCCCAAATTTCAATGTTATTAGTGTAATTTAAAAATAGTAATTCTTTGAATTCTATATTGTTTTAAATCATGAAAGTCAAGACAATTAATCTCCATCAAGATTGGTGACCTTACACATCCTCATCCTACCTTAAAAATGTTTATAAATGAATATGTAACCTGAAATGGAAGACAAACATCTCTTTCTAGAGATAAGAATATGTTTGTATTGTAATCTTGAGTAATAAAACATCTCTTCTTAGAGAATTCATTGTAATCTTGAATATGTAGTGTTATTTTCATGTTCTTGAAATATCTATCAATAAAAACTTCTTTATTTTGGATCAGTAGTATCAGAGTGATTTGTCTTGAGAGTGTATGATCTTGAGGATGAGGTCAAACAATAAGAAGCTTGGGTGGAAAAAAATAGAGCTTGCAAACTATCCACCTATTCTCTCCAAATGACTTTAAATGGTAGATGACACTGAGACATTTGATCCCTTCAAGGAAATGGTGAATGAAGCCCTCCAATAGAAATAAGTATATATTCTATAATAATTTGGCCAAATTTTCCAACAAATCTTGATGGGAAATTTTGGCTCCTCATCTACACTTATTGGCTCCTCATCCATGGAACATCCTTTTAGTGCCCCAATACCCTTTAAGGTTTAGGTGAATTTTGATATCCGTACATTTGAAGACAAAATCAATGTTGATGTAGTAGAAAATTGGTTGGATCAATTGTCTTCCTATTTTTCTATAAATAAATTAACCAATGGAGAAAAGATCACTTTTGCTCTTTTGAAAGCATCATTTCTCATGAAAAATTGGTGGAAAGTGTACAAAAAGAGGTTCAATATAGATGACATTGGCCTTGAGGTGGAACCTACCTAGGATGATTTCATGGAAGCGGTAAAGGAAGAATAATATCCCATTAGATCATATGATGATCTATACATATAGTGGCAACAACTTCACCAAGGTAAGGACTAATCTATTCAAGATTACACTAACATTTTCAATTCTCTATCTGCAAGACTTGGCATCTAAGAAAGTGAGAAACATAAGACTCTCAAATATCATGGTGGACTATAATGGTACATATGGGGGGAAATAGAACTCTTCAATTTGAAAACCCGTAGTGAGGCATACAATTTTATATTAAATATTGAGTAGAAGTATGGGAGAAATAATATGAAGAGTCAACCTTTGAAATGGAAAAGTGATAAGAAAGGTCAAACACAAGGCCAAAATTGGAAGTAAAAGGAGTTTCAAGATAAAAAACCCTAGAAGGGGAAGACTAGAAAATGGTGTGATTACCATGAAATTGAAACTCACTCTAAAGAAGAATGTTGAGCCATTAAGTCACTACTTTCTAAGTCATAATACTCAACATATACTACTCTATCTCATACATAACCTACAATCAAATATGATGAAGAAGGGATTATAGATGCTAAGCTCAATACCATTATTACTTCATCACATACCCATGAGGAAAGGCCAGATGACAAGAAAAGGTTGTTTCACTCCAAATTATGGGTAAAAGGTAAGCCTCTACATTTCATTATTGATAGTGGGAGTCGAAAAACTTTAATCTCTGCTAAAGTTGTAAAAAGTCTAAATATATCCATGAAGCCTCACCAAAAGCCATATAGTATTGGATGGTTGAGCCTAGGGAGAGACCTCCATGTCACCCATAAATGTCTTCTTTCATATGAAATAAAACCTTTCTAATATGAATTCTTGTGTGATGTGGTCAATCTAGATGTTTGTGATGTACTTCTTGGTCATCCATTCATGTATCATCGACATGGCATCTATGAATCATGACCTCAAAGAACCACCTTCAATCTTAGAATGTGTCACTACAAGGTACTAGATGTACCACCTCCCACATTTGTCTCCCTAATTATTGTCAAACAATGTAAGAGATTGGTGGAGAAGACAAAGTAATTTGTTATCATGGTGGTCAAACCACAAAAATCCAAGAAGGTTGATGTTATAGTCTTGAATATATAATCAACATAACAATAGAAGCAGATGGGACAAATCATAGGAGAATATGATGACTTATTCAAGTTACCCATAGGAGTTCTACTTCACTACCAAGTAAAAAATTCTATCAATTTTATCATAGGTTCACCTTTGCCTAATAGTCTTATGTATCATAGATCACTTTTGGAGAATGATGAGATAAAAAGATAGATTTAGGAATTGATCTAAAAGGGTCACATCAGGCCAAGCTCTTCACCCTATGGTAGCTTTATTATCTTGGCACCAAAGGAATATGGAACATAGAGTCTTTGCATTGACTATCAAGCCATGAATAAAATCATTGTGAAGAATAAATACCCTCTCCTTAAGATTGATGACCTACTAGACTAACTCCATGGTGTGAAGTTCTTCACCAAAATTGATCTCAAATCTAGCTATCACCAAATTCTCATCGATCCCATCAATGTCTAGAAGACTGCATTCAAATCTAAGGAGGGGATCTTCAAATGGTTGGTTATGCATTTTGGCTTAACTAATGCACCTATAACCTTCATGAGGATGATGGATGACATCCTAGGACCCTTCACCAACTCATTCATGGTTGTCTACCTAGATGACATACTCATATATAGTAGAACATGGGAGGAACATCTGCAACATGTTTGTAAGGTGCTTCAAACTCTTTGAGAACACAAGTTATATGCAAATATTGACAAATGAACATTTAAGATGAAAAAAATTTAGTACCTAGGGTATATTGTGAATGAGGAAAGGGTCCATGTCAATCTATAAAATATTTGGGTTATTCAAGAATGGCCTACACCAAGGACCCTCATAGAACTTCACAACTTCTTGGGTCTTGAAAATTACTATCATAGGTTTGTTCTTGGATTCTCACATGTTTCTTTGCCACTAACCCAAGTGACTAAAGGAGGAGCTAAAGCTACATTTCAGTGGGGTAAAATACAATAAAGAACATTTGAGAATTTGAAGAATAGATTTTTCTCAACGCCTGTTCTTGCCTTTCCAAATTTGCATCAACCTTTCAAGTTGATGATAGATACATCTGAATATGCCATCAGAGCTATCATCATATAACATAGACATCTTATTGCATATCATAGTGAAAATTTTATTGATATAGTCAAGAAATACCTGACATATGATAAGGAGCTCTATGCCATTATGCAAGCTTACAAATAATGGAAACACTAAATCTTGGGGAAAGAGATGGTCATCCACACTAACCACAGACCATTAAAATTCATCTAGAGGTAGAGAAAACATGAAATGAGAGGCACCAAAAGTGGGACACATATCTACATTAATTCCATCTAATAATAAAATATAAAAAGGGGAGCTCAAATATGACTATATATTGTCTAAGGTTCCCACTAATTATTATACTCATAATAGTTCTTGACCTATGTAGACACAATACTACCACTTAGGGTGATTTGTATGAAGCAGATCCTATCTTTGCTAATACATATTAGGTGCTTCAAAAAGTTAAACATGTTTTTGATTTCTATTTGTAAGATAATATCCTCTATCATATGGGGCACATATGTGTTCCAGCTATAGAGCAACATAAGATGATATGGGAAGCATATTTTAGTTAGATGGTTAGACACTTTGGTATAGAAAAGACATTGGTAGTTCTTCAAAAACACTTCTAATAGCCCCATATGTGAAAGGATGTGGAAAGGTACCTAAAATATTACACCATGTATGTGATAGCCAAGCTAACAAATAAGAAGAAAGGATTGTACACACCATTGTCAAAACCAACCAGGCCTTGGGAATTTGTCTCAATGGATTTTCTCTCAGGTTTTCCAACTTCAAAACATGGTAAGGAAAATATATTTGTTTTAGTTGATCATTTTTTAAAAATGGCTATCATGATTACTTGTAAGAAAAATATATCTACTAAAGAAACTGCTCACCTATATATTAGTCATATATGGCTTCATTTTGGTCTCCTCAAGTCCATTATCTCATATCAAGATAATAGGTTATTGAGGATCTTCTATTACACTCTATGGAATATGATGGATACCAAGATGATGAAGTCTATAGCTTTCCATCCATAGACTGATGGTCAAATAAAAGTGGAAAACTACTTGATTATTCACATGATTCATATGTATGACTCCAAATATCCATGCACATGGGATGAGGGGCTTATTTTTATACAAAATGGATACAATCAGGCCCTACACAGCTTGACCAAGCATAGTCCATTCTAAGTATGCTTTGAGTTCAAACCTATAGTACCAATTGATATAGCCATTCCATTATCCACCATGGAATACACACCTCATGGGATATCTAAGGAAGAAAAAGCAACAAATTTCATTAAACAAATGCAACACATATAAAAACAAGTTCATGACATCTTGGAGAAGATGAATCAGAAGTATAAACAATGCCATGACAAACATATAATTGCACACCATTTTGTTGTGGGTGATAAGGTTTGTTTGTAGCTTCAAAAGGAACAACTTGCAGTCCCACATAGAAAAATTTGGCCTCTATGATATGGTCCCTACACCATCACTAGAAAATTTAGACAAAATACTTTTGAGTTGAACCTACTATCTTACCTTGGTCTACATCCAATATTCAATGTGGAGCTCCTCAAGCCATATCATCAACCTATGTTGGACACTTCAATTGTAGCAGAACAATTGGACATTAATGAGTTTGATCTGTAGAGTTTTTCTCTAGTGGAGGAGGATTATATTGTGGACACCTAGATGAAGATAATAAGAAGACATTCTATTCTACTTTATCAGGTGGTCAAAAGGGGCCAGCTTAGCCACCAAGGTGAGTGGCTCATAGAGAACCAAATTAAGACATAACTACCACACCTGATGAGGAATATTGATGCAATGGGTACCATTGCTTCTCAAGGAGGGAGGAATGATCTGGACAACAATTTAGGTGACAATTCAAGTGATGGTTCTACCCTAATTGATGATAAAACTTTTAAGAGCCATAACTTTTGCCCTGTAGCTCCGATTAACTCACCATTTGAACCATTATAAAGCTAAGAATGAGGAGAATGTGGTGTGATGTCATGGAGATATGCTTAGTGTTTTTTGACCACTAAAAATCCAATATAAGTTCCCCAAATTTCAATTTTAGTATTGCAATCTAAAAATAGTAAGTTTCTAAAAATAGTATATCCTCAAATTTTGTATTGTTTTAAATCATGGAAGTTGAGCCACTTAATCTCCCTCAAGATTGGTGACCTTCCACATCCTCCTCCTACTTTAAATTTTTTTATACATGTAGATGTAACCCAAAATAAAAGACAAACATCTCTTCTTAGAAAGAAGCATATGTTTGTATTGCAATCTTGAGTAATAAAACATATCTTCTTAGAGAATTCATTGTTACTATGTTATTTTTGTGTTCTTGAAATATCTGTCAATCAAAAATTTTGAGTTTTGGATCATAGCTGCAAACATGGAGGTTTGGATCTAGTTCGGTTTAGGGTTAATTGGTGGGTATGTCCATGGAATGGACACTTTGGCCTTCCCTTTATCCTTATGTTATGATTATGTGACCATATTAATGATATAGATAGAGTGAAAAGGTGTGATGGGGGGGTTTGGTAGATTATCTATCACTTTGAGGTGAGATTGATGGATTAAGAATGTGTTGGTGGCTAGTTATTGGGTTTAATGGTAGAGGAATAGGTGGTAGGTATTCTACCAAAAGATCATCCTCATCATAAAGTTGGTGGATAATAGCTTAGAGAGATTTGAAATTCTCCATGTCATGCTTAGGTGTCATGTGATAGGATTAAATTTGATGGTCATTATACCAAGTTGGCTTCAAACCAAGAGGATCAAAAGGTTTGATGGGAGGTAATGTGAGGCAGGAGGTTTGCATTAATCTTTGAAGAATGGCTACATAAGATTCTGCTAGAGGTAAAGAAGGTTTTAGGTTCATGATTTTGGTTGGTAAGATGGGTGTATGGGTGGTAATAGGTTGGGTGAGAGATGGCTTAGGTAAGGTGGTTTTTGTAGATGGTCTTGGCCTAGGTATGTTGGTAGTTGGGGTGATTGAGTTTAGTGGTCTGATTGGTTATGATCTAGAAAGGATTGGTGTTTCAAATAATAAATGTGCTGGTGTAATCAATGGTAGTGGGTGATATATGTTGAAAGGGGTTTGATTTTTAAGTAAAGTTGAAGGGTGAGGCCCTAAGATAAAGGGCAAGGTAGAGGGGGGTAAAGGCTTATCCATGTGTCCTTTTAATGTTTTTGTCTTCTTCATTAGTGTGGGTTGAGACTTGGGTATAGGCTTGGGTAAATTTATGTCTAATTTCAAGTATGGGTAAACCAAACTCTAAGTAGGGAAGGCATCAAGAGTTTTGAAAGGTTTGGTTGGTGAGGTGGTGGCTATTTTTGTTGAATAAGAAGTTGAGGGGTTATTAGAGGTTCAGATTGGTTTAAGAGGTGGTGGAGAGATGATGGATTGGTTGGTTAGAGGTATGATAGAAGGTTCAAGTTTATTGATGAAGGGAAGCCTTAATTGTTGCCAAAAAGTGGTTTAATCCATGTTTTATTTTAATTTAAATTCCAATTTTATACTAATGTGGAAAAGGTTTGTGTACTGGTCCTGATACGTGGGTAGTGGATGCAATAGATAGACTTGTATGTTAAGGATGATGCTTGGTAGGTTGGTTGATCTCCTTAGGAGAGAAAGGTATGAATGAGATAGATAGCTCCTCCATTAGAGCTACTGGTGGAACCAATTATCCTCTAGGGATGATGTTTATAGGTGTGGTGGTTTGTTCGGTAGTTAGTGGAGGTGGAATATCAAGAACACTTGTTTGTTTAGATGTGCTAGTTGAGGTAATATGTGATGATTCCAATTATTTTATGAGGATATCTAGGGAGAAAAGATCCTCCATGGTTTGGGTCTCTGAAGGAGGGTATGGTGACCCCATCACCTCAGTAGGCGAGGGGGGGGAGGAGTAGGTAGATGGAATGATTGGGTCCCCATGGGTAGGTGTATTACAAACCATATTGACTATGTGGGCATCATGAGAGAATTTTTTCAATATGTCCTTTTTTATAGGGGCATAGTTGGGTAAAGGTTTCTTGAAGATGTCAATAGCTTGATTTTAATGGGCATTGGGATTATCCAACACAAGTTCCCCTTTATTGATGAGACTCTGAAAAACATTCTTAAAAGTATTACATTGACTAACATTGTGTCTAATTACTTGATGAAAAACACAAAGGTCATTCTCATTGTGCTAAGCAGGTGCTGGATGAGAAGAATCAAATTACTTTAATAGGTGAAAGTCATATAAGGTTAGCTTTTAGTAGCTTCTCCAGAATCAAGGTGTAAGATTTTCCAAGTGGAGTGAATTATTTTTGGTTGCTTTGATTTGAGTTCCTTACATTTTGATTAGAGGAAATGGGAGAATTTTGTTGATTGATATTGTGTAGAGGGGTGGTTTTAAGGATGATGGCATTTGCAGTTTCTTTGGTCTTGGTTTTGGTATTGGCTTGGTTCCCTGGTTTAGAGGAAGAGGTTTCATTGGTATTGAAGGTAGATTTATTATTTTATAACTTTAATTTACCCTCATATATGGCCTAGTTTTCTAGCTTATGTGTCATGGTAAAAGCCTCATAAAAGGTTTTGAAGCTTTGAAAATGTAGTGTAGAAGACATATGTTTGGCACAAGCTTAAGAAAAAAGTTCTATAAGTTTAGTTTGAGGTAGGGAAAATGAAAGCTAATTAATCAAGGTTTTCCAATGGGTGACAAAATTGACAATGGAATCATCATCAAATTATCTGATAGCATAGAGGTCTATGATAGATACCTTCTTAGAAATGTTAATTGAAAAGTGATCCAAGAAGATTTGTGCTAGTTGGGTAAAAAAAAGATGGAATTCTTAGTGAGGTCACTATACCAATCAAGTGTTGGGCCGGATAAAGACATGGGAAAGATTCAAAGGAGAAGGAAATCATCATAAGCAATCATGTAACATACATGTTTGAAAGTCCTAAATGTTGTTGGGGGTCCTCCTTGATTTTAAATTTGGTAAATTTCAAAATCTCCCATTGAGGAGGGTAAGGTTTGATGGGGACAGAAGGGTGAATAGGTTTGATACAAATTTGATCATAGGATAGGATGTTATTATCTCCTAAAATGGATGACTCAAGGTTGGTCATCTTGTCCATGAGCATTTTAATTAGGTCATTTTGAGGTGGTGCACCAAAAGGATTTTAAGGTTGATATTGTGGTTGAGGTTAGGAAATATATTAATAATTGTTTGGTGATTGAGAGGCTACCACATATTGGAATGTGGATGCTAGAGGTTGGGTAGGGTAGGTGGATGATGGTGGTTGGGTAGTGGGTACATACCATTGTAATTTAGGGATGTATCCTAGATTGGTTGCAATGGGTAATTTCTAAGAATTCCCTATAGATTGGACATGAGTGGTAGTTGGGTTGGTGACAAGAGGGGAGGTAGGAACCTTTGTACTAATGGGTGGTGAGGTAGAAGGGATAGATACCCCTAAGTTTGGTAAAGGGGAATCAACTAATTGGTTAGGTTTGATAGAGTGGAGGTTGGTAATGCTAGTGGTGGGTGCTCTTCCTACAAGTGGGGCATGACGGGTCAATGGTGGGGTTGTCCCCAAGGTAGAGGAGTCATTAGTAGGGGTGAAAGGTGTAAGGGTAACAGTTAGGTAGATAGGTTGGTTCTCAATCATAACATCAAAGAGGTTAGTAGATAAAGATTCCTAGGTTGTTGAAGGTTGGGTGGTGATTAGGATAATAGGGATACCCTTCACAAGGTGGGATGGAATGCTATAAGGAGGATCCTGAGGTGGAGTTGAAATTGGGATATGATGAGAAGAGGTGTTAAGATAGTGATAAAGGGCCACTAGATTATTTTATATAAAGGTGGTAAAATCCATGTATCCTTAGGGAAATATCCAAGGGAAAGTAGGGCTTCCCAATGGATGAGGTAAATCTTCTATCTTGAAGATATACTCCATAGATGAGGAGGTAGAAGAGGTTGATTTAAGTGATGGGTTTTGTTCTACCACGTCTCTTCACTACTAAAGAGTGAGAACCATTTAATAAAAAGGGGAGAGAAAATAAGAATAAACTCACCACTCAAACAAGAAGACAAGAAAATGATCAAGGCAATCAAGACATAGACTATGAAGTACATTTAAGCCTAGAGGTTAGTTTTCATCTCTCTTTTGGCTTATTCCTTAGTTTATGAGAATGTGTGATAGAAGTTGGCTTGTATATTAGGTACTATAGAATCAGTCTATGGTTGGTTTTAGGTTGTTTAGGTGATCAAAATAATCTATATTGGAATTAATATGTGGCTTGGTATTGGGGCCTACCCCCTCACTTTACAGTCCCATAATAATAAGGGTGTTGGGTGCTTAGCCAATATATATTGATGTCCAAAGTTTATACTCAACTAGAGAGTTGAGTTGGTTCTCCTCTTGGTAATGACCTCCAAGTAGGATTGATGGGAATGGGTAAGGTGACCACTAGGTGATGAAATCCTAGTTGGGCCTTGTCTTAAATTATTTTGATGTTTGATTGATGAAAGTGGTCTGGTTAGTGTGTGCAAAAAAGGTGATACTATGATAAGATTATTGTGCTTTAATTAAAATTGAATTGATGTTAAAATAAAGAAATAAATGTAGTTTATTTTAATCCCAAAAGAAACTTTAGTTTTAATTATAAGCATAGATAGAAAGGAAAACATACAAATACAAAGAAAATGTGAGTAAATACTCTAGGTTTCACTGAGCATGCCAAAATGTTTCATGTAAATTTTCACTTAAGTTGTAAATAAAGAGAAAAGAAACTCAATATGGGTAATGGTTGAAAAACCTATTTATTTGTGTGTGTGTTGAATCCAAATGATTATGAGATCTCCTCTTTGGCTTGGGAGGAAGACCTGTAAATAAGAAATCACTAAAACAAACTTGTTTGTTAGACAAATAGCTAGATGGATTGCCTAGCAATAACTATATCCTAAAAGTGAGAGCTTCTTTAGGGGCTGTCAATATACACATTTTAAATAATTAAGTTCATAAACTAGAAATAAGGTACTTGCATCAATAATCAAAAGGTACTGAGATTGAATACAAGAAAGCTTGCTAGAAAAATAGACTAGAAATGATTTAATTAGTGATAAACTAATTAATACTAGTGCTAACGGAATGGGGTATGCTTCAAAAAATTATAAGGGGTTATATGAATGGTCAAAAACATAGAAAGGTGGATTTGGTTGGGTGTGGGTTGGTAAAATTAGCTTGCTAGTTTTTTTCCACAAGTGACTGTCGATAGTTGGGGTAACCATCAGTGGTTAGGCCAACCATCGGTGGTTGGGGTCTAATAATTAGTGGTTGACTATGGAATTATAGGTTTGATTAACTAAAGATGACATGATTTCAAAAATGAATTCTAGGAGTTAGGAAAGTGTTAGATTGATTACAAAATGGAATAAAAGTACATGAATAGTAATAAATAAGTACTTATCTTAACAAAAGCTAGTTGGGTGGGTGGTTAATGTAGTTAGCCTATTGGTGGAATCTAGCCTAATTCAATAGAGTAACGATACCTAAAAGCTTGGCTGAGAGATGACGGCAAGTTGGCTCTCAATAATATGGACGATAATGCTTGATAATGCAAATGATGCTAATTGACCTACAAAAGAAAACTCTTGAATGCTTGAGCTGTTAATAATTATTGTAGATGGATTTGATCTCGTAGGCCTCTTTATCTTATAGGAATAAGTAATAGGTGGAAGTGAAGGTATAACTAGGTCATCCAAATATAATTTATGCATGTAAAGGCTCACAACACAAATTAGATGAGTTTTATTTAGAAAAGTGTCGATAGAGCTTACATGATGTTGGTGAGAAAGTGGATCCTGACCATCAATGGTCAAGGGTTCCCAATTTTTGAAAATCAAAACTCACCCTAATAATCAATGGTTAGGGTCCATAGGGATAGAGTCCTAAAGGCCAGGGTTACTTAGCTAGGTGCAAATAAGTGCACATTGGTTGGTTTATGCCTGATAGGTGTAGGTTAGTCCTAAGAGGGTCTAGGGGTACTTCTAAGGTTACTTCAACATTTAAAATCATAGGTGTGTAGATTTATAGTGTCTATAGTTTGATTTCCTTGATCATTTTTTGTTTTCTCTTTGTTTGAGTGTTGAGATTATTTTTATATTCTCTCTCCCTTATCTTGTATGGTTTTAACTCGATAATAGTGAAACAATCTAGCAGAATAGAACCCATCACCAAACCAATCAACCTCTTCTACCTCCTCACCCATATAGTAAGTCTCTAAACCCAAAGACTCTCCTCACCCTTCAATAATTCCTTCTTTCCCTTAGGTAGTTACCCAAGGAGATACAGACTTTTCCACCTTCTTAGATAAAAACCCTATGGTTGTTTAGTATTATCTTAGCACCATGCCTCACCATATCCTTACTTCAATTTTGATTTTGAACCCACCTTATGGCATACCTTACCACATTATGGGGAACCCTTATATTTCCATAGTCATCACCAAACCATTGAACACACAAGAATCCTCATCCACCAATAATCCATTTGAAACTACTATGGAAAACCAACCTATCCAATAAACCAACACCCTTACACCTTCTACCCCGACTAACAACTCCTCTACCCTAAGAGCAACCAAACCACTAACCACCTATACTCCCCTCACCATGGGGGTAGCTATTAATAAAATTTCCTACCTTATTTTAGCTACTCCAAATCCATTAGTCACTACTCCACTTCAAAATATTGTGGTGTCTATACCTTCTACCTTACCACCAATCAATGTAAAGGTCACCACCTTTATTTAGTTAAAAACCCAACCACATCTCCTACCCAATATACCTTAACCTATCAATAGGTGCCCATCATACCCAACTTGGGTTACATCCCTAACCTAAAAGGGCATGTACCTCTACCCACTACCCAACCACCTACATCCACCTACCCATACATAACATCCACCCAACCACCTATGTCCACATATCAATATGTGGTAGCCTCTCAACCTTCGACCAATTATCAATATGTCACCTAACCACAACAATAATATGCACCTTATAACCTTCCAAGTGCACAACCCCAAATGGATCTGATGAAAATTTTCATGGATAAAATGACTACTTTAGAATCATCCATTTTTGAAGTTCATAACATCTTATCATATGACTAGATCTGCAATAAACCCATTCACCCATATATCCTTATCAAGGCATATCTCCTCAGTGGGAGATTCCCAAGTTTTCTATGTTTAGATCAAGGACCCCCAACAGCCACTCAGGGCATGTAGGCATGTATGTTATTTGATTTCCTACAATGATGTTCTCCTTTTTCATACCTTCCCCATGTCCCTATCTGGTCCAACATTAGACTGGTATAGTGCCATAACCAAATACTCTTTATTCTCCTTCACCTACCTAGACCAAAATTTCTTGGATCACTTTTCAATAAATATCCAAGAAGGTTTCCATCACTAACCTCTACTTTATCTATAAATTTGATGATGAATCTATTGTTTATTTTTTAGCTTATTAGAGAAGCCTAATTAATCAATTTTCCTTCTCTTTACCCCAACCTAAACTAATCATTTTTTTGGTCAGGTATGTGCCAAGCACATCTCTTCTACATTGTATGTTCATATCTTTAGATCCTTTGAAAAATATTTAACCATGGTGCATAAGCTATAAAATAAAGCCATCGATGAAGGAAAGTTAAAGTTGAAAAATAAAAACTCTACCTACAAAACCAATGAGACCTCTTCCTCTAAACCAAGTAACCAAACCAATACCAATTCCAAGAGTAAGGGAAATGTAAATGCAATTGTCCTTAAAACAACTCCTCTACCATATGTTAATCAACCAAAATCCTCCTCAAAATAAAACATAAGAAAGCAAAACTAAAACAATCAAAAGCAATTTACTCTGCTTGGGGAATCTTACGCTTTGATCTTGGATAAGTTACTAAAAGCCAACATCATACAGCTTCTTCCTATCAAACCTTCTCAACAATTTGATTCATGTCATCCTACACCTATTTGGTACAATAATAATTACATATGTGCTTTCCATCGAGTAGTTGTACATGATGTTAGTAGGTGTAATACTTTCAAAAGCATTGTCTAAACCCTCATTGACAAGGGGGAACTTGTGTTAGATAACCCCAATGCACCTCTGAACCAAGCCCTTGATATTTTTAGACAACCTTTTCCTATCATGCACCTATTAAGAATGAAATAAACAAATCTAAATGTTCTCATGATTTCCATACCATCAATATGGTTCTTGACATGCTCATTACTAAAGAACCTACCACCCAATCTACCTATTATTTGCCCTCTCCACTTATTGAGGTAGTGGAGCTACCCCTCTTCCTTTAGAGACCCAAACTAAGGATGTAACCTTTTCCCCTCTACTTATTGAGGTATTAGAGTCATCAAACTCTCCTTTAATTGACATACCCGAGGAAGCAACCATCACCACTCTACCTTCTCTCTTAACTACCAAATAATTCACTTCCCCTTTAGAGATCATTCCCAAGGAAGAAAACACCATATCTGTACCTCCCACAAAGGAACCAAAAATCCAAACCTTTCATCCTTTGATTGAGGAAAAATATGAGGTTACCATTCCCCTTTTTTAACCTATGGGCTTATCTTTCGAGTCCACTACCTAGGGAACAAGACTAGTCTATAAACTATTCTCTAGACTAGTTCAGAGGTTGGAATTTGTCTCCAAAATTGACATGGATCAAGCCACATTTTGGAAACAATTTGGGATCCCTTAAATCACCAAATATGAACCTCTAACCACACCTTTGGTAGACCAACCCACCACTTCTATTATCCAAACCCCTATCTTATCAACCAAACCAATGAAAACCTCTACCAACCCAACCATTTCTCAACCATCCAAAGGAAACAAAGCCCAATTAACCAAATCATCCTCTATCACTTCAACCAAACCAACAAAAAACCTTGGCACCTTCCTTACACTGATCCTTAATCACCCATCCTTAAAACTATAGCTAACCTCACCAAACCCACCAACCCATCACCACACCAAATCAACCAAAGAGGTAAATCTAGTAAAATAATAGAGGGTCAAACTTATACCTCCCTCAACCTTACCCTCTATCTTAGGGAATTATCCCTCCACTTTTATTAAGAATCCAATTGTCTCAACCAAAACCCAACCACTACTATTGGTTACACCAACATAATTGCTTTCTGACACACCCATCTTCACCAAGCCATCAATTACCAAACTACCTACCCTAAAACATCCTACCTCAAACTTATCAACTTCAAACTTACCAAAACCAAAAACATCAATTAAGAACACCACCTTACCTATAACTTTTATCACCAAGCCCATTCCTAAAAAGACTTCCCTCTCACCAACCAAGGCCAAAGCATCTAAACCCTCTCCACCTTTAGATGAGTCTTACTCAACTATTTTCCAAAGGTTATTAAAATCCTCTTAATTAAACTTACCTCTTATCAAAACATTTGAACCTATAGGTCCAAAACCCATCTATTATAACAACCACTAAGTATTCTTTTATCATAGGAAACCCAGGCATGACACAAAAAACTACAAAGCTCTTTAAACCATAATCCATTAGATCTATGATGAGGATGATATATTAACAAATGAACCTATTATGAGCCCACTACTAGTCTAATAACCAACAACCACTACCCAATACCTACCTACTCCTCCACCCTCACCTCAGAGTGATGGGGAACTAAACCAATCTCTTACCCCAACTCTTCCCTCTATCCATACTATCCATGTGTTCACCTATTCACACACTCAAAAAAAACATAAGGGGAAGGTGAAAGTGTCCATCCTATGGACATACCCATCTTCCACCTCCAAACCAAGTCAAAATTAGGCACCTTCAACTTTAGCCGAACCCAAGGTATCTATCTTGAGTACCTCTCAATCCAACCCCTTTAAATCAATCTGGAGAGTGGTGCTCAAATAACTTCACCAAACCTAGTAAAAGATGATCCTATATGAGTTGATTTATATCTCACGTCATCATCTCCAAGTAATGATATAGGTATTACAATCAATAGAGGTCTGACCCAAAGACCCTCAACCTCTGATATCCTTTGTTTGCACTCTCCAAATTTCCAATCTCATCACCTTTAAGGATTTAAAAATACCTTCTATCCATCTTGATGACCCAAATCCCCCTCTTTTTATTACTACCTACATTAACCAAACCTACATCAAATGGGTCATGATTGATGGGGGAGCCATTATTTATATCATCTCTTTTTGTGCTTATGATCAACTCAAACTACTAGACAATGTCATGTCCAAAACCTCAATTATCCTCTAATCCTTTAATGACACCATGGCCACTACTGTAGGAACTATTGTCCTTCATATCTACATAGGACCTCACATGATCCCAAAGATTTTCTATGTAATGGAAGGCAAGTTCTAGTATAATTTTTTTTTGGGATGACCTTGGATCTACTCCATGGGTTGTGTACCTTTTACCCTTCATCATTGCATCAAATTTGAATATGAAGGCTAGGTTATCACTATACAAGCTAACCCAAGTCCCTTTTTATCATTCACCATGAATTATCAACCCAATGAGATCCTCTTAGTTCCATTTAGCACACCCTTATCAACCAAAGATAGGCACTCAACCATAAAAGATGAATCATATCTTCTTCTACCAATGAGGCATCTACTAGCTCATCCATCCCCTTAGATCAAATCTCCACCATAGACCACTTGAAATCCACATTCTAATGTCTTTCATTGGGGGAATATAACCTCCTCACCCTTGACACTTTCCCTAATCCCCAAGAGTATGGGAAAATTGACCACCAACCTGGATATGAACCCAACATCAGAGCCATTATTCCCATCAAACCTTTAGACTATCAAATCCATTTCATTTATGGGGGACATGACAAATCACTTGATGCTTCTACCACCTCTTTTTTGCCTCATCAATTCACCTCTAACTTCTCCTATTTGGACAACCTAGACTTTTCCAAGACATACCTCCATAGGTGTGATTGGAAAGGATTTGGGCTTGGATGATATGAGCATGGCTGACATGATTTTATTTCAATTTAGAGTAGAAATCCTCATGAGAAACATGTCCTTAGTTTTATTCTACCCAACAAGAAGAAAACCAAACCACCTACTACCACCATTATTAAGGAAGACATCCCTTCTTCACCAACCCTTTCTCCACCTAAGTGTGAGGATGATGACATCATCTTGCCTTAATTTTTTTTGATTAACATGATCAACCTTGAACACATAACTTATCAAAAGGAAGGGGAAACTATAACCATCCCTTTGACCCATCTTAAGATGATAGGAGATGACTCTCCTACCATTTATACTTTTCAATGTCAAGATGATGATTCCATTCTCACCTATCTCGGTGCCCAAAATTATTCCATCCACAAATCTCTCCCTCCTAAAAAATTGACCATGTTTAATGAATCCACCATGGATATCAAATTGGGCAATCCAGACAACCCCCACATTGTCAAAATTAGCCAATCATCAAATTCTAAAGAACTTCAGGACTTACCCTCTTTCTTCCAAGACCATATCATAACATTTGATTGATCTTATAACAACATGATAAGAATTGACCTTACCATTTCCACCTATAACATAGTCACCAACCATGATGCCAAGCTCATCAAGTAGAAACTTTGATGAATGCACCCTCGCATAGCCCTTCTCATCAAAGAAGAGCTTTAACATCTCATATCTATCAATTTTATTCAACCCATTGATTACCTAAATGGGTCTCGAATGTCATACCCATCACCAAAGCCATAAGGGGGACTACACATCTATGTGTAATTTTGTGACCTAAACCTTACTTTCTCAAAAGATGACTTTCCTCTACTAAGCATTAACTAGCTAGTTGATCTTACAACTAGCCATGAGATGTTATCTCTCATGGATAAATTCTTGAGTTATAATTAGATCCTAATTACCCCCAAAGATCAACATAAAAATACATTTATTAACCCATGGGGGACATGTTGGATCAACATACCCTCCACTTTCTTTCCTTTTTAAATGGGGTACCCTTATGAATGTTTAAAAACATCTGAACCTTGAAAGCTTGCTTGAATAGGTTATATTTTTTAGAATTTGAAGATCATCCACTTGAAAGGGATATGATTTATACATGATTAATGATAATGATTATGTTTTTTGAATAAATTTGCTAATGGTTTATCTTTAAAGATGGAATTGTAGGTCTAATAAATAAATCTAGGTCTTTTATGAAGAAAACCCTAACTTTTGAATTCAAAAGTTAGAGGGAAGACTTGTTCGGGTTTCCCAAACAAATCAACTTATGAAAAGTTTATAAGTATCTAGATTTAATCAGGGTTTCATTCATTCATTACTTAGTCAGGTTTTCTTTGGTCAACCCATTATTTATTTAGGTTTCTTAACCCCTCTTACTTCGGTGTCTTCTTTATCAGTTACTTGCCTTTCAAAGCCTGATGACTTATTACTTGTTTAAACTTCATGCATCTTTGTAGATATAATGGCTCTTGCTATCTTACAGATTTAATTAGATAGTGAAAATAAATTTCAAGAAAATGGGCCCACCTAAACCCCAAAATACCCTTTGAAATCTTAACTTTGAGGTCCTTTCTTGAAGTAACCCTTTGGAGTTTCTTGAAGTGTGCCTACAGAAAAGTTGTCTTGATCCACTTTGGTAGAAAGTGCCCTTCATAGAAATTGTTTTAGGCACTATTTCTTGTGGACATTTTGTCTAAAAAAAATCAACCCTTTAATTTTTTTTAAAATGTACCCTTTGAAAGAATTGGTTAAGATACTTTCCCAAGAAAGTGACCCTTTAGAAAATGCTTAATGGCAACTATGTGAAGTCTTTCTAGGTTCCTTGTTTTATGCCTAACCCTAATATTTGGTCTTTATAGGGACCAATCATTGATGAGTACAAAAATTAAAATCAATGGCCCATGCTTTCTCATAGATCCAATCTAATAGTACAAAATTGTGGAAGACTTTTCAATGCAATATAACCTTGAGGCCTAGCAAAGGGATGTATTTCTCAACCCTTAGAAGAACCCCATGTTTTTTTAAAACATAAATAGACTTAGTAAAAGACATTTAATGTAATTTATATCAAATATTAGAGATAATTAAGTCATGTGCATATTCATAGATATGAAAATATATGGTTCATCATAGGATTTGATTTGATAATGAGAAATGGCTGAAGGCTTACAACTTAGTCAAAATTTAAGTAGCCAATCAAGAAAGGACTTAAAGGATCACATAGCCTAAAGAATTGGAAATTTGGCCCAAGGAGCATACATTAAACATAAATAAAAATGTGTTTTTAAACACAACATGACCACAAGGCTTAATCTTAAACCCTTTAAGTCCATTAAATGAGTTTAAAATTGACAGCCTTGTACCCATCATTTGATGTTCGGGAGAACATTTTTTGACATTCATGAGGACATCAAATTTAAGATAGTATAAAATTTTAGCCTAGAAAAGGAATTTATTTATTAACATTTTAAAATTCCCCTTTGATTTTTTAACATGAAAACTTAGTAGAATACTTTTAACCTATGTTTTTATTAAGGTCGAAGCTCATTAAATTATGTGCATATTTGCAGATCTGACAGTCCACACTTCATCATATGATTCAATCCAATAGTGTGAAATGGCCAAAGAATTTTCAACAAGGATAAAGCATAACTATGGTGACCAATCAAAAAATACTTCATGGATTGAAATCAATGGATGACACTCACTCATAGATCCAATCCAACAGTTTGAAATGAAGGGAACTTTCAAAGACTAACAACTAGATTTTGAAAGAACTTTCATAGGAGTAACATGAAATTTTTTATGAATTAACCACCTTTACCATTAAATCTAATAAAAACCCTAGTTTAACAATATAAATCCCTAATTCTTGTCCAATTGAATCATAATTACATTCAAAAGAGCTAAAAATCACCTTGAAAAGAGTTAAAAACACTTAGTGAGATCACATAGTCTAAGGGAAATTAACCAATTGGAAGAACATGGCCACTACTAAATAAGAAAGAAGAGATGAATATGAGGTTTATTTGTCGATAGATATTGAATGGAGACATTACAAGGATACAAAATTTGATGTGGGAGCCTTAAACAATGGTATGAAAAATTGGTCTAAAATATTCTTTGCAATTGACCTCTTACAACCCTTAACCCCAAATGAGCAATGCATTTATGTAGTTTAGAGGAGACATGAAGATTTGGTATCAATTCAAATGTTTGGGGTTCACCTCATAGTTTCTAAACTAGAGTTTTTTTATTGTATTGGTATCTTAGCTCCTATGTTCATTAATTGTAGAGTAGATAGAGATTGGATAATAAAGGAGGGTACATAAAAGAGGGTTTCTCATATAGATCAAATATATTTTTAAGGCTAATATAATCTTCCAAAGACTCACATAAACCTCCCTACAATCAAGGAATGGAACACTAAGAATGACTTAGATAATATCTTAAGACAATGGCTAGATAGAGGAAATCATGTAATGAGAAACCATGATGGTAAAATCCCATTTGCACAATTTAAGGAAGGGATTAGAATCATCATGAATTTTTTGAATAGGTATTATAGAGTAATCAAATCCTATGTTGATCCCAGGTGGGTCTCCTATGTCTATTTCATGATAGAAGAGAAGCTGACTCCACCTATTAGAAAAATGAGAAGTATCCATCTAGGGAGACAGTTTAATGGAATTAAAAAGAAGACAAGCCAGTTATTCACAATGATGTATTAATTATTGGAAACTTTCATGTACTTAACCTACTTCCCTTCCATCAAGAATTGTTCCCCTCACAATAAGATTACCATTTCTCACCAGCACTCCAAATTGCATATATTCAAGTATAGAGACTATATACAATTCATTTATGATTGCATATATCCCACTCTAGTTGGGATAATTAATGGAAGTCCAATGCCCAAGGTTCCCCCCTCATAAGGTAGTATATAGAACCTATTGGTGACATATGGAACCATACTGATTGTATAGTCATCATAATTAAAGGTTTCCAGACTCAGCCCTATAGGCTACCAATGCATGTCCCAATCAAGTTGGTTGAGCAGGAGATTTATCATCAACTCCTTCATGGTATAGAACATGTACATATAAAGAATAATAAATTCATCCTACATATATTCCCATGTCTAATTGGGAATACAATGATTCATGTATGGAAGCAACTGGAGATATTAACAAGGAATAAAGAGGCATTCTACTTCCAACTAGATGACCTCAAGACATGGGATCAAAAGGGCAATGTGATCTCCCATCTACGATCCAAAAAACTATCTAAGGTACCTTATGAACATAAATTGGGTCCATATAACCACTTAAATATAAAGGTAACCAAATTTGAGGAAGTGCTAGCTAAGCTCAAGTAGCATGGATTTAAGCTTGAACACATATTGTAGAAGGAAGAAAAACCATCAGGAGAAATATGGAAAATGAATCCCTTGTAATATCATTTCCTACATTATACTACAAGTGCACATTCAAGTCCACCACAAGGGCCTCAAGGACCACCACAAGTGCCTCAAGGTCTACCACAAGTTCCTCAAGGTCTACCTTAGTAACAACAACCACCTTAGCAGCAAGTGCCCAAAATTGAAGGACCTAGTAAACAAAACATGGAACATAGGCTAGGAGAGGGAACCTCTACCCCATCTATACCTCAAATACCCCCTTCCCCTATGGAATACATTACCATGATTGCATTGTAACCTTATGAAATAGTGGAAGAAGTCTTCAAAGAAGTTGCAGATGCATATGGGTCAGATAAGGAAGGGGATGAAGAAGGAGAAGCCATAGCTGAGGTGGCATTAATTGAGAGTCCCCAAGTAGTTGAAGAGATAGAAAAAGGCAAGGGAGTTTATTTATATTTTGTCCCTATGAACAAAATAAAGAGGGATAAAAATATGGCTTTGATCCCTAGAGCCTCCAAGAAACCCAAGTGGATTCACCCAACAAGTGAGGTGAACTTGTTTAGTGATGAATTTCCCATACATAGACCTATCATCCCTGACTAGTTCATCTATGGGAAGTTCCAAAAGATACCCTCTCAGATTCATTCATGGGATTTGACTAGCACTGCTAATGTTGAATTCAATGATGAAGTCCAACCCTAGATCTTAGAGTTCATGAAGGAGAAAAAAGAGAGGAGAATGATTGAGGCTGCTAAGGAGAGAAACAAGAAAAAAGAAGAATCAGGACAATCAAGAGGGGCTAGTCTCAAAACACTAAAATCTTCAAAGCTTTCAATATTAGAGACCAATGTAAATTTAACCCTGATATAGCTACAATAGAGAATTTTACTACAAAGAAAGTAACTATTGTAACTGAATAAGTCACTCTCTAAAGAGTGGAACTATTTTTAGGACTCACTCCAGTCTAAGGCTAGGCAGTAGGGGAGTACCCCATTCATCAAGAAGATATTTAAAGTTTGGTGGAAGCCCAGTTAATAATGGCCATGGTGGGAATTTAAGTAATGAAGCAAATAATCTTGAACTTGGAGAAAGAGAAAAAAGACTTGGAGGCCCAAGTCTCACTATCAATTCTTGAGGACCTACTGAATATGTTAAATAAGTACCTCCTAGATTCTTTTAAAAGATTAAAATCCATAAAACTCAGGCTTAATACCTTATAAATTTAAGCTAATAAGGCACAAATATTAATACAACAATGGCAAGAAACCAAAGACGAGGTGGTAGAGTTGATCAAAGTACACATCACTAAACAACCTTTGCACTTCAAGATTATCAAAGAAAAGTAGTTAAATGCCATTCAAGGGATCTTGGTGGATCAAATATAGGAATTAAGTTCATGGTAAAACAAGGCCGATGAATTCATAGAGGAAGATAAGGACTTGGTGAATAGAATTGAGAAGTTACTAAGAACCTAGTTGGTGACCCCTTCTCAATCTATTGCCATTGGCCTAGTGAATGACAGAATTCTAGTAGGGAGTCCAAGCCTTCATCCAAGGCATTAAGAATGATAGATAGAGCTAATCAAACAAGGATAATTCAAAATTCCTTAATGTCATCCTCACCATAGGGGAATAGATTATAGAGGAAAGGTGCATACAAGAGGTCACCATCAGAAGTGATAAATAATATGATACATTGGTTGAATAGGAAGAAGAGAGTTTAATGAATCTTGTAGTGGATTTTGAGTTAATCAAAGAACAATACACTAGGGTGAAATACTTCCTTCATCCTAAGTGATCAAGGGGGCCCACCAGCCCAAGAACAATGTCAAGATTATTCTTTTGTAAACTATATTGCTAGTTTGTTATCATATATTAGTCTTTTGATCTAATAGGTACCTAACATCCATATGTACTATAGAGTTCTTTGTAAAAGGACAACTGTCCTTACCTCTTGCAAAATTTTGAAAGAAAGATGACTGGTACACTTCCCATGTATTATATAAATAGAAAAGTGTTACTATTTGTAAAGGGAGGGATTTTGAGCAATTTTATACTAGATCAATTAATACAATTGGAATTATGTAGAGATTATCTAGTGTTGTCTTATATTTTTTCTACTTTCTCTCAATTACAGGTGGATGTCTTAGATTTGAATGGTTCTTGGATGGATGATCTATATTTCATGTTCATGAGGTTTCTATTTTGTGATGTGCTAGACCAATTGAAGGATTCTAAGTTTACTTCATTTTATTTTCTTTGCATTTGAATGTTCTTATGAAATGCATATTAACATAGAAAAATATTTAAGTAATCTTGAATTTTACTCATGATATTTATATTTTTCTTTGAATCTTTCCTGATTTATGGTGAAGCTTGGGATTGAGCTATGTTACATCACTAATTGGTTAAATGTATGCTCAAATTGAATAAAAATTTGTCATTATGTTTGAGACTAATGCTTGCAATCATGTTTCTTCTTTGCCTTACCCTATCTTTTGCTTCTTTTTTATCAATGCTCATTTTAATTTAAAGATCATTGTAAATATTCACTTAGATTAGATTAGAGTTAGAAA
The DNA here is from genome assembly GCA_037957365.1 of Torreya grandis. NCBI lineage: Eukaryota > Viridiplantae > Streptophyta > Pinopsida > Cupressales > Taxaceae > Torreya > Torreya grandis. The sequence goes on along the minus strand of JARHVA010001531.1, from coordinate 2,708,080 downwards.
TATTGACTAGGAAGACTACAAGACTACAAAGACTTAGACCCTGGTGGCTCCCAACCACCACATCAAAAAAAAAAAATTTGTGGGAAGCTCTCATTCTTTGCCAACTATTCTACCATAGACATACTACTTGTAAGAAAATGCAACTCATGCCTTGGATTCTTGTAATCCTAAAATGAAAAGTGTTCATAAACACTAAGGAACACTCTATGGAGTAATTGGAAGCATAAAAAAGAGGTGGTCCTTGCTTCTACTATAGATTCATGCCTTTTAGACTAAAGAATGTTGGTGTAACCTACCCACATGCCATGACTTATATCTGTCATGACCTTATCCATAAAATTGTCAAGGATTATGTGGATGACCTTCTTAGGAAATCCAAATATCATAAGGATCATTTGACCATTTTCAAAATTATCTTTGAGCAACTCATCCACTACCATGTCTGCCTTAATCCCAAAAAGTGCATTTTTAGGGTCTTATTAGGAAAACTCCTTGGATTTATTGTCTCCCTTTGGGGGATCAAAGTTGATCCTACCAAAATTAAAGACATACTTGACATGTTTTCTCTGATCCACCTCAATCAAATCCATAGGTTTTAGGGGAAGCTCCAATCCATTCATTGATTTATCTCCTAGCTCTCGGATTGATGCCAAACCTTCCATCACCTTCTGAAGAAGGATGTATCTTTTAAGTGGAAGAAAAACTATCAAAAGGCCTTTGATTTACTAAAAAAGTACCTTTTTATCCACTTTTCCTCACCCTTCCCAAGGATGATCAACCTTTCCACCTTTATATCTCTACCATTGAGCACTACCTAAAGGTAATGCTTGCACATCAGGATGAACAAAAAAAAGAGTAAGCTATCTACTACATCAGTCATATACTTGTAGAATATGAGACCCAATACACCCATACCAAGAATATTTAATTAACTTTAGTCTTCATGACCACCAAACTTCACCACTACCTTCTTAATCATAAGACCTATGTCATAACCAATACCAAACCACTCAAGTATATACACTCCAAGCCATACCAAAACCACCCTATGGCCAATTTTCTCATGATCCTAGCTAAGTTTGACCTTGAGTTTCTTAAGTAGGAGTTAATTAAAAGGTAAGTAATTTCCAACCAATTGAATGAAGCACCATTAACAGATAATCAACCTCCTCTTGAGTTTTGTAATGAATCCATCATGACCCTCTTTCAATCAAACTTCACATATCAAGTAACCATGGTCTTTGATGGATCAAAGTGTCAACATGGTGGGAGAGCTATCATCATCCTTATTTCCATTGACAGTGAACCTCTTCATTTATCTTTCAATCATTAATTTGAAAGTACCAATAATATGTTTGAGTACAAATCCCTACTTCAAACTACATTAGCCTTGGGAGTCAAAATAATTAATATCTTTGGTAACTCTCACCTTGTGGTCAATCAAATCAATGGCTCTTACTAGTGTAAGAATGACGTTTTATAAAAATACAAACAACTATTTGACAAACTCTTAACATAATTTGAGCACTACCATATCTAATCCACCCCGTGATCTACTAACAAGTTTGCCATCACAATTTCTTCTCTTGCCTCTCAGATTCTATCTACACCATTCAAATCTAAGATATCTATCATTATCCATAGACTTATCCAACCTTCTTATGTCAAAATATATTCTCCCATTATCTTTAATATGGAAGAGACCCAACTTGGTCTTTGGTATCAGTAGACCTTTGACTATCTTAACCTTTCCATCATTCCTTCTAGTCTTTTTAGGAATGTCTTAAGAGTGTTTATCTAGAGTACCTCATGTTATACCATTATGGGGGGAATCCTTTATAAATTTATCTTTGATGGTTTCCTCTTCCATTGCCTACACAGTCATGAAGTCTCTCATGCTATCAAGGAAATTCATGATGGGATATGTGGAGGACACTTTAATAGCCTTGTCATGGCTAGATACATCCTTCACCTTTTCTATTACTATCCTATCCTTAACTAATATTATTGTGATTATGTGAAAAAGTGTGTTAAGTGTCAATAATATGCTAATTTAAATAACATACCTTGCCATAGTCTTCATGTATCCACTAATTTTTGGCCCTTCTCACAATGGGGTTTAGACCTTATTGGTGAAATTAACCCCCATTATTTGTAGTGACACCATTATATCATCACCATGACCAAATATTTTACCAAATAGGTATAAGTTATTCCTCTAATCTAAACCAAAGTGAAAAGGATTATCGACTTTATCAACCATCACATCATCTACCACTTCAGTGTTCCTCACAAAATTATCACCAAAAATGGTAAATCTTATTAAAAAAACAAATATAGGGTCTTTGTAATTCACTAGGTATTAAGTTAAGTTTCTCCTTGACCTATCATCCTTAAGTGAATGGATAGATAGAGGCCTCTAACAAAACTCTTAACAACATGCTCACTAAAATGGTTAATGCATCTAGTTAGGATTAGAATTTACACATCCCCTTCACCTTATGGGCATATCTTACTAGAATATAAACCCCTATAGGTGCTACCCCATTCTATCTTGTGTTTGGAGTGGGGGCAATCTTGCCTCTTGAAGTCTAAATTCCTTCTCTTCACATATCTTTGAAAGATCTCATTTTTGAAGATGATTATTATCAACACTATTTAGCCCATCTTGAGCTACTTGATGAGCATCATTTAGCAACCCTCACCAATATTCATGTATATCAAGAGCATCCTAACATGCCTATAAAAACACCCTAGAGTGAGAGAATTCAACATCGAAGACCTCATCCTAAAGGAAAATAAATATGTCACCAACATGGAAAAAAGGAATAATGGAAAGTTTGATTTAAATTGGCTTGGACCTTATATCATAACCCATAAGTATGGATCAAGAGCTTACCAATTATTATCTCTTGAAGGTAACCTAGAACCTGAACCCCTGAATTCTTCGTATCTACATCTTTTATTTTGTTAAAAGGATGAAAATCACCTTTTTGTCTAACTTAAGCTTATCCATTGATTTCAAAACCACATTCATCTCTCTATTTTAGGGGAAACCAATTAAACTTGAATTATGTGATTATTTGTCATAATCATAGCCTAATCTCAAACAATAGGTACCATGGCTCTACCCATGGCATGATTCTCATGGTACTTTCCACCCCTTTTACGAGATGAAATCCCATGATCATTGTCATTGAAACCTCTTTCAACTACTCAACTTTCTTGTGATTTTTAGTTTTGCCTTCATAAAGGTCAAAATTTAAGCCTATGTAAGTAAGTCTATGTCTAGCAAAATCAAACAAGCAAAAAAGTAAAATCAACACCAAATACAACCATGGGTCATTCATAACATTCATAGACTTCTCCCTTGAAGGAAAGTTGTTGAAAACATATTCAAAATTTCTCAAAGTAAGGTGGAATACTTTCTTAAAGGACAACTATTAAAATGCATTAAAAAAATCACACAAACTTAGATCATTCCCTTAAAGGATGGCTAAGTAAAGCATTTTTCAAAGCTTAGTAATTTATTGAAATCTTCCCGCATCGATCATACTCCCCAACCCTCCCAAGAAATAATATAATAAGTAAAAGACCCATTAGCAAGTAAAAGTAAAAAATAATAGAATTTTTAAATTTGTAATTAACTCTCATCATCAAAATTTTGAAATCCATAATTGACTCTCATGAGTAGACTTCCCACATTGATCAGTCTACACATTATTATATATAGACTTGTTTATACTAACTCTTTGGTAACCTCCAAAAGAGGCATTATATTATTATAATAAGGTTCCATTTTTCATCCATCTCCCTTTCATACCCTATAATTCAAGGAATTTTGAGCTCACTTGATATTATGTGATCAAGACACCTTTTAACCAAATAATGAATGCTAATGTGAAGCATTTAAAGGGATTATGTTCCTTAATCCAATCTAAATTTGGTTTTGTTTTAGTCCTTGCCAAAGAAGAAGCATCACGCCCTCTTCTTATCTTTTCATGACTAGTTGATATTTTCACTAAGATGTTTGTCTCTTGATTATATTCTCTTTCTCTCATCTAGTGTTGTTATTCAACCTAATTTATGTGTTTTAATCATTAGAAAAATAACCATAACCATCATCATAACAACATATCAATAGGTATGATGTTATGATGATGGTTATCATACCTATTAATATGATGTTATGATGATGGTTATGGTTATTTTTCTAATGACATCATCATAACATCATATCAATAGGTGATATAGTAGCATGTGGACAACATTTGAAACTAGTTTTTTCCTACGAAGTTGGGCCCCCTAAGTGCAATCGGTGGGATCACAGATCCAATGGAGGACACTACTGGTAGCAGTGCCTCTAGGGATCTATTTAAAAATTTGGTAGTGGATAGTCCATTCAATGGATGGAAGAAGGCACTTACAGGTGAAAAGATGTGCCCCCTAAAAAGCATGACGAGCCTCCCTATTATCTCAAAGGGCACAACCCTACATATCCCAGATGATTTGGTGGAGGAAATCATGGCATCCATGGACCTTATGTTGGTAGGTAAGTTTTTCTCTTTTCATCCTAGTATCAAAATGATTAGGAAATGGGTTCTATTTAGGTGGAAAGTTAAGGGTAGTGTTTTGATCACTACCATGGTAAGAGGCCTATTCCTTTTTAGTTTTATGAATAGGGAGGACATGATTGCTACTCTTGATGGAGGCCATGGATGTATGGCCCACATTCTCTTGCCCTATGCTCGTGAAAACCAAGATTTGATCCTAACTCAGACCTTAATAAGTCTACTCCTGCTTGGGTAAGACTGCCAGGGTTCCCTTTGGAATTTTGGGATGAAATTTTTTTCATAGCTATCAACAATTCTATTGGCCAATATGTCACTACAGATCATACAACTAGAATAAATTCTAGATGTGTGTACACTAGACTTTGTGTTAATGTTGAAATAAATAGGACTCTCCCTATGACCATAGAGCTAAACTCTAAATATGGGACTTGGACTCAGCTGATCACTTATGAAAAAGCTACCACTTTCTGCCAAATGTGTAAGAGAAAGGGACATTTAATGACATAATGCATAAAAAAGCAAAAGGGGAGGAAAGATGATTCCTAAATTGAAGGGGAGGATTAGGCTCTCAACTATAGAAAGAACAGCAAGCAGAAAATGGAGAGTAATGTGGAAAATCCTAACAACACAGAAAAGGGAGAGGTGGAGACGGGAAAGGAGGATATCACTAGTAGTGAGGGAAAAGCTGTCCCAGAGGAAAATATAGTATTAGCTGATAGTTAGAAGGCTATATTTAACATAGCCAACCCTCTAGAAAAATAGACTAATATGTCTAAGGAAGGAAAAAGAGGTAACCTTTTGATAGAGGAAGTCAATGAAGAAGACAAAGTTCTAGGAGTTGGATAGGAAGAAGTAACTCCAGAAAGTCCCACTAAAGGAGAAGCATACCCACAACTAAATACAGACACTTTCCATGCTCTGGAAGTTGGAGACCAAGTAGGAAACTACTTAGCAATAGGTGTAATAGGACAAAGTAGCAATAATGAACATGAGGAATGGGTTACCCCAAAGAAAAAAAATTGAAAAGGTAAAAAATATACAGATGTTGGCACTGAGCCCAAATAAGGGAGGCCAACCCTAAGAGAAACATGACAAAGAGAGATTGCTAAGGAGATTGCCAGTGGTAAATAGAATACACTAGAGACCCAACCCCCCAAACCCTCTAAATGAGAATATTATCTTAGAACCTGAGGGGATTTAATAGTCCCTCAAAGTAGTTGAGGTTAAAAACTACATTTTAGATAATAAATTAGATATTTTATTACTCCAAGAAGTCAAGATGAATGAGGAGAATTTTATGAAAATTGCTACCTATATATGGACTAAGGTAGCTTTTTGCATTATACCTACTGAAGGGGCTTCAGGGGGGATTGTCACTATGTAGAATAGTGCTAAAATCTAGGGGTCTCTTATGACTTATAATAAACACTTCTTGATTACCAATTTTTCTATGAAATCTTTGAACTGGTCGTTGATCAATGTCTATGGACTGAATAATAGAGCTTTGAGACATAAATTATGGATAGACCTAAGTAGTTTTAGGAATAATCCCCAAAACATTAGATGGATGTTAGCCAAATGTTTTAACACTCCTCTATACCCTTCTAAAAAATAGGATGGAATTATGGATTACTTAGACAACATTTTGACTTTGCTGAATTCATCAATGATTGGATATTATTGGACATAGAGCTGCAAAACCAAAATTTTACCTAGACCAATAGAAGAAGAGGAGATCAAATGATTTAGGTTAAATTAGACAAATTTATTATATCAAGCAACTGTAAGGATTATCATAATATGCAGGTGCAGGCTTTCCTTAGAACCATGTCTGGCCACTACCCGATCTTCCTCAGTTGGATAGAACAGGGACATTCCAGACCTTCCCCATTCCATTTTGAAGCTATGTGGATCAAACACAAAGACTTTAGACTAATGGTGGCCCAATGGTGGAAAATTCCTATTCAAGGTACTCCTATGTTCTGAATAGTCAAGAAACTCCAACACATTAAACAAGAAGTTCATGGATGGAATAGATAAGCTTTGGGCAGGTCTTCTAGCAGAAGAAAAATATACTGAGAAAACTCAAGGATATACAGCAACTGATAGATCAAGGGGATGACTCTGAGGATACTTTAGAAGAAGAGAATATCTTATCTTCATAATGGAATAATTTTATGGAAAGAGAAGAGGTTTTCTAGAAACAGAAATCCTATGTTTAGTGGCTTAAAGAGGGGGATAGGAACACTACTTTTTTTCATCTCTCAGCTATGAAACATAGGAAAGCCAACTCAATAACTAAGCTTGTCTTAGATAATGGTGACATTATTACCAAGGATAATGAAATAGGGGAACAAGCCAGAGCTTTCTTTCAAAATTTGCTTATGAAAGAAAATAATAATGATAGAATCGATAGACCCATGAATCAATTTATTGATAAAATCCCTTGTTTGATAATGGAAGAAGATAATCTGGAGATGTTAAAGCCTATATTTGAGGAAGAAGTCCATGCTATTTTATTCTCCATGGGTGCTTTTAAAGCCCCAGGTCCTGATGGCTTTCCTCCTATATTCTTTTAAGAATATTGGGAGATAGTAGGAGCGGACCTCACGACTATTGTGCATGATTTTTTTAGATCAGGTAAACTTTTGAAACAAGCTAATAATACCTTCATAGTACTTGTTCCTAAAAAATCAAAACCTTCACACCTCACTAATTTTAGGCCCATTAGTCTATGCAACACTGTGTATAAGTTATGTACTAAAATGCTGGTCATGAGGATTCAACCTTTGCTAGACAAAATTATTTCTCCTGCTCAAAAAGGTTTCATCTCAGGTAGGTAGATTCTTGATGTTGTGATCACCACACATGAGACTATTCACTCCATGGATAAGAGCAAAATTTTTGGGATGGCTCTCAAGCTTGATATTTTTAAAGCTTATGAAAGAGTCTCATGGACTTTTTTGTTCCAAGTGATCAAAAAATTTGGGTTTAATGATAAAATGTCTCGCTTGTTATGAAACACGATCTCTTTTAAAAAATTATCAGTGCTAGTTAATGGTGTTCTTAGAGGTTTTTTCTCATCATTGATAGGAATTCATCAGGGAGACCCTCTCTCCCCATACTTATTCATCATTATGGCTGAGGCACTGGGAAGATACATACACGCAGATATAACCTCAAAAAAGCTAGTGCGCATCAAACCTACCCCCTCCCTTCATCCTATGGTGGTATAGCAGTTTGTGGATGATACCATTTTCTTTAGCATCTCATCAGTGATTGAAGCTAGAAGATGGAAGAATATCTTAAATAATTATGCCAGAGAGTTGGGACAAAAGATAACTTTCCAAAAAAGCAATGTGTATTTCTTCAACACTCCTAATGAACTTAGACATAAAATCATTGATATATTAGAATGTGCTAAAGCTGGCCTACCAACTACCTACCTGGGTCTCCCACTCTTTATCAAAGAGGTATCTCCTAGATTTTGGAATGGAATTGTGGAAAGAACATAGAGGAAACTTCTTGGTTAGAAGGGGAAACTACTCAACAGTGTTGGTAAACTGTAACTTCTTCAGGCTTTGTTGCAAGGTATTCCTACATACTTCCTATCTCTTTTTAAAATTCCTATGTATTTTGCTGAGAAACTAGAATAGATCCAAAGGAAATTTTATGGATGGGAGTGGAAGACAAATAGATAATGTCTTTAGTTAGATGGGAAAAAGTGTGTCTTCCAAAATCTCATGGTGGACTTAATATTAGGTCTATCAGGAACATGAACAAAGCCCTTCTCTCAAAAGTTAGTTGGAACTTGATCCATAAAAACAATAATTAGGGGGAAATAATGTATGCCAAATACATGCATAGCATTTATGATTCCAAATTTCTTCAATAGACAGGATTACCCCAAGGATCTGTGATATGGAATAAAATGCTAAAAAGTAGAAGCCTTCTCAAATAGGGAATTAGATGGAAAATTGGAAATGGATAGCATATTAAATTCTAGGATGATATCTGGTTAAAGGGCAAGGCTCTCATCACATAGGGAAACTATGGAGAGATTCCTAACTTGACTACCCAATTTTTTGGAGATAGGGTCAGTGATTATATTGAAAATAACAATGGGATGAGAAGCTGGAAAAATATTTTGGATTGCTGTGTGCACCGGCCTAAGATTTTCTCAAGAGTTTAGGAGATCTACCAGTACATTCAGGAGATCAAAATCCCTCTCTTTCCCTAGGAGGATGAACAATACTATTGGCCAAATAAGAATGGATTGTTCTCTATCAAATCTGCTTACCATTTGCTCATTCCTGAAGCTCAAAATAAAGCTGTATGGAAAAAGGTTTGGAATCATAAACTTATTCCAAAAATTAACATGTTTTGGTGGGCTACTACTCATAACAAAATCCTTACTCAGGATAACCTTCAAAAGAGAGGGTTTACTTTGGTTAACAGATGTTTCCTATGTGGTTCAAAAGAGGAATTAGTTTCACACCTCTTTATCCACTGTGAGTTTGCCTGGAAATTATGGGGCACAATACTTAACAACTTTGGTATTGAATGGGTCTGCAATTCTGACCTTAAAGAAGTAATTCTCAGCTGGAACCAAACCTTCACACATCCCTAGCTTATGGAATTATGGAAGTAAGCTCTTTCATGTTTGAGTTGGACTTTATGGAAAGAGCGCAATCAAAATATTTTTAGGGACACTACTAGAAATGCTTCTCAGGTGTTTAACTCCTTTGCTAAGACCATTATGGAAAGTGTTACAACATATCATATTCATGTTGTAGAGAAACCCATATCTCAAATTGAAATCCAAATTGTAGCCAAATGGAAGGTTTTGAACTAGATCCCTGGGTATAATAACTCTAAAATACTACAGAGACTTAATACTAAATGGATCCCCCCTAAACCTAACTAGATGAAACTCAACTTTGATGGGGCATCCAAGTTGGATGGTAAAGCTAGTGGAGGAGGAATTATAAGGAATGATAAAGGATGGATGTCTGTTGTCTATGCCAGTGGAATTGGATGCTAGAGCAACAACTATGCTGAAGCAATGGCTTTACTATGGGGATTAAAGTTAGCTATATCCCTAGGAATAAGGAACTTGAATATACAAGGAGACTCTAAGATGGTCATAGATGCTGTTAATAAAACTTCAAATGTGGGAATCAAGATAAAATACATCATTACTGATATCCAATTTCTTTTACAAAATTTTTTCAAAGTTGAGATTTCCCATACCTACAGAGAAGGCAATAGGGTTGTTGATGCTTGTGCCAACCCTGGGTAGCAATTTTTAGGTTGGAGGGTGTGGCGACAAGGTGTTCATATTCCCTTAAACATTAGGGAGATAATTCAAAAGGAAATGACTTGTCATGAATGAAGCATATTGATGACCCTGGAAAGACCCCTATTGATACCCCTGGCTCCTTTGCGAGCAAGAAGGGAAAGCAGAGAAAGGTTGATGAAGAGGAAGAAAATATTAAAGAGACTACAAAAGGGACCCATAAGAATCTGGGTAGGGCCACGGGGGGCTAAGGTAGAAAATCTCACAAGCCTTCCAAAATTAATAAGGAAGGATTCCCCTCCAGAGTGCAAAGGTCAAGGCAGATTGCTAGTAAATGAGCCCTGAAGGCTAGATTGATTGATTATTTAGAAAGTGCTTCGGAAGAAGCAACCCAGGAGAAAGATTTTGAGGAGATAGAAATCTAGGAAATTTCGGAGGACACTAGAGGGAAGCAGGCTACTAGGGATTTTGAGGTTACTGAGGAGCAGGGTGCTGACACTATGGGAATTATTGAAAATAAGGGTAAAATGTATGTTGAGGAAGCTACTAAGGGCACTGATAATGAGACTAATTGGAAAACTAAAATTGGGGCCCTGAAGGACCGCATTCAAAAGCTAGAGAAGGTCTTCACCAAAGGGATTCATAATAAAATTCTGTTAAACATGTCTATGTTGGAAGTGGTGGGTAATATTGGGTATGTTGACAATGTAGAGAATGAGAAACTCAATGATCTTATCGAATCAATAGTTATGTAAGGGGAGACCTCTCTGACTCTAGTCTTCCCATGGCTTGTGTTTTGTTTCTGTCTGTTGTTCTCGGCTATGTCATTGTCTCTCTGAAGGCATTTTTTGTTTATTTGCCTTCTTGTCTTTTTTGATTGTATAGGGTTCGGCCCCTAGTTTTCCACCTTAATCAAAAACATAATATCAATAGTTATCATAAGCAAAAACATGTATCCTTATCATATCAACATCATAACATCCATGAATAATAAGAAATCAACCATTTACACCACATGTCTAAATCCAAATAAAGAAGTATATAATTGTTAAAATTTAGCATAAACATCATCATCAACATAGATAAAAATCCATCGCATGCCTATCTAGGTGAGTCTACATCAGTATCTATATCAATAACATAAGCATAACCAACATAGAATCATCAATGATCAGCAAAACTATAATCAACACCATGAACTAAACATCAAAGTAAACCATGTATAATGAGTAATCAATGAGGATCATATCTATAAATCATGAGTCAAATAAAATCATAATGTATACAAAAAAATACATCTCTCTCTCAAAATGTACATCTCACTACACCGATTCATAGGTTGGTATTAAAATGACATATAACAAAATAAAATATATCATAACCTATATCATGATTATGCCCCTGGGGTACCACTATCTCCTAGAGAACCACTACTCCTTAGTGCCTATCTTCCCAAGGTACCTACCTATCTACTTATAGAAGTATCCCACTAACCTTGTGTCACCATGATAACACCACCTACCAAACTAGATCTGTATACACCCCATCAAGACTCATTCAGATAATGCCACAAGACTATGGCCTCATAGTAGTGTAGCTCCTCCACTATGGATAAATACCAAGCCATGGTGATAGTGATCAGTTGTCTTAAATGTGTCATGGATACTCTTCCTATTTGTGTTAAGGAGTCTCTCTTCTAGGTCACTAAGGTTAATAAAGCTCTATCTTAGTCCCTTTCACCTATAAGTGTCACCACCTGACCCTATAAATATTCCAACTAACCCTGTAATGCTATAACTTATGCTTGTATAGCAATTAGTATCATTCCTACCTATGCATCTAGGGCAAGCCCTTGAACCAATGCCCACAAAAATCTACTAGCTAGGTCCACATCCATTGGCTACCTACCACCATCATCCCCACCAAAATTTACCACTACATAAAGATCCTAGTACCATACACAGTAACCATATAGAAAACTTGCATCATCTATTGCTGGCTACACTGGTAACTCTTCATGATCTAGCAAGGTCCATACTAGATGTGGCTTAGGTAGTAGGATCTCTGCATCCTCCCACCTATATCTAGGAAATATTCTTGAGATACCCTATACCAAGCCAAACTATCTCTAACCCTTATCAAATAGGATGAGATTTGCCTCTCCATCCCACTTACTAAGGATCTACCTATAAATTTACAAGGAAAAGGTGTGTCTCCTATATCTATCCCACTCTAGAAACCCAACATAGTGCTTCTAAATAACATAATCAATGACCATGTCATCTAGTGCACCTTTGAACCAATTAGTATCATGCACATCTCCTCTTGCACTTGTGATGGCAAAGTCAGCTCTCCACCTCATAAAACTAATTGAGAAATATATCTGAGCATACCTCACCCACAATAGCCCCATCAACCTTAGCACTCATATGTGCTCATATGCTCAATAGTGTAGAACAAACCCCATGCTGATGACATACCTCCTATGAGCTCTAAATCCCCATAGTTCCTTATATATCTACACAAGTAGCACATGCACCCAACCAAATACTATGTGACCTAGTAGCATCTTGACCAATACCTCCAACAATAAGTAGAGGAATGTCCAATTACTTGAGTTAGGAATGTCCCATTACTTGAGTTAAGAATAAAAAAATATGAAACCACCATTATCATCATGATCATTAACCTCTTATAATCTCTAACCCTCTGATACAACATAGTGTAGCTAAAGCCTTCAACATACTACCTCACTCAGTCATGATCATCTCCATATAATATCTCCAAGAGCTCATCTCTCTCCTCCTACTTGATGTGATAAATCATCTCCTTTGAATAGGTAATTAAGTGATATTGTGCATGTCCTCTAGTAAGATCATTATCTCATCGGTAAGAAGGAAGGTGTTGATGGATGGATCCCATCTCTTGATGAGTGCCATGATCATCACCACATCCCATGGCACATGTTGGTAGTGTAACATCACTCCTAGCTCAACCTCCTCCATGTGTGCCCAATCCACTAGAGTCATCCCTGAGTGAATGTCAATGAATATACATGGCATCCAATCATGTATCTAAATCTAATCTTATGCCTACATGGTACATTAGCAAATAAACTTAGTTATCTATACTATGATTACCTACAACCTTATCACATTATTCTAAACCTACCCTACCTTACCCATTTGACAATTACCAATAACTACCTCATATTTGTCATACACACATATATCAAATCTAAAATTGGTAATATTTCCCATCAAGCCCTTAAAACATTACTTTCAACTAGATCTAACCATTTAAACTTAGTACAATCCATAACTTTAGTCTTAAACTTTTTTACCATTCAACTTGAATGTCAATTTCATGATGACTACCAATAGTCAGGTGACCCTTTTGCCTGTGATCATCAACCGTCAATGGTTGAGATGACTACTGATGATCATTGTGTGTGACTACCAGTTGAAAACTCCTAAACCTTGCCTACCCAAACATACCTAAATCTACCCAAATACTTAAAAATTTCTACCTCTACCCATCCTCCACCTTACCCTAGCTACCCTTCCCTAGCAAATTTCAAATTTAACTACCAAATTTCATCAAAAAAATAAAAATATGATAACCCTAACCCTAGGGTAGAACCCAAAAAACCCATGTTTACACCCAATTCAACCAAGCACATACCCAATTTAAATGACTTTGATAAAACTAAACTAATCTACCAATTCATCGCAACCCTACCTCATTTCTCAACTATAATTGAGGAAAATCCTAGGACCTACAGTTGATCCTCATCTACATCCACATTGAATCTTAACTCAGTCTACCCTCCATAGCTTAGTCAATCTCCCTTAGTACATCACCCACTAACACTCACTACCACACACCTCTCATAAAATGCCAAAGATATCATTGTCAAAATGCAATGGTTCACCAAGGTAGAATAAGTCAAAATGACTCACTTTTTTCGTTTGACCTTCAAACTTTTAGGGTTTGAACCCTAACCATCGATGGTCAGGGTGACCACCAATGGTTGACCCTAGGTTCCCTGACCGTCAATGGTCAAGATGTTGGGAAATATTTTCCCTTGTCATCAATAAGCATTTTTAGCCATAAAATTTTGGAACACCTCACCCAACACACACCCATGTAGACTACCTTCTCCACCCACCTTGACTACCTCTTCATCTCACCTTTGGTCCATTTTAGCCCAAACTAATGCATGTTTGGTGATGAATTTTACTTAGTCCTTTTGACCTTAATTACAATAATTTCCATGTTGACCACTTTTTGAACTTGTGTTGCCTTATGCACAATTGACTAATTAGTGTCTTCTTAGGAGCACTTATTTTCTTAGATACCCACAACTTCACCTAACTAGTTTGCATTTTTCTCGAGAGCACTTCCTACCTTGGAAACCCATGAAAAAACATACCTTGCATAGGAGAATTGCATGTATGAGTGTTATTAACTACCAAACCTAAATGTGATCATGTAATCTACTTGTCACTTATCCTTCTAGCATTGACCCTAGTTTTAACCAACTATGGTAAGCTTCTTGATGCATGATCTTGTCTATCACATTTTTTTGTACTTTGTGTTCATGTTTATGCTTCAGTGCCCAACCTATCACTCACTTTCATGACATCCACCTTCATCATCACCTTCACCACTCATCAAACCCATACATAATTCAATTTTACCTCATTAATTCTTGGTTTGAGGGGGAAAACCTTTGACCAATAATCCATTTTTGTTTTACAGCTTGTTGATACAAACTACATAATAAAAAGGGGCAAAATTAAAACACTAGAAATCCACACATGATGGTTTCAAATGTTGATATTCCCTTGGACCACCTCATGACCCCTTTGGGCCCATCCTAAACCATTTAACCCCAAACCAAACCTAATCCTAGTTATCTTGACCTAATGACTTAACCCCTCCTTTTAAACCAACATTACATTAACCCTTAACTATTGACAGTCACCCTAACCACTAATGGTTAGGTTCTACCATCTGAACCAACTTAACTGACCTTTCACTCTGACTTTATTTTATATAATTAGAATTTTTAATTCATGTGTGAGCCCATGCATGTCAAATTTAAAATTAGATATCAAATTGGACCTTTTGTTAATGTCTTATTGCACCTCTCCTTCCTTGCCTATAAGAAGAGAGGAGCAGGAGGTAAAAAAGGATCCATCCATGACTTCAAGAGATTTTGCATCTAGAATTTATTTTCAAGTCACTTCTTCCAAAAATCTAGTGATCTAGCCATCACATTAGAGAGCTAACTTTCTGCCACACTCAACTGATAGCCAAGCATTGTTACTCTACTAGAATCATGCTAGACTCCACCAATGAGTCATCCACCTCAACCATTCACCTGATAAACCTTCTACAAGCTAAGTATTTATTTTCCTTAATTTAATTACTTTATTTGTATTTCATAATTATCCCAACACAAACTAACCTCATAGAATTACCTTCTATAAACCCATCAATCTAATTTTTATCAACCCAAACCCAACACACAATAACTATCAATAGTCATCCTAGCCATCGGCCATCTATCCAATTATTGTCAGTCATCTCAACCACCAATGATCACCTTAACCATTGATGGTCACACCAACCACTGATGATCACTATGGTGTAAAATAATATCAAGTTATTTAACCCACTTACCTTTAACCAAATCCAACTTTATTTTCATCTCCCTGATCACAGACTCCCAACCTATTTTTTAAAGTACACCTGACCTATTTAGCATTAGTATTGACCTGATTATTATTATATTAGTCATTTAGTCTATTTATTTATCAAGAATTTCTTGTATTCAATTTCAATACCTTTTGATTATTGATGCAATAATTTTATCTTTTATTTTCTAAACTTAATTATTTAAAATGTGTGGATTGACATCCCCAAAGAAGCTCTTGCTTTTAAGATCTAGTTAGTGTTAGGAAATCCACCTAGCTATCTATCTAACCAACCATTTTCTTTAGTGTTGTCTCATTTGTAGGTCATATTCCCAAGCCAAATAGGATCTCTCTACAATCATCTAATTCAGCACAAGTACAATCAAACAAGTTTTTCAACCATACCCATATCTAGTTTCTTCTTCCTCATTTCTTAAAATATAAGCTAAAATTTACCAAAACACTAGGCTATAATGAAAAATAAGTCAATTTTATTTGTTTTTTAAGTTCTTTTAGACATGATATGGTTTAGTGTTAATAATTGATGACTTCACCTTAAAATTGTCTTTATAAGACTCAATATTCAAGCAATGAAATATACTTGTTTATGCATGGTTTCATGCCAATCTAAGGGTCTTATAATTCAGTGACAACTATTTTTTTAATTGAAGTACTTGGTAAAATATTTTTAATTTGATAAAATATTTTTTTCATATATAATAAATATACGATTAATTATACGAGCACAACCCATTTATAATATGTTTTAATTAATTAATTAATTTATAATAATATAATCTATTAGATGATCAAAATCTATTAATAATATTTTAAAATTAATTTATTTCTCTTTTTAAGAAATTTTATTTAGAAGTGTAAGTGTGAATTATCCCCCCAAAGTATAGGTTGTTATACCTAATTTTATTACAAGGAATTGTTTTCATAAGAAACTTGTATACATATAAAGAGTTTCCTATATAAGAATATTTATATTTATAATATATAAGAAGCTTTATGTTTATAATATATTTTAATTATAGATTAAATTACAAACACCCTCCATTAATCATTAACATTTTAATCAAATTAATTTGTGTTTAATTTAATTATAAGTTAAAAACAAAAAAATTGACATTACCATATCTTGGTACTTTTTAAAAAGTGAGTAACAGTTTATTTTTAATTTGAAATTATCTATTCGCATTCATCTCTAAGGTTTTGTAATCAATTTCCATCAAAGACATACCATCTTTGTAAGAAGATCAAAATGGAGATTCTAAGTCCATATGAAATGATCAATTGGTTGACAAAAAGTATCAATTATGTTTACAAATATGTGAAATATGTTAATGGATGAATTTGTTTTTAATTGTAAATATATGAAATAGTTCACTTATGAAAAAATGAAGTTATGTCAATATAAAATAATAAATTAATGCAAATGTTAATATTGATAATTTAACAATTATACCACCCTAAAAATGTTTATAATTATTACAAATATAATAATATATACATCTTATTTTAACTAATAATTTTTATTGTATTAGATTAATAAGTAATTAATTCAATATAATTAAAACATAATGAAAGAGTATAATAACATTATAAATATTTTAGGATATACATTTCAATTTTTTAGTAAACTATCATGTTAATGGGGTTAAATATTGGTGTTCTAGGGATGGATGAAGTTTTTAGAGATTAATGATGATTTTTTTGTTAATTTATCATCTCATATTAAATTAGATATAAAATACACGTGGTTTAAATATATGTTGATAGGACTTCAAATTGTGAGGGATATCAAATAAAAAATATTATTATGAAGGTGATTCTAACTCTTTAACCAAGACAATTAAAATGTGTAAATGTGAAGTGTGGAGGTTAGATTCCATCATGGCCTCCAAAAAATTGAAGGATTTGAGAATGTTGAATTTGTGAATATTATAAGGAAAACTAATTAGGTGCTCGATCTTTTTACCTACAGATCACATGGAGGGTAAGTCTTCAAAATACTCAAAAAGTGATGATTGAAAAATTATTGGTCTCATGGAGGGGAATCATGAAAATATTAATCAAGTTTTGATACAACATTCCTTATAATCCTTATCATAAATTTTTTTATAGGCAATTAAAATTATTTATTTGCTATAACATTTTAAACATTGAGGAAAAAATTAAGATTCCATATTTGATAAGAAAACTCTTCACTTCATCGAGATAATATTTTGAATAATTTTTTATAAAATGATATGATGTAAGCACTCTAACACCACTAAAAACATTTAAAAATACTTTCCAAAATAATCAATAACTCAACATCAATAGATAAAACTATATTTTAAGAATATTTATTAAGTTCAAATGGATTATATATGACCACCCATAATAACATGATAGTTTTGGTCATGGTAATTTTTTTCCCTATAGTGCCCTTCAAGGGAGTATATAACCATAAAAATAAGTATGGATTAAAATTTACGTGCCATATTAAAAATAATTTCCAAAATTACCATGTATCATTACAATATAGAAGGAAATAAGTTTTCTTCATTCGAAGGGTAGTTATGAAAAAGAACTTTTAAAAAATATTATAATCAAATTAATTTTAAAGATATCCACCTTTTAAAATTAAATAGTATAGATTGTATAAAATGGTTCACCATAAAACATGATTCCTCACTTTCCAAGAGTATAAATTTTATAGAATGGTTTATTGTAAATAATGAGTTGTCATTTTTTTTAATCTAGAGGTATTCTAAATTTTAATTGGGACATTATGACTTTGTATAATGATTTTTATTAGGGCAAGAAAAGGTGAGACTAATCCTCTGGGGGTTACTGATGGGGCCTACATGCACCAGATAACCTTGAAAATTTGAGCGATAAGACTCAACCTCAAGACTTATATAAGACGAACCCAAAATCCTTAGCCAACTACACCACCCATATAAATTATATATAATGCTTTACCATAAAACATGAGTCATCATTATTATGAAAATTTATTTACAAAATTTAACAATAAAAATTATGAAAAAAACATATAAAATGGTTCATAATAAATTTTAAGTTGTGAAATATTTGTGAAAGAAAAAAGATGAAAGATTCACAAAAGAAAAATGTATAAATAGGTAGATAAGGTTTAAAATTAATATGAAAGATGTGAGTAATAATAAGTGAACCTCATATAATATAAATTGAATGGGGATGGAAGGTCCTAGGAAATCTAAAATTATGGAAGACAAGCATAAGGAAAAGGGCTTTGAAATTAAAAAATGGAAAGAATATCAAATAATGGGAGGCTCTAGGAAAAAAAGGGAAAACCTATTAAATCAATGCATGACTTTTAAATGATTTGAAATATTTAAATAAACATTAGTGATAGTGATTGATGATGAATTGATAAAACTAAAGATGAGATTTTTTAGTAAAAAACTTTGATTATGAAATTTATAGGTTTACAATGAAAGTGTTGGGTATATGGATAGAGAAATATGGGGAAGGTGTATAAATAATATTCATCACAAAAGGATTATTCTTATCCAAGTTTATAAGTTTAGATATTAGAGATATGGATTGTAAGGGATGACTTTGGTATATGAAGAATGCATGATTATATTTATGATTATGGATTTAAAATTTGATTTAGAAAAGGAAATGATAAAAACAATCACATTATAAATTAATAGTGTTCACATATATGTTAGTGTGAGTAATTATATTATCTAGATAATATAATATTTTATTGTATTATTAGTGAGGTTATTTATAAAGAGATAAAAACCTACTTAAATTTTTTTTAGTGTGTTACAAGTTATTCTAACAACTCAACTATATTACTTGAGTGGTTGTAGTAGATAAAATAACTATCTTATTATATCATAGATAAAACACATATAAATATATAACCTTTGTATATTAATAAAATAATGAAATAATATTCTTTATATATTCTAATTTATCAATAATTTATATTAACTAAGATTTATGTATAATCTTTTTAAATTTATATAAATGTATAACTTAGATTATTTGGATTAGTAATAAATTTATGGAATGAATCAATTTTGAAAATATTAGAAATTGTAATGGAAAGTTTGTTAGGATAACCATTAATGTCACTTTAAAAAACCTCTTCAGCACATATGCATGGATTTATGTTAAAACAAATATCTCCAAAAATATTTCAACATAAATTAAACTTTTCACATGAGAAATTAGTATTATGAATTTTTATATGAATGCTTTTATTAAAATATAATATTTGTGATGAAATATGACATTTGGATTTAAGGGATTATTTTAAATTTAAGTTAATTTAGCATTCAATAATAATGTATTAAGATTAATGAGATATGAGTGAGTCGGTAAAGTGGTTTGGTTGTTTCAAGTTCTACCTAGGTTTAAATTTTATTAAGGTATGCAAGATTAGATGTGGACATCATTGATATTTTTGGGCTAATTATGACCATTGTTATTATATATAATACATGTAGTAAATGGTCATTTATAAATCTAGACCCTCGATTATGTTTGACCAATTTATAGTTTTAATCAAAAGCAAATACTAATAAAAAAATTAATAATACATTAAATAAGATCTTATTTCCAAATGATAAATTTTAGTAGTGAAAGACTCAACAAATAAAATTAATTGGAAATAAAATAGGCTCCAAAGAACATAGAAATAAAAAATAGAGTTTAAATAGAGAAAAAATAAATGAATTCTTAAAATATTGTCAAAAAGTAGAAAATAATTTTTTATAAAAAATTAATTTGAGTTTATTTCCATTAAAAAATGATACTTTTAAAAATAAATGGAAATAGCTGAACAAATGCATCAACCATATTTATAATGTTCAAAGAGTAAGCCCACATTATATATATTAGTTGATAATAAAAAATGTGATGATTAGAGTGGATAATTAAGGATATATCCTTAGTAAGCAAGTTATGGGACAATATATTTCTCCATAAAAAATTATGAGAATAAATTATTAAAATCTAAATGATAAGTAAGGAAATCTATAAATTATGGAAAGAGAAAGATAATATTTCATTTTATAATTTTTCTAACAAGGAGGGAAAATAATTATAATTTTATGAATATATATTTATTTTTTTATCATGAAATATTGGTCCATTAGAATTAATTATGTAATAAATATGATATTAATTATATAAATAATGGAAAGGCTTAGTTTATTTTGAAAATTTTTACAAGGTTATAAGAAAAGATGTATAAATTTAAATACATAAAAACATGCACATAAACATAAAGATAGACATAATTACACATAAAAATAAAGCACATAGACACATAGAAACACAAACATAAATATACACATAGAGACCCAAAAACACACATACACATACACATACACAAACACAAACACAAAAATAAAAACAAACACAAACACAAACGCAAACACAAACACAAACACAAACACAAACACAAACACAAACACAAACACAAACACAAACACAAACACAAACACAAATATACAAATTTAAATTTTTAATACTACATTTCATATATATATTGATATTACAAGAATGTTAACAAAAGTCTATATATTCAAAGATGAAACAACCATCATGACCTTAAAAAAAAATATGAAGAATAATTCACAGTTAATATTATTAAAATATAAAATATAGACACCACATTGTGGAACCAAAAAAAAGAAACAAATGAAACACCCAAACACCATCCTTAAAAAGGATACCACAACAATTGAACTTAGTCAATTATCCTACCACCAGCATGAAAATTAATCAACTCCCACCATCACCCCTAGGTCATAGATAGCTAGTATTCTCATGTATAGGTTCCTATTATCTATAATTAAAATCAAGGAGACTAGAAGGAGGGATAAAATGCTCCCCTATAATTCATTCTAAATCTAATTTTGAGTTCTATGTTCCACCTCCACTAACTAGTTCAACTTGTCCTCAGCCTATCACCCTTTGCCCTAATGGACCTGTGGTGTGGGAAAATAAAGAAGAGAATTTGGTTGAGATAAATTCATTAATATTGTTTGAAGAAATCATAGCTCCTTGGAAGCCTCATTAGGTTAAGTCACTTGATTTCAAGATGCCTAGTCTTGGCATGACCAAGAAGGAGAAGGAGATTGAATATCTTGTAGCTTTGAGAATAAAAATTAGGTTATGACAATTGAGATACAAGTTGAGAGTCTTCAAGAGGTATTATATGCTAAGGAAGAGTTGATTCCTTGTGTTGAGTCTTCTTATTTGGTTGATAATGAAGAATGCCTTCTTTGTGTCAAAGAAGAAATCTTGGATAAAGTTCTTTTGGATTCTCAATAAGAGGATGAAGGAGATTCCCTTATTATTCCCCTTAATGATGATGATGATGAAAGAGAATATGAGGACTTGTGTTAATAATTTTTAAGCATTTGTAATGAGTTTGAGTCTCTCAAGGGGTTTACAACTTCCTTAGAGCTGATTGGAAGTGATGATAAGAAAGATGACATTTTTCAAAATGTCATAGATGAGAAAGAACAAGCCTCTAATTTGCCTTGGGATGAATTATTTGAAATAATTAGAATAGGTTACACTCCTCTTCAAGGAGACTCTGATCTAGTCAAAAATGGAGAAGGTAGCCTTGACACTCAAGTAACTATATAAATAAAAATTAACTTTTTAAATTTGTCCTTTAAAGATACTGTTGATGATTTAAAATTGTGCTTGATTCTAATCAACAACAATGTGAAGTTTCAAGATATGAGACTTGTGTCTTGAAACAACCTCCAGATTTTTGAGAAGCTGGTTCTTCTTTAAATTGAGTAGATACTAGGAAAAGGGATAGGAATTTAAATCAGAAACACAAATGCAAGAAAAGAAATCTAATCTATGGCAATGCACCTAAATGTAATTCAACCTTAACCTTGAGCATAGTGAGACTATATGTAAGATTTATTTACATTTAAGAGAAAACAAGTGCATGAATAATGTAAAAGATGGAAACAATAGAAACAGAGGCTCACATCATAGACTACTTTTTCAGTGATATAGAAAATGTCAACAAAGGCATAGGGTTCAATCTTCTTATTTGAATTTTCCAGTCATATAAGAGGCATAGAAACACATACATTTATATAAACTTTTCAACTCAATAAAATGAAATAAAATCAAATGACATTCCTAATCACAGCTCTAGAAAGTCTATAGCCTAGACTACTTTTGCAATGACACAGAAAATATCAACAAAGGCATAGGGTTCAATCTTCTTATTTGAATTTTCCAGTCACATAAGAGGCATAGGAACACGTAAAATTATGTAAACCTTTCAACTCTTGAAAACAAGACAACAGCAAATGATATTACTTAGTCACATCTCTAGAAAGTCTAAACTCTTTACAATAATTCTATCTCAAAAATTCTCTCTGATAATTGATGATTATTCCTTCTGGTGATCTCTGTACCCTTATTTATAGCCTTGGATCCACTCTAGATTGTTTCCTTGTCCCCAATCTAATGGCCCAAATGAAATCTTCCCCAACTAAAAGTGTCTAATAGAAGATATCTTATAGATTCTAAAATGTTGTCTTCTAGCAGTTCATTGGTGGAAATAGATTGCAGGACGCTCCCTTCTCTTAAACACTAGGTAACACTTAGCCAATTTTCTTATTACTTTAGGAAACACCAAAGAAAGACACTTGTCATGTTCTATAGCAACTATAGAAAACATGCGGTACTTTCCACATAATTTATACTCTTTTGTGTCTTTACTTAGGAGTGTTTCACCTTTGACACTTGTCACCATCTGCTTCCTCAAAACATCAATAGCTTAAAAGAAAATAAGACCCACAGCATCTCTTACCTAAGTAACTTTAAACAGAATACAGGGACAAGTGTTGATCTCTACTACTTCATTAAAAGATACGTGGAAATCTCTGCTTTACTCATATGGGGTTACATGGTAGTCTCTGCTTCTGTTAGCTACCTTTAGAAACTTGTGGAAGATGACACATGGTGATCTTCACTTTACTTTATTTATACCATAGAAACAAATGGGTCTCATTTACATGAACAATGACACCTGGCGGCTTCTGCTCACTTTAGACACAAAACTTGGGACCCACCATAGTCTTTGCTATATCAGTGAAGCAAAATTGAAGATAATTCAGATTGTGACATGTGGTGGCTTTTGCTTGCTTCGACTGGGGTACATGGTAGCTCCCATCACTTTTAGAAAAATAACACTGAGATCTTCTGCTATTGCCACTTGGCACTTTCTACCTAATCTCGATACTTAGCTTTTGAAACCTTTTGTTACAAAGAGATGAATGTGGGTGCTGATATGAAATTGTAGATGTTGACACTTGGCACGTTCCACTGAGTCACTATGAGATATGTGGCACATTCTAACCAACTCATAGAAAATATGAAAGGTGCCTGAGATGATGACACTTGGTAGTTTCCACTTTACTTCGATACTTAGATGAAATGAATCAAAAGGAAAAATAGCACCTGTGCTCTATTTCAAAACTCTGCCATCTCAGATCAAAGTATGTAGGAATAAAATTTCACAGTGCGTGACTGAAAATTAGAATGAAATGTAGAGTAATTTTTTGCTCTACAGTTATTGGTGACCCCAAGGACTTTTGAGCCTGCTAAAAAAGAAACCACAATTTCCCACATATAAAATGTGGCAATAATCAAAAATTCAGTAAGGCCATTTGATAAATAGACCATTCAGCATCAAATAGCCCCTACTTATTTTGTAACTCCTAGAAAGCTAAATCAAGGTTAATGATATCTTTGTATGAAAACTTTGTAGAATATGAACTACAACCTTCAATTAGAATTCAAGCTGGATCAAAATAGCTTCCACTTCTAACACTGACGAATCAAACACATCTAGGGAATTATGTAGATTTGAGAGAGACTTAATGTGTCGAGAGTCTAAATTTTTTTGAAAATATTCTGAGCCACAGCCACGTGCTCAAAGAACACTTATTTAAAAGAGAGAGTGGGAAAGAAAAAACAAGAAAAGAGAGCAACAAAATTGAAAGCAAACTACTATATACTGCTAACTAGGCATATTTGCCTCCCTCCTAGATCAAAAGGAATTTTTTTAAAGTTTCCTTCATGGTGAGAAGACTTATGATGCTAGACAAATGGATGAATGGGATGGAGCTCTAGTGACTTGCTCATCCTGCTTGCCACCTTGATTGGCCTGCATCTGAGTGAATCAGAGTCAAACATGTCCCCAACATATACATACTCTTCGTGTTCTTTAAAACTTATTGAATGCTAATTATTTATGTTGTCATGTCTCATCAAGAAATCAATGTCTTTGGTTCTCCACTCTGTGTCTTTTGATATACATCATTTTTGGCTTATCTCCTTATACCTCATGCTCGAGTTCCATTGCATGATCATCCTCTTTGATGAATTCAACCTCTTGAAAGGATAAGTCTAAAAGCTTGCATCCCTCTACATACTTATTTGATCCTCAATGTTGTCTTCTCCACATCTGGCCAGCTCACAACCTTCTTGAAGAATAGTGTAACCTGCCCTAATAAATTCAAACAAGTCATTCAAAACATGATTAGTTTCATTCTCAAGTTTCATTGCATGATCATCCTCCTTGATGACTTCAACCTCTTGAGAGGATAAGTCTGAAAGCTTGCATCCCCTCTGCATACTTATTTGAGTCTCAATGTTGTCTTTTCCACCTAAAGCTCGCTCGCAACCTTCTTGAAGAATAGTGTAACCTGCCCCAATGACTTCAAACAAGTCATTCAAAAGATGATCAGAAATTATCTCTTTTTCATCAGAGATAGAGGCAAAAGCTTGTGACTTTTCCTTTGGTTCATCAAAGGGTGTACCTATAGTGATTTCTTCTTCATCTGCACTCATGAAATCTTCTTGACTAGCCATGAACTAAGCATACTCCTCTTCATATTTATTTGCTTCCTCTAAAATATATTCCTCTTTGAAAAGGGATAAAGAAGAAGACTAATGGTTATACATATGCAGAAGAGAAGATAATTCTTGAGCTAGAATCAAATGATCCTCTTCTTTCCATTTGTCCATCACTTCATCTATATTAGATGTAGCTTGATAGCTCTCTTGGAGGGATGTAGATGGGGTGTGTTCAAATGTAAGATCTTCTACTTGATCATCATCATGAGTGAGAGCAGCCTCAACCTCTTCAAGGCTTTGAGAAAAACCTTTCTCCTCCTTTCTGCTCCATGATTCCATTGTTTGTTTCCAACTCATGACCTTGTGACCAGAACTTTTTCTTTGGGAAGAGGTATCAATTTTATCTTCTTCAAGATCCCTAGCTGGTTCATGATTTTCCCTCTTCCAACTTGGAATTTGGACATCATGTTGAGGGATCTAAGGATTGGTAGAGGAGGTATTTTTTGGTGTAGGCTCCTCTCTAAGATCTAAAAGCTCTATCTCTCTTTCTCTAAGCAATCTCATCTTTGCCTCTAATTCCTCAACTTGCTTAGCTAAATTTTCTTGAAAGAGTCTTTCTTGGAGTTCATAGGAATCATCATAGAAGTGGGGAGTGCATGGAGGCTGCGATGAAAAATAAGAAGCTTCTTGAGGAAGGGTGGGAGGGACTTGAGGGGGAAGTGATGGTTTAGATTCCACTTCCTTTGCTACCAACATAGACTCGACATTATTAGGGAAAGGACCTTGATAGGTTTGACTTGGCTCATGAGTAGGGGCTGTGTATATCTGATATGAAACTTGTGGTAGTGGATATGCAGGTTGATAGATTTGGTAAGGATGTCTCTCATGAATACTTAGCTTCTCTTATAAAAATGCAATTAAGCCACTCACATCCAACATCTCATATTTAAGCCTTTGCCAATTTGCTCTTTCAATGGGAGCCCATTCACTTTTAATCATATCTACTACATTTCTTACTTGATGGATGACATGATTATGAATTTCTTGGCCGCATCCCCTACTATTGTCAACCTCTAATACATATTTTTTATATCCTAGTAATGCTTTTTTGAAGGTGGAAATGAGATTAGGTTGAGCATGGGATGTAACATATTGGGAAGATTGGGCATAAGACTGATATGCTCATGACAGGGCTGAGGTTGGTCATATCGAACCTGTGAAGGGTAGAACTTATAACCATATGCATCTTTGTTGCTTAATTTGATTCCACAAGCAACCTGATCTTGATTAAAAATATATGAAGGGACATAAGAACCATAGCTCTGAGTGATAGAATTATACATACCAAACAGTGATTTCTTGATGATACCAGGACTACTTAATTGGCTGATCCAACTTAGAGTCACCGTTGGTGTTGATAAAATAAAAACCTCCAAAGGCTGGTTGGTTGAAGAACACACCAAAAATTCTTCAACTTCTTGAAAGATTGGTCCCACTAGGCATGCCAAAAATTGTTGATGATTTTAAATTGTGATTGATTCTAATCAACAACAATGGGAAGTTTCAAGATATGGGACTTGCATCTTGAAAAAACCTCTAGATTTTTGAGAAGCTGGTTCTTCTTTAAATTGATTAGATACTGGGAAAAGGGATAGGAATTTAAATCAAAAACACAAATGCAAGAAAAGAAATCTAATCTATGGCAATACACCTAAATGTAATTTGACCTTAACCTTGAGCACAGTGAGACTATATGTAAGATTTATTTACATTTAAGAGAAAACAAGTGCATGATCAATGTAAAAGATTGAAACAATAGAAATAGAGGCTCACAGCATAGACTACTTTTTCAGTGATATAGAAAATGTCAACAAAGGCATAGTGTTCAATATTTTTATTTGAATTTTCCAGTCATATAAGAGGTGAAAAAACACGTACAATTATATAAACTTTTCAACTCAAGAAAATGAGACAAAAGCAAATGACATTCCTAATCACAGCTCCAGAAAGTCTATAGCCTAGACTACTTTTGCAATGACATAGAAAATATCAACAAATGCATAGGGTTCAATCTTCTTATTTTAATTTTCCAATCACATAAGAGGTGCAAAAACATTTACAATTATGTAAACCTTTCAACTCAATAAAATGAGACAAAAGCAAATGATATTACTTAGTCACAGCTCTAGAAAGTCTAGACTCTTTACAATAATTCTCTCTCAAAAATTCTCTCAGATAATTGATGATTATTCCTTTTGGTGATCTCTTCACCCTTATTTATAGCCTCAAATCCACTCTAGATTGTTTGCTTGTCCCTAATCTAATGGCCCAAATGAAATCTTCCCCAATTGAAAGTGTTTAACAGAAGATATCTTATAGATTTTGAAAGCTTTGTCTTTTGGTAGTTCATTGGTGGAAATAGATTACAGGACGCTCCCTTCTCTTAAACACTAGGTAACACTTAGCCAATTTTCTTATTACTTTAGGAAACAATAGAGAATGACACTTTTCATGTTCCACAACAACTATAGAAAACACGTGGCACTTTCTACATAATTTATACTCTTTTGTGTCTTTGCTTAGGAGTGTTTCACCTTTGACACTTGTCACTATCCACTTCCTCGAAACTTTAATAGCTTGAAATAAAATAAGACCCACATCATCTCTTACCTGAGTAACTTTAAAAGGAATACAAGGATAGGTGTTAATCTCTACTACTTCATTAAAAGATACATGGCAATCTTCACTTTACTCATTTGGGGTTACGTGGTGGTCTTCGCTTCTGTTAGTTACCTTTAGAAACCTATGGAAGATGACACATGGTGATCTCTACTTTAATCTATTTATACCATGGAAATAAACAGGTCTCATTTCTCATTTACATGGACAGTGACACCTGGCAGCTTCCACTCACTTCAGACACAAAACTTGGGACCCACCATGGTCTTTTCTATATCAGTGAAGCAAAATTAAAGATAATTTAGATCACGACATGTGGTGGTTTCTACTTGCTTCAGCTGGGGTACGTGGTAGCTTCCATCAATTTTAGAAAAGAAACACTAAGATTTTCCACTATTGCCACTTGGCACTTTCTGCCTGATCTCGATACTTAGCTTTTGAAACCTTCCACTACAAAGAGATGAACACAGGTGTCAATATGAAACCACAGACACTGACACTTGACACGTTCTGCTGAGTCACTATGAGATACATGGCACATTCTGACCATCTCAAAAA
This sequence comes from Torreya grandis, assembly GCA_037957365.1. Taxonomy (NCBI): domain Eukaryota; kingdom Viridiplantae; phylum Streptophyta; class Pinopsida; order Cupressales; family Taxaceae; genus Torreya; species Torreya grandis. The sequence goes on along the minus strand of JARHVA010001531.1, from coordinate 2,679,362 downwards.
ATATGAAAGGTGCCTCGAATAATGACACTTGGTAGTTTCTACTTTACTTCGATACTTAGATGAAATGAATCAAAAGGAAAAATAGCGCCTGTGCTCTATCTCAAAACTCTGCCATCTCAGATCAAAGTATGCAGGAATAAAATTTTGTGGCGTGTGACTGAAAATCAAAATGAAACATAGAGTAATTTTTTTCTCTACAGATACATATGCATCCCATGATGATATGTTTGAAATAATAAAGATAGGATATCATCCTCTCAACTAGTTGGGAGAAACACATCAACTCTTGAAATATGGAATAAGATTCTATTGGCCTCAATCTTCTAAGGAATAAGAAACTACTCCTCTTGAAGTCATGCCTACTAAGGAGATACAAGTTGATCATGAGATGAATAATGGAAAATAATATGAGGTATGTGAGTAAGACCAAGAGGAATAAATTTACATTGGAGACCTATTTTAAGATGCTCTACTTGAGAGCATAGCAATTGAAGTGCTAAGAAATAGGTGTGATACATTAAGTGTCCAATCTAAAGAGTAACATGCTTGGCACTATGATTCATCTCATGAAGAAGGAGATGCATGAAAATTTCCTTTTGATCTTGGAAAGGGAGGTATGCTTAGTTTCTAATTGTAAATAGTGGTTTATTTTTTGATTTTCCTAAGTTCTTTTAGCACATGTGTGTGTGTCTTGTTAGTGCATTTGCTATGCTTTGTGTGTGTCCTTTATTTTATGTGGTTGAGGTAATCAATTGGTATTTTCTTGATCAAAGCTTTTTTTAAAGTGTTAGGTCCTATTATTATGTTACAGAGTTTAGATGACTCCCTAAGCCTAATGGATTGATAAGGTTACTGGTCTAGTTAGCATAGAAAGTATGATACCCCTACAAGTCACCAATTTGTTGACCAAGTTTGACCCTACAGGTTAAATTAGGACCCCTATAGTTAAAAACCTAAATTTTTAGATGTTTTAGTGGTCTAATATTTTGTCATAGGGTGTATTATAATCTATTTGATCCACTTTAATGCCATATTAGCCTTGGTCATTAGTCATTTTAGTCCTGATATCCTTTTGAGTCATTTTGGGGGTCAAAATAGAGCATTAAATGAATTATACATACTCATATGGAAATTTAAAGGTTTTAAAGGATTATGTAATGTAACATGTGTCCTAAGAGGTTTTAGTAACTATTACTAACTAAAAAATGGTAGGTTATTTATAAAAAAGGATAGTTTTCTTGAAAAAATGAGCATTTAATGAGGTGTAAAAAATTGTAAAGACTCATGTAGCTAGGTATATTTTGGGAGTGTACATTGGTATTTCATACACTTACTTTAGTTATCAATTTGATCAAAACTTCAATAAATGAAGAAAACTACTTCTCTCCCCTTCTAGTAGGCTTGGCAAGTGAAAATGGTCTTCAAGTTTGTACTTGGTATATTTAGTAATAGATGTTTCAAGAAAAATTATCTTGGGGGTGTCTTATAAACTTATTTATCTTCCATTTTATCTTTGGTTGTAGAGGAATGATGGTCTAAGATTTATGAACTATTCCTACGAAGTTGACCTTTCCAATTTACTTGCTAATATGTGCTCCCTATAGGTTTTGAATTGATTTGAAGAAGTACATACAATCCAACTATTATGATTGATTATATAGGTATTTTAATATCCTATAATATTTTACCAATCCTTTTTTTCAAGTTTGGAGTTGGTTTAAAGATCCAATCACCTCATGTTTATAGACTGATCCCATTCTATATAGCAGGTAGGTTTCCATCACTCCTAACATTTTCATGCCTTGTTAATGGTGTTAAAGGATGGTGATGGTTTGTATCCATGTTTAAAATTTTGTTTTAATTCCACTATAGATTCATTATAAAAGAAATTATCCATAAGGTTTTAGTCACAAAAACCATATAGTCAGTCTGCTATATAACTATCATATACAGTCAACTAGGTACCATGAAAGGAATAAGTGAAACATTAAAAATGAGATTTGAAGAGTTATCCCAAGTTTTGAAACATATTTATGTTTCATATAAATTCCATTGAAATGAGATCAATTCACTATGTATTAAAATTCATTGATCATAAGAACCTTTCTACTCACTACCTGTAAGTATCTCAGAATGCACCTGTAGATGCCCTCATAAAAGATGATCATATTAAAAAAGAAGTTTCTGAGATAAGCAAGGTTTTGATAATGAGGAAAGTATATATTGAAATTTTTGATAAGGCACAAACATAATTTAATATTATAAATTGTGCATACTTTTTGAGGGTTCCTCACTCCATGTATACTAGAATAACCACTTACAAGTGGCTTAATAAGGAACTAAAGTACTAGTATAGAGAATATTAGATATGTGGTTAAGCTCATCCTAAAGTAATAACATGTTGATAAAGATACTAACATACATATTTGGAAGGATATACTAGTAGGAAAATTTGTGAATCACCTTCCAAATATCCAATGATTTTTTTTAGGGAATAAATCCCTAAAAGTGAAAAATAAAGATCCAAAGCATTTTGCAAATATCTTATAATAAGTCTATCAAGAGTTATGGATAATATAGATAGGTAAATATTGTAGCCTATATCATGGAGAAGAGATATGCCAAATATTAAGGTTAGAAAGTTATTGGAAGTCAAAATTTGGGTGTATTAAAGATGCCTTTTAAAGCACTAAAACCCTACATTCATATCTATAGGAATTTACTTTTAGGTGACCATTGACATCCTAAAGAACAAATGGAACATACTTTCATTTTTTTAATAACCCTAATGATTGAGTGGTAAACCAATAAGCATTGATATAATTAAAAGATAAGGTTCATATGTAGTGTTTCAAACCTCAATAACACCTATAGGTATCCCATCATTTAAATTCATACCTACAACTGACTCTAAGGGTATATGGTCTAGAATGGAAACTTGAACCTAGGATCATTAGGGTTAGAAGATGGTTGAATTTTTTAAAATAGTTGAAATGAATTATTATGACCTAAGATATAATATAAATAGGATAATATACTACTATTTTAATCTCACATGCACCTACATGTGTCTTAAGCCTTGAAATACCTACCTACAACTGGGTAGGTAGACAATGACCTAGGCATGGTGTTTAAGTAACACTTTAGCTTATACAAAGTGAATGCCAATATAAAAAAGATACTATGTAACTTAAAGGCTTCAAGTAGTTCCTCTACACATCATTATCAAGGTCCTATTATAGAAATATGCACCTACATGAATCATTTTGGTAGAGTATCATAGTCAGGGGATTGACTCAGTCTTGTGAGCTAAAAGTGCATGTAAAGGGTATAGGGAAAGTTTAAATGATGAAATAAACATATAAACAAATAAATCATGACCATGATATTATATATAGGATTTTTATAGTGAATATAGAATAAATAAGTACTCTAGATAGGTAATACATAGTCCATATGATGAAAACCCTACATACAGTACCTTTTTCCAAGTCTGTCTTAGGTTTTTATGCTTTTGGGAGGTCAAATAGAATGATAAAGGGTCAATATATGTTACATATCATATTTTAAACTTTATTAATCTCATCCAAATTTCATTTTGTATGATGGAATAGGGGAAGTACCCTCTATTTTATCTTAGATAAAGGGTACTTTCCCTTATACATAAACTAGCAAGTTTGAGAAAGAGTGATAGAGGGATGAGCTAGGAGCTGATTGAGAATTAAGGAAATGTTTTGAAAGTTTTAAAACACCTAAAACAACATGATATACCAAGTAAAAAAATGGGTGAAACTCAGTATGTGTTTCAAACCCATAAGAGTTGTAGTCAGGCCTAGTAGGCATGGTTATGCCTAGATTTCAAATGATAGGTCACTTTCATTTATAACCTTAGGAAAGATTTATAATGAATTGGATAATTATTATGGGGTCATAATAGACATTTAAAAACTTTTTATATGTAGAGAAACCCATAGGAAATCCAATTTTATCTTAGAGACAGTCTAAACATATAAGAAATGTGAAAATAAGGTCGATAAGGTGATTTCAAATGCTCACATATTTTATGAGGCTTTACATGGAGATAAAGGAAGTTTATAGGGTTTATAAGGGGTCCTTGACATAAATTTTGTTGAATTATTTGGTAATTATAATGTCTTATCTTTATGAACAAAGCTTAAGGGCAAAAATGGCCTAAAATCCTTACTAGTGACCAGTTTGAGGAAACTAAAAATACAATGCACAAAAAATTCATAGTATGCCTATAAAAATGATTGGATGTTTTAGAGGACTCAATCAGGGTCCCTAAAACTAGGATGAGTTGTACATAATCTATACAGATAGGTTATAAAATTACTTTTCTTGACTATTTTATGCATTATGTAGGTTCTAAGAGGTTTCAAGAAATTAGATAAACTTTGGGAGTGATATATATAATCAATATAGATCCCCATGTCTATTTAATTCCTTAAAATTTTTCCTAAGTGTGCCTATTAACTATTTCATCTCAACTAGTCAGAACTGACATAGTGAACATGATGGTGAGAAGTGTGAAAACTTTAAGTGGATGGATTTTTAAGGTGTACCTAATGCCTCTAAGGTAATGAAGGGTATTTAAAAGTTTCATCCACTACCTTTTATTATTTTTCATGGAAAACTAATGCCTTTTTGAATCCAAGTGTGAGGGGTGACTGAAAGAGGAGTTTTCTTTGAGTTTAGGTAGTGATAACTCATTTTTAGATGATTCTAGATGACCAAGACTAAAAAAAATGCATGGAGAGGAATGTATGAAACCATTACCCCTCATTCTAATTATTATACTTATTTATAGTTTTTTTTGGGATGTTCAAACATGACTAAATCATGAAGGTAGTTTTTTGAGTCAGAATGAGAACTCCTATGCCACTTTTCAAGAGTTTCATGACTTGGAGTGACATTTTTTCTTCCTAAATTTGCATGATCAGTTTAAAAATATCTTTGAATACACAAGTAACTCATTTTTTCATCTTGAAAAGTGTCCTTATAACCTTTGTAATTCTTTCTCCTCATCCTCTCTTTCTCAAGTTCTATAAGAACTAGTCATTTTGGCCTTTGTAAATCATGCTCCACCTGAGTATGGAAAATAATTTCTCATTTGAATACCATGGATCAATAAATACTAATTATTTTTACCTATTTAATTACTATTCATAGTGTGTTGACTTGTAGATTGATTTTACTTAGTGATGTCTTGTTGTTTCTTTAGCATTATTGTTTCATTCTCTCACCTATTTATAGTTGGAAAACTTGTTCTTTCAGGTCATGTGAGTGTTATATTGATGTGTAAAGGTTGAGTGAGTTATTATATTCAATTATTACCATATTAGGCCTCTTTTTAGTCCTCCTAGCTTAAACATTCATCACAACCTCATAATGAAATATTGATGTGAGAGGATGCAAATTAGAGAAGTGTATGTTTGGTTAGTCCCCTATTCTCATGTATAACATGTAGCTGATTGGTATTCATCAAATAATTTGGTGTATCACCTCCTTTAAGATAGTTTAATTTTAGTTTTCTCTCCCTTTTCCCTCACAATCATAGGTGTAGTAGTGATCTATAAGTGGTACATCAAGGGAGCTAGCCCTATCTACAGATTCACCTCATCCTTAGGCTACCCATAACCTAAAGGTATTTCAATTATACCACTTGGATGAGGAGAGATGAGACATCTCCTCAAAGTGTGAAAATATAAGTGAAAACATGTCTCATAGGTACAAACATGTCTTAGAACTCAAGAAGTTATCTCTTTATTACCAAAAACTTATATTTTAGGACATATCAATGCAACTTATGCCATGAATTGCTATTGAAGGTTCAGACAAAGCATTATGGTGTGAAATAATATTTTTTAGACACATAAAGGAAGGATCTTGTAGCTCATAAAAATTAATTATAATTTTTGTTCTATGCACATATGAAGTTAGGGTAAAATTATATATTTTTTCTTGTATTTGAAAGGTCATTCTTGAGGTGAGAATGGGTGGTGGGTTTGTCAATCGAGCATGATGAGAGGACAAGAACATGGTCCTAGACATTATCTACCCATATAAACATGTTGGACGTGCCATATTGTAGTGAATAAGCATTAGAATTGGAGTTCCCAAATAACATCTTGAGCTTTGACAACATTTGGTGTCAGTGTTTTTGCCCTCCTAAATAATAGTAAAAATGTATTTTTTATTGGACTTGGATGTCATAATCATGAAAAAAAGTATAATTTTTCTATACATATTTGATTTATGTCATATATTTTCACCTGGGGGTCCAGGAGGTAAAATTACATGTTGGATCTCGAGAAGTTGTATCTTCATTGCCAAAATGTTGCATTTTAGGACCCATCATTGTAACTTATGAAAAAAATTACTCTTAAAAGTTAGGCAAAATTACTCTAGGGTGAAATAAGATTTTTTAGATACATAGAGGAAAGATCATTTATTTAATCAAAATGACTTATGGTTTCCACTCTATGTATGTCTAAATTTAGGGCTAAATTATACATTTTTTCTTATATTGGGAAAGGCATTCTTAAGGATGGAATGGGTAGTGGGTTTATCAATAAGCATGGTGGAAGTCCAATAATGTGGTCCTATATGTTATCCACCCATAAAAATGTGTTGGAAGTTTAATTTTGTAGAAAAACACCAAAAAAGGATTTCTTGAATAACATATCAAACTTTGACAACATTATTATCAATGTTTTTGCCCTCTTGAACATTAGTGAAAATGTATTTATGCTTAGAATTGGACATAAAGGTCTAAAAAACACATCTAATTTTCCTATATATACATGATCTAAGTGATATATTTTCACCTAGGGGTCCTGGAGGTAAAAATGTGTGTTGAAGGTTAGGCCAAATTACTCTAGGGTGAAATAAGAGTTTTTAGATATACAGAGGAAAGATCATTTATTTCATAAAAATGACTTATGGTTTCCATTATATGTATGTATAAATTTAGGGCTAAACTCTACATTTTTTCTTGTATTAAGAAAGGCATTATTAAGGATGGAATGGGTAGTGGGTTTATCGATAAAGCATGATGTAAGGCCAATAATGTTGTCCTATATGTTATCCACCCATAAAAATGTGTTGGAAGTTTAATTTTGTAGAAAAAAAACCAAAAAATTATTTCTTGAACAACATATCAAGCTTTGAAAACATCTATTATCAATGTTTTTGCCCTCTTGAACAATAGTGAAAATGTATTTATGTCTAGATTTGGACATCAAGGTCATAGAAACACATGTAATTCACCTATATATACATGATCTAAGTGATATATTTTCACCTAAGGGTCCTAGAGGTAAAAATGTGTGTTGGAGCTTGATAAGTTGTCTCTTCACACCAAAATGTTGCATTTGAAGACCCATTACTGCAACTTATGCCACAAATTTCTATCTAAGGTTAGGCCAAAGTGATATAGGGTGAAATAAGAGTTTTAATACATGCATAAGAGGGATCTTATGGTTCATAAAAATGAATTATATTTTTTTCTCTATGCACATTTAAATTTAGGATAAAATTTTGCATTTTTATTGTATTGGAAAGGGCATTTTTGAGGTTGGAATGAGTGGTGGGTTTGTTGAATGGAAATTATAAGAGGACAAGAACATGGTCCTAGATGTTATCCACCCATTAATACATGTTGGCAGTACCAATTTGAAATGAATAAGCACCAAAAATAGAGTTCTCAAAAAATAACTTGAAATTTTCTCCCTCCTTAACAATAGTGTTTCCACCCTCTTGAATAATAGTGAACAGTCTCATTGGTCTCTAAGAAATCAAGCCTTTGTGATATCCATTCAACATCATGTATGGGGGTATATTGTATTTATAACTTAGAAAGTAAGCCTTTGTAATATATATGTAACATAATGTAGGTTCTATACATGTTTATGTTGTTATGTTATTTTTACTTATGCTAGGGAAACACAAGGGAGAATATTTTCCATTTTTCATGTTAGTCCTTAATTTATATTTAGTTGTACATCCATAAGACTTACCCAGTCCCAATTATTAATTGGATAAATGATTATATATTCCACCATAAAGTTAATTTATTATTTCACATTCATTTTCATCTTGGGATTCAACCTATATCTATTTGTTTCTTAATTAGGCATGCACACTCTTTAAGTTAAATATGTGTCTCCCCTAATGAAGGATCTATGCCATTTACTTCACTAAAATTTATGGGGAAAATATCTTCCTAATATCATTTCAAGTTAAAATAATCATTATATATATACCAAAGTATTGAGGAATGTTCTTTTCATTTAATAATACCATTGATAGACTTGATGAGATATTTCTTAATATAATCAATATCTTCTTGTAGAGATTTGCTTACAACTAGTCACTAACTTCTTAGGTCTACTCCTCTCTTTGAATAATTATTCTTGAAGATAAATTTGTATAGTTATTATAAAATATTTAGGACTTATTTAGGTTTTAACATATAATAAATCAACATTTTATAAGACTCTAAGAGGTTAAGTTCTCATCCTCAAATTTTGTCTTTTCAGGTTTCTAGGTCTCTAGTTCTAGTTTGGAGCTCTAATAGGTCAATTTCACAAAATAGAGTTTTTATCACTTAATTATTATGTTTATAGTATTATTTTACCATTTATAACATGTTAAAAACCTTAACAAAGTTTTAATATCTCAAAACAATAAAAAAACTCATCTTACTTCATACACAAACTTCTCAAAAATAGTCTTCTACAGGTGTACCAAAAAAGTCCTCTGTACCTATAATTACAAAGTTATATTTGATCTAAAAATAATTTGGATCAATTTTTATGTGTCCTTTTCCAACTTCTCACTAAGTTTTAGTTCATTTGGCAAATTATTTTAGTATTTAAAGACCTTTTAGTAATGAAACCTTGAGTGTGTACAAAAAAATGTTATAGGTCAAGAGCTATTTAGTGATTGTTTATAAAGCTAATTAAAGGTTTTGATAATATAAAACCTATATATTGGTATTAGATAACTCATATACCATGTCTAATAGTCAAATCCAATCCATACATCAACCTTCATGTGTAACTAGGCCTCTAAAATCGATTGTAGATGCAAAAACATAGAATTATGAGGGTTTTAAGGGTTTAAATGAGTTTTTAATCTTGAATACATTAAAAATAACTTAAATTAAATTAAAATAGATAAAATACACTTTAAAACATATGATAAATATTTTAAATATTTATTATTTTTGACAAAAGGGCTTCTACACAATCCTTGCTTTCTTACTCCAACCCTATAAACTGATTATTATTGTCCTTCTTAAGCTAAAAAATGACCTTGTATAGTTCCTTTAGATTATTAATGATAATTATCACTTTTTTGGAGTTAAATATAATCTTATAAGTTAACCAAACTTTCTCATATTCTCTCTCACTCATCTAGTTTCATTTTAGTAACTGACATCATATGTAGGTCTTTATGGTTACATTAACTATTTAAGACAAAAGTGATAATTATGACCTCTAAAAGGTTTAATAGACTTATAATATGTTGAATACTTACATATGAACCTAATATAACTTTTTATACTCATTATAACCTTACAAAAGTTACATTCACTCATAGACTTACACTAAGAACATTTGAAAATAAAAATTTGACATTTTAGAGGGACACTCTTAAAAAATTAAAAATAAATCTAAACACACTTCTAATTCCAAAATAAGGACTTATTGAGACTTAATGGACCTATAATAATTTTGACAAGGCCTAATTTGCTAGTTTCTAGGATGCACATGCATCAACCATCCACATGGGTCTAAATTCAAGACAACCTCTAAAACAATTCAAATTAATAATATTATAATATTAACTAACAAATAAAGTCAATAACTATGTTACTACACTTTCACTTGTGCACTCAATATAATCAATATCCATTACACCCAACTAATAGTTATTATAAATTTCTAACTGTGTAGGTGATCATATAGAAGGTAAATTGCATGGTCCCATATTCTAGAACTAAGGGGCTATCTAAGATATTTTATAATTGTATAATCCATTATAAATATTTTATCTATAATACTAGATCTTCTTGTGCATGTTATGATACATAATGAAAGGTTTTGTCTCACAAATCTTTTATCTTAGGAACTATGTTAACTTTAAATCAACTCTCTCCCCTATGCACATATGGAGTATAAGGTTATTTTGGTATCATTTATGGATTATTATTAGAAATTTTCAAAGGTATGATAATACAAACATCACCTTCATGTGCTTCTAGCCATATTTCCAGTGTATTCATGATCATGTGATCATCATAGTCTTATTTATTCCAAATTATATTAGAGTATTTTTCATCAAGATTAATTGTAAATAGCTTAAAAATTCCCACACAAACTTAGGTCATCTACTTTTATTTCTACATATTCAATCCTTTCAATAGGATTAACACAACCATACTATTCAAAACTCAATGTGATAGGACTGTAGCTTAGAGGTGGCCTTCAGATGGTTTCCCAAGTGGATATGGGAATCATATTTATAGTTATCCCAAAGAAAAATATTACATTAGGGACTTCATATATTATGATCTTGATATCCATCCTTGCATCCACATCCAATGAATTCTTAGTATTTACATACTAGACCATTATTTATGATATTGTATACCCTTTATTTACACATTATAGTAGATTATACAATGAATTTGTGATATTTTGAGAAATATATTCATTATAAAGAGTAATTACTAGTTTTAAGAGGCCTATTAGAGCTATGAGTACCCATTCCTATAACATTATTCACACTATTTTCTTATACATCATGGCCTCGATAGTTATAGGATATCCTTCATTAGAATCTTTATTTTGGATTAGTGAAAAAAATTGGCTACTTCAATCATCAAGACACTCTCTCTCATAAGATTTGAATATATATCCTCATTCACATTTTAGATGGGAGTTTATATAGGCATCTCTAAAGATGAACTACATTTTTACCTGTATTAGTTTTATATGATAACATAGATGAAATATTTCTATTTTGGGTGAGTGATTACCTTATTCACATTACACACCATATTATCCTTCCTATGATTTTATAGCACTAGACAATCCTTCATATTATGCTATATCATGTGACTCTACAAGAATTCCAATTAGTTACTAGTTAAAGATTGCATGGGAAGTTTCATGTGATATGAATTACCTCCCCAAAAAAATAGAAAGTGATTGGATATCTATAATATATGTTTCATTTCCTATAACACTGGTGGTTTCTAGGATAACCTCCCTATTTTTGGGGTGATATCACTATTATTGATTATAATATCCACTATACAATCTCTAGTGATATGGAGGTGCATAACTAGCTTGATATTTCTACATAGAGGTTACCAAATTGAGTTATTATTGATGTGAAAGTGGAGCCCATCCCTATAAATACTACGATGATGGTGTAATTTTCTAAAATTGATACTATGGAGAGTGAGGGGATCATATTAGTGAATGTTTTATAGCTAAGAGGCCCTATTTTCCTTGCTATGTTATATTGACATATTAAACTAGTGCACATGGATTAAAAAATGAGGTTGTTATTGATAATTTAGCCTTCTAGGCCAAATTTCAACCCATGTAGTTCAAAAATTTACTTTTAATGTCCCCTAACCTTGAAGGTTGGCCATCATATGCCTTTTAAAATCCTTAAAATGGTCTTTTCAAGCCTTGGTTAACATTTTTTAAGGTTGTTTTGATTAAATTAAGGTAAATGTCTTTTTGACCTTATGTTGTCTAGTCATCTTATGGCATGGTAAAGTGGGTCCAAGGGGGCTAATTAGTATAAGGGTGTCATTTTGAAACATGTCAAGTGGTGTCTAAGTTGTATCACACCTCCTATAGTCCATACAACTCTTAGGAAGGTGGAAAATTAACTTTATAACATTACATTCCACCTTCAAGGTGTTTTATTATCCATTTGGTAATGTTCAAAATGATTTTTAGAAAGAGGTGATAAGTGTATGATAGAAGTAAGATATGGAAACATAATTACATGTTTTAATAGGAATTTATAAACTTTAGAGGTACCAGACATATCATCTTCATCAATCTTCAAGCAGAATAGATGGTTTTCATAGTAGAAACCAGGTAATCTGCACAAGTTTATCAGAGAAAGATCATGTTTAGGTATGTGCATGGATTAATTTATGTATCCTAGGCCCAAATCCATGATTTAAAGGGATTTTAAAATAAAAAGGGTAAAAAACTGACCCCTTCTTTCCATCATCCTTGTTGGTAGCTCAAAAAAGCTAGTTAGGTTCTTGTTTGGTATAAATAAAGGAGAGAGAATGAGGACCTAAGATTTTGGGAAAACTAATGGACCCTAGGTGTATTCCACTTTTTGGAATTATTTTTTATATTTCCTTCCCCTCCTTTATGAATAATCACTAAGAAGGTGAAGGACTCACTATGTTTTCTCCATCCAGGTAGGGTTCAAGTTTGCTTCAACTTATCCATTTCTGAGCATGATAAAATAGGAATGGAAAATTGAGTGACTTATCAAGGTTATATAAATCTCTTATACACAATACTCAAGCCTAATTTCATAATGTGTGACCTTAATAAGATAAGAAACCTTTTTCTAGATCAATCTGGAGGTTGATAATAATGGGGTTCTTAAAACTTTAAGGTCTCCAATAGTTGAAAAGTGTTAGAGAGGTCTCAAAAATCTTCCAAACCTCCTTGAGGCTATGAAATAGTATATTTTAAGTGATTAAGTGGTCTTAAAATCCATAGAATAGTGATAACCCTTAATGAGCCAAATCAATGAGTCTATATACCTACTTGAAGGTTTCCAAAAAAATGTTTCCAAGGTTTTAAAAGTCTAGTGAGAACTTTCATGTTGTAGGTAGTAATCAAGAGAATACAAGATTTAGGACATAATAGACCAAGTTTTGGTGGGGATTTAAATACCTTTTGAGTGTTAAGCATGGAATATACTGAGAAGGGGGGTGAAGCAGTATATCATATATCTTATAAAACTTTCCCTTTAACCAAATTCCACTTAATCAAACATTCAAGATATGCAATAAAACTCAAACAATAAACACCACACAAGATAGAGAGAGACACCAGATATAACATGGAAACCCAATGTGGAAAAAACCATGGAGAACAATCTCAAGTATATGAATGAGCACAAACCCAAACAATATTCACAAACCAAACTTGCAGGAGCACTATACCCCTTTGCCGAGTACCAACCTAGCTACTATTCGTGAGCACCAACCCATAGGAGCACCAACCCCTTTGCTGAGCACCAACCCAACAACAATTCATGAGCACCAACCCACATGAGCACCAACCCCTTTTCCGAGCACCAACCCAACAACAATTCGTGAGCACCAACCCATAAGAGCACCAACCCCTTTATTGAGCACCAACCCAACAAGAATTTGTGAGCACCAACCCATAAGAGCACTAACCCCTTTGTATATACCACACACCTATCTCTCAATGTTGCTATCTCAACAAATGATAGATCAATATAACATCTCTTTCCTCTCTCTCACCTTTGCTCTTCTAAGCTAGATATAACAAATAAAAATCATATTCGTCTCTCATAATTGCTCTTCTAAGCTAGATATTATAATATCAAATCAACCTCTATCTTCCATATTTACAAATGGATTCTCAATCCTTTATTTATAGCTTTCCAAATGACCTTTGGCCTTCCCCCTTTGTGACCCTTCAATCTTCATGGAAAATGGTGCCAATCTTAGATGACCCTTCATATTCAAGCCTTCGAAAAGTCATGTGGTGACCTTTCATGACCAAAAATGTCCTTCCCACTTTTGTCCTTATCTTTGGTGACTTTTCATATTCCTCAAAGTGTCCCTTCATGAGAAATTGTGTCCTTACTCTTTTGTCTTCACTTGGTGACTCTTGGTATTCCCCAAGACTACTCTTCATGGGAAAATACATCCCATCCTTCTTTTGTCTTTACCCCATGGCTCTTCAACTTCTCCATGGGCCCTTATTTTGTCTCATATGCAACCAAAAATATATTCATTAAAATTAAATAAATATTAACTCACATTAGCCAAGATAAACAACATTAAATGCAATGGGGCCTTTATCACCAATAATGCTAGACCTTTGACATCAATGACAATATTTCCAACAATCTCCCCCTTTGTCATTGATGGAAACCTCAATCCTGAAACTGCCACATCCTATCACCTACACATACTATCATCTAAAAACATATAGTAACTCCCCCTTACTATAGCACCTTGTACCTATTCCCTGTACCTATTTCTACACCTATACCTGTACCTATTATTCTCCCCTTTGACATCAATGGAAAAGGGCCTACCTAAAGCTAATACTTAGCTCCCCCTCAACTAATGCTAAACATCAATGGCAGGAAGTAATAGAAATTACTCCCAACACCTCTTGTGTGTCTTTGAGAAGATATCTGATTAAAACATTTCTTGTCCTTTGAGAATCTGCAATCAACTCATTTGAATATTTTATTCTAATCTCACAACCTTTCACATGAAACTTTAAGGTGTATCCTTGATCACATATATGACTTACACTTAATATATTATGCTTACAAAACATTCATAGCTTTGGTTCTACTAATATCCAAACTTAAAATACCTTTTTTGGCTATCCTGGAAGTGGTTTTATCTTCAAATTTCACTATGCCACCATTGATCTTCTTTACTCTTATCTCCTGTCATATGCCTCAAACATCTGCTATCAACGAACCATGGATGATCTTTATTTCTTACATGCAAAGTTGTTTGCACCAACATAGAATCTTCAAGTTATTTCTTTTGCCATGAACATGTCTGAACCTTCTTCCTGATGAATGGAGCTTTGAAACTCTAATCCTTCTTCATTGAATCTGCATGAGTATTTTTTTCCTTATTTCTAAAATTGTTAGCTCTTTTTCAACATTCTAATTTCTTGTGACCATAATCATTTGAAATACTTTAAAACTTTTAAACACTGCATATGCAAGAATCATTCTAATAGCCTCAAACCTTAACACTAGTGCAAAATTTTCTTTAAAAATCTATTCACTCAAAAGCTATACAAATTAACCTGTCAACTCACCTTCTTGTCATGCAACATAGCCAAGACCCAATAAAATCCACCATGCTTCAATTTTTCTTAAAAGTGTCTCCTTGAAGCCTAGAAGAGACACCCCACACAATAACATTCTATAAATAAATCTCAGGAGATTCCCACATCTCCTCTATTTCTTCCTTGATCTTCTTTTGTTTTTCTTTTAGAATCTGTTTAAGCATGTCTAACCTTTTTGACTTACTTACCTTATCATTTATGATGTTTTTCTTTATCTCAACTCCTGTAACTATCTTATCTTGACAAAGCTCATGCTCAAATGTAACAAGAGATTCTGCACAATCCTTCTTATCTGATTCTTTATCTACTATAGTAGGTAATTCATTTTCATTCTTAAAATCAACCTGATCAACCTTTATTATTTTAGGTTTCCAAAACTTAATTTGACTCTTCTTATATCTGTTAGGGGCTCTGTAACCTTTGGCATACTTTAAATATCTCTTTACTTGTTTTGGACATAATTTAGCAATATGGCCAACCTTATGACAACAAAAGCAAACAATATTTCTCATACATTTTTCTTGAATGTGAATAAGATCTCCCTTTTATTGATTGCTTCTCCTCATACAGTCTCTTGCCCTATGACCAACATGATGACAAATAAAATAATGACCATGAAAAGAATTTAAAAACTTAAAAGCATTGGGCTGCTTGGTCGACTTCTTTGTTTGCCTTCAAAACCTGCATCCTTCTTTCCTTAGACCAATATTTCATGATCTTTCTCAACTTTGATTATAAGCTTCTCATGATTATCCTTTAAAGAACCTAACTCATCCTTCAAATGATTACACTCTTCTTCTTTTGATGTTAAAATTGAATTTGCAACCTCTAACTGATTCTTAAGATCCTGAATAAATATTTAATTTTCTTTTACTTCTATAGCCAGCTTAGAATCCAAGATACACACCTTTTCCTTAAGAGCCTCAACCATAGATTTCAACTCTTGATTCTCCTTCTTTAGTTGCTTGGCCATCTTATGTTTTTCTTTGATCTACCTTCAAGCTGTTAAACCCTTTCTAAAGGAACTTACTCTGATACCAATTGTTAAGCACAAAATATACTAAGAGGGGGGGTGAATTATTATATCATATATCTTATAAAACATTCCCTTTAACCAAATTCCACTTAATCAAACATTCAAGATATGCAATAAAACTCAAACAATAAACACCACACAAGATAGAGAGAGACACTAGATATAATGTGGAGACCTAATGTGGGAAAAACCACAGAGAACAATCTCAAGTATATGAATGAGCACAAACCCAAATAGTACTCGCAAGCCAAACTTGCAAGAGCACCATACCCCTTTGCCGAGCACCAACCTAGCTACTATTTGTGAGCACCAACCCACAAGAGCACCAACCCCTTTGCTGAGCAACAACCTAGCAACAATTCATGATCACCAACCCCTTTTCCGAGCACCACCCAATAACAATTCATGAGCACCAACCCACAGGAGCACCAACCCATAGGAGCACCAACCCCTTTGTCTATACCACACACCTATCTCTCAATGTTTCCATCTCAACAAATGATAGATCAATACAACATCTCTTTCCTCTCTCTCACCTTTGCTATTCTAAGATAGATATAACAAATACAAATCGTATTTATCTCTCACAATTGCTCTTCTAAGCTAGATATTACAATATCAAATCAACCTCTATCTTCCATATTTACAAATGGCTTCTCAAGCCTTTATTTATAGCTTTCCAAATGACCTTTGGCCTTCCCCCTTTGTGACCCTTCAATCCTCATGGAAAATGGTGCCAATCTTGGATGACCCTTCATATTCAAGCCTTTGAAAAGTCATGTGGTGACCCTTCATGACCAAAAATGTCCTTCCCACTTTTTTCCTTATCTTTGGTGAATTTTCATATTTCTCAAAGTGTCCCTTCATGAGAAATTGTGCCCTTACTCTTTTGTCTTCACTTGGTGACTCTTGGTATTCCCCAAGATGACTCTTCATGGGAAAATGCATCCCATCCTTCTTTTGTCTTTACCCCATGGCTCTTCAACTTCTCCATGGGCCCTTCTTTTGTCTCATATGCAACCAAAAATATATTCATTAATATTAAATAAATATTAACTCACATTAGCCAAGATAAACACTATTAAATGTAATGGGGCCTTTATCACCAATAATGCTAGACTTTTGACATCAAAGACAATACTTCCAAGATTGAGTTTTTATGATGACCTAGATTCAATCAATGAGTTTTCAATCCTTCTTAATGATTTACAAACATGTTTTCAAAGATCAAATAGTGTTTTAAAGCCTGTGGTAGTAGGTGACATGTAGTTATATGGCCAAAAATGGATTCTCGTAATGTCTTAATGGATGGATCTCTCAAGAGGAGGCCATGATCAAGTCTAAAAAGCTCTCTTTCTCACCCCTCATATAAACTCTTAAGAGTGAAATCATAGTGGTGGTGAATTTACATTTTGATAATCTTAAATTGAGTGTCAATATTGAATAAATATCCATGTGGAATAACTATAGGAATGAGTCCTCACATTTTTTAAGAGGAACCATGCCACTTTTTAGCTTCAACTTCATCTGAGGTTCATTTGTATAGATTAAGGTTGTTAAGAGGTTCAAAATGTTCTTTGTAAAGTACATAAAAGCCTCCAAGAGTGTGATGTCATCGTTGTGTCATGATATTTCCTATGTAAGGGGTGATAAGAGTGTCTTATAGGGTTGTGTAGGGTTTAAAATCATTCAAGTAAATGTTTATAATGGCTATAACATTGATTTAAATAAAAGATGTTAGGTCAGTAAGCTAAACTTTGTTGGAAGGGATCACAAAGAATAATCTAATTTATAATGATATTCAATATAATGTAAAATCATTCATATAAGAGGTTAAAATTCCATGAACATTCATTTTTTAGTGTAATCAAACCAAATATTAAACTTAAGAAGTCCTAACAAACCCGTGTCAAGGTGTGGATCTTTTTTAGAGGTGTTTTGCACTATAATAAATGACTAAGCTAGTTAAAATATCCTCCATACATCCAAGCACATGTAAATGTAGATTTTAATTCAAAAATGGAACTATGAGGTCATTTTTAGACCTATAGAGAAAGGGAAGAGTTTTAAAATCATCCAAACTACATTAGACTCTCATAATGGAGTCAAGGATGCCAATTATTACCTACATACAATCATGAGAAAATAGAGGTGACTAAGTGTGAGATACACTATATAAATACTAAGAGGTCAACCCAAGCAAATGGATCCTAATAAACATGTTTCCATAACTCAAATATACCTCAACAATCATCCACAAGCCTAATAGGGATCTACAGGTCTAATGAAGAGTCTTCAACTTTATCTCCAAAAGTGCAAGGATAATATGTACTATGACATTAAAATTGAAGCCTACAGGGAGTCAGGTAAGATCATGAATACATTAAATGGATCTTGGGAAGGTAAGGACATAGGTGTCAAGGTTATAAAGGCATTAAAAATGAAAAGGGACCTCTTACACAACTAGAGTACTCAAAACACCTACAAATAGGTAGGTAGAGTAAAGGAGATGTGTTGAACCCTACATAGAAGTGAAGTAAAAAGTGAAAATAGGGTCTTTGACTTATTTTAGAAATTATATTAGTCTCCATTTAAATGGTTTAGTCCTTTTAGATAGGGAAGATCCTAATGGACTAATTTGGCATATTAGGCTTAAATTGACATGTATAGACCTAGACATGGAAAATGAAGGACAAATTGCATGTTTGAGAGTTTTTGAGGTTTGAAAAATTTAGGAGGATGAGTGATAACATTCCAGATAAGATCATGAAGTTTTGAGACTCATACATAAATAAGAAAATTCAATTTGTAGACCTCTAGGGTTAAACTAGCCTAGAGACCCAAGAACCCTCAGCAAGAGATAATGGGGTTGTAGAGGATATATGGAGAATAAATATCAAGGAATAACATGAGAATAGGTTAGGTGGGTTAGAAAAAACCCATAGGAAGTGGTGAGAGTCAAAATTAAATAGATTTTTCTCTTTTGCATCTTTGTCCTCTCCCTCAACCTAATAGTTGTAGGGTTTTGAGCATGAGAAACATTTTATTCACATTGGAACATTAGGGAGAAGATGCATGGGGATATAAACCACTAGGGAAAGTTGAATAAGTTTATATAATTGATTTATTTGACATTAGTTTTACATTTCACCCCTTAGGGATATGAATAATCGTTAAGAGCCATGCCACTCTAAACACTGCTTAAACCCCAGAAAAGAATTTGATGGATAATATGAGCCACAAACCACTCCAAATGGACTTGAGACACCATGAAATCATCTTAAAGACACATAAAGGTCTTTTATATCCTTTGTAAACCAAAAAACTATCATGTGTGAGGTACATATGTAAGGAAATGGCTTAAAATGATAAGTGTTTAGGATTGTTTTCCTATTTCTAAGGTGTGTTTGAAATTATAAGTGGATGGTAAGATATATTGGGCATGTACAAGGATGAAATGGACTTAAAAAATCACTCTTTAACTCCCATATTATTTTATACATGCCTAATGATCAAATTCTAACTTAAGTGAGAAGATAACCTTTATTTGCATCAATCAAGGAGTGTTGCAAGCATATTCACATAGTGATGAGACTCTTAAAGTCACATAGTGTTGAAAGCATATTCACCTAAAAATTCCCAAGTCTGAAATCTCTCTCCATCTAGGAGGATAAATAAATTAAATATATTGAGAATGTCATAGAGGGTGATAGTTAGGTGAGTAATGGATGGGTCTAAGCAAGTAACTACCTCTCTTAATAACCTAAAATTAAATTACAAGGAGTGAAGTATCATCATAAGGTGCATGACATCTTCATGGGGTCAACCAAGACTGAATTAGCTCCTATGCACTATACCTCCATGCCCAAAAACTCATTAAAGACAACCAACTAGCCAAGACAATGCATGGAGAGATAGCATAGAACTATTGTTGATGATTGTAATTGATGGTGGAGTGAATGAGGATCATTATGGTCTCTACATTCTAATTCTAAGATATATTCTCCTCTCTTTCTCTTCTCTTGTAAAAATTGAGGCTAAAATTCCATTGTATCTATCCCTTGACTGGGTATGAAGAAACTCTACCCAAATTTTACCTTGTAAATTTTTTGAATGAATATAAGGACTAGTTCAAATTCTCTATCTATATTAGTGTGCTCTATGCTTGTTTATTTGAAAAATTGATTGATTTTAATCTTCTTTTGCATGTCCTTGTTATCACCTAGTTTCTAGGAAATTTTTTAAATAAGTCATATCGTGTGTAGAAGTGTTGGTGACTATTTTTGAAGTATAATCTAATTGGTAGTGTCATGAAATTAAACCTTTCATTCATCCTCAAGTTTTATCCACTTAATATAACCTCCATATGAAGTATTAATGCTTAGGAGTCTCTAGGGTAGAGTGATCTAATCCCTAGTCCTTGTTTTTTACTCAAGTGTTGTTAAAGGACCCATTAGAGTGGACAAAAACATATTGATGCATCACATCCCCTTATATTAGGTTTCATAATATTATATATATTTTAATCACCAAGTTATTAGTTTTAGTAACTAAGCCATAATTGATGCACTAGGGGAGCTAGCCCCAAAACTAGAGGTTTACCTCATCAACTAGGCCACCCACACCTAGAAGTGATCCCATTGTATCAACTAGATGAGGAAGGATTTAAACACCTTGCCTCAAAGGGTGAAATATAGACTAATAACATTTGATACATTATTAATACAAAAATATTGCTATTAATATCATTAACTCTCTAGAGTCTTATAATTTGGTAATTACACTTCATTATTCAAATCACCTAAAATTATCAGATGTGGATCAATGGTCAAACATTATAATTCATTGTTGATATTGGAAGTTAAAAAAAACTCATTTATTAAAATCCATAAAGGCTTATAAAATAAAAATTTAATATAATATCAAGTTAATGTCATATATGCACATGTTTAATGTCAATAATATAGATATTTCCATATAGGAATATAAAAAATGCATACATTGCCATATAGGCATAAAAATTACATCATGTAAAACATGAGATACTCATAAAATAACATCCTGTAGTCATATAAAATGTAAAAATTGGTAGCTTGAGTGTAGCTTGTGACACCCAATCCATAGGTCCTTCTTTCATGCTCTTATGACCCTTCTAGACACCTTTTTACTCATTATCAATCATTTGTAGCCTTCCAAATAGTCATTCTAGTTTAGCTAGACTCTATTTCCTAGGCCAATTATAATCCCCTAAGTCTTGGGCCTCTAGGATAGGAGTGTCATACTTTGACTATAGAACCAGACCCTAGGGTGTCATATTTTTGGTGCTCCTATCCCTTTGTAATTTGAGCCCAAATGATCAATTTCATTTGATTCTTATCCTTCATTTTGTCAGCCTAGCATGAATACATGTAGCCCGTGATCATTTTTTCCCTATAAAATCCCATCCAAAGTTCACTTACAAAGTGGGTGACAAATCTTACAAAGGAAACAAGAATACAAGCAACCACTAAGGCAAACTTTCCTATTCTCTACATATAGTCACCCAACATAGATGTAAACATATTCAAACTCTCACACCAATATATAGCCACCTCAAGCACAATCTGTGAACTAGGAATTTGACTAAGAAGAGGAGCTTAGTATTGTGTTAGTGACAAAATGAAAAAATCAATTTGACAAATAACACACTAAACTAACACCTTCATGCCTAGTTACTAGGGTGAGATTATAACAAAAACAAATGACAAAAACAACTAAAAAGTAAGGAAAAAAAAGAATATTTCACCTTCCTTGGATGGTCCAAATAATTTTACAGTGGATTGCTCAGCTTGTGCTCATGAAGTCTTTGTCAAAGGGGGCTTGGCTATCTCCTCTTCTCCTTGGCACCTTATGGCTTTGGCTTTACTTGGCTTGAAATCAATTTGGCATGGTAACACTAATTGAAATAGCTTTTGGTATCATTTTTGAATTATCAAGAATTTTTTAAAGATATTTGAGCATAATAACTTTGCACTAAAATAACTTAGAAATGATGTTCATGGCCTCTCTATTTATATATTTTGGAAAATGGCTAGAATCAACCTAAACCATCCATCTTAGGATTGAGATGTGTGGCTAAGGATTAATCCAATTTTGCAATTAAAATATATAAATAGGCTCATCAATATTTGGGATAGAGGAGAAATTAAGAGGCATAGATGGCATTAATGAGGTATAGGAGGCTTGAATCCTGATATTTATGGCATTTATGGCCTAGGGATGTCTTTCCAAGAAATGAGGTCACCTAATGATGTAGATATTCAATATTCATTTTCAAAAACAAGTTTTCAACAAGTTTCCATAGAAATATTAATTATAATCTAACTTGGTTTAATTATATTTTAAGCATGATTAAGTACTTTGTGCACAAATTACTCAAATTACTCAGAATGCTTTGTTATTGGTCTGAAATTTTACTAGATTAGAATTAGGATGTGATATCAGATGCATTGGATCCATTATCCAATTTAGGATGTTACCAATAGAAAATAATAAAAGCACATGACTTGTACAAGAGATTTGATAGAAAAGAGTAATCCAGAGCACCTAGGTGCAAAATTAGCATTTTAACTCCGAATGATCTAATCAAAGTTAGCTAGCCCATAAATTACCCTACCCCATTTAATGACACTCTAGCCAAAATCAGCACTTGAATATGTCAATTTCAACTCATTTAATGAATTATAGTGTTTTTAGGCCAAATTGTGTATTTTAGTAAGAATTGGTCAAAATCCTAATAGGAGGTCATTGGTAGTCATATTTAGGTGTCTATAGTTTGCCCCTATTTGGGATGGCATTGCAAGATATAAGCATAGTAATGTCTTCTTAAATAATGAAAAGGTCCTATATGCCTACAACTAAAATGATGATAAACTAACTATATGATACCCCCTCGAAGGAATGGTTGGCACAAGCAGGTCGATAAATGGTCCCTTGATAAAAAGCAAAATGAGGGGACCAAAGAAAGGAAAGATGATGGGGTAAAAACAAAATGATTTTGAAAAATTAGTCAAAATCACTGAGAATTCAAGTGGGATGGTATACAATGGTTTTCCCAAAGGTGTTTATAAGCATTATAGCCTGATAATGGCAATGTGGTATGATAACACAATGATTTTCCCAAAGGTAATAATAATCATTGAGAAGATGGAGCTAGCCCAGATAAGATAGATAAAAAATATAATAACATGCCCTTATATGGGTAGAAAAATTAAAAGGGTGCTAACACAATGATTTGCCCAAAGGCGGTTATAATCATTGAGAAATACAGGTGGGATGGTGTGTAATGATTTCCCCATAAGAATTTATAATCATTGGACCCTAATTATGGAAAACATGATTGATTAGTTGATTGATGATGGTAAGTAAATCATAGAGGGTAATGATGAATTAGAATAACCTACTAGTAGGGAGATGTTTTTCCATACTAATAATGGTTGAAATTCTTTCATGGTTAATTATTATGTTTGGGATTGAATCAAGATGTTAGTGCTGAAGAGATGTTGATGCCACCATTATTGAATAGACTTCTTGAAGTTGAGGTTTGTTGTAGCATATGTTGGTACACATCATGGTATAACATCATGAGGACTTGGCTAAAATATGCATAAGGACTGACTCCCAAAATCCAATACTTAAATATAAAATAATACATCAATGATAGAAACCATGATGATAATGTAAAGATATGAATATGGATGGATTTGAGTATAAGTGTGGGAAAGGAATCACCTAATGACCACACATAAACCAAATCAAGGCAACAATGGTAAATGTAAAAAAATAGGCAAATAAGCAAAAAAAATAAGCAGAGATAAACAAACAATATAATATAAACCATATGAACATTGTCCCTAGAAAATAGGTGACAACTTAACAAATAAGCAAAATAGAGGAATAAAAGAAAATGAAGGGGGTGTTCGAGCTATCTTCATATGCACTAGGCAAGTAGACACTGCCCACATAGCTCCATAGATGTAATATCCAATAAAATTTTTTAGGCCAAATGTAGTTCTCCCAAGGAATGGGAAGAATGTGATAATTGATGAAAACAAATAGAGTGGATGTGATAGAAGAATAGAAACTGTCTTGAAAAATGGAAAGTGTGTGAGATAAAAGCCCAAAAAGGATGGAGAAACTAAGTGACAAGTGATTTTCTTACAACTTAGTAAGGGTTCCAAAAATTCTTAGGGCAAAGAAAATGTCAATGTTTTTGGTTTTTTCTAATGATTTTACAATTTTTTTTGGAATTTTTGAAGTATATCAACTTGATCAAGAATGTTGAGACACTAAATGGTTCAAGATCACAAAATGGTGAGAGTGTTCAAACTTAGGTTGCTCACAAAATGGTGAGAGTGTTCAAACTTAGGTTACTCATAAAATGGCAAGAGCATTCAAACTTAGGTTGCTTATAAAATAATGAGAGCATTCAAACTTAGTTTGCTCATAAAATAGTGAGAGCATTCAAACTTAGGTTTATCATAAATGGTGAGAGTAATTAAACTTAGGTTGCTCAAAAAATATTGAGAGCATTCAAACTTAAGTTGCTCATAAAATGGTGAGAGCATGGTGGAAAGGGTGACTGAGTTGATCTCAATAAGTATCGAGTGTTTCCTACATAGTCTGAGAGTAGGACCTCAAGTCACTATAGTTTTTCCCTTATAGTATAGGAATCAGACTAGTGTAGTAGTCAATTGAAACAAATGGGCATAATTGGTAAAAAGGCATAGTATGGCATAGGAAGTGACAAGTTAGTATGTCAAGGGTTAGTAAACAAATGTTACCCCTAGTTTGCCTATAGGTGGTTATAACTAAAACACAATGGCATGGATAAATAGTACTAATTTTTCCAAAGGTGATTATAATTAGTAGAAAGACTGGTGATAAGAAATAAATAACAAATGAAAGATGCAACTACCAATTTTTTTGTCATACTACTCTAAAATACAATCTTTGTTTGAAGTACTTAAAAAAATAGATGAAACTAAACAGATTCCTTGATGCTAAAAATGTGTAATGAATGGAAAAAACCAAGGTCAAATAGGCTGGGTAGATAGGATTTAGAACATGTTTGGTCAATAGATTGGAAACATAAAGCAGATATAGCTAAGATGATGGATAATAATGATATTTGTATAAAGAATAATAGTGATAAAATAACACCACTAAAATGGTCCTTATAGATAATATACCTTAGCACTCAAGCATAATACCACTTGAGGTGAATAATATTCATTAGATTAAGAAGTTTATCTACATTTAGTGTGGCAAGCTTGTACGCTCATGATCTATAATTTGAAGTAATGATGAAAGACCCGATCTAGTTTGGTTTGAATTTACCTTTATGCTTCTTCTCAGCCATGGTATTCTTTTGGCTTTCTTTAAAAATAAGATCACCTAGTTCAAATGTTTTATACTTGACATGCTGATTATAGTGGTCTTTAAGCTAGTTTTGGTATGCTTAAAGATTCTTGAGCATAGCTATGCATTTTTCATCAAGTAGGTCTAGATCTTACAGGTGAGCTATTTGATAGTCATGATCATCTAAGACATGCTTAAAAGATATGCATAGTGAAGGTAATTTAACCTCAATGGGAAGAATGACTTTAGTACCATAAACAAGTAAATATGGAGTGGCTCTTGTGGGGGTATGATGATTGGTACAATATTCCCAAAGGGAAAAGAATATCTACAGGTGGCAATCATGACTGCTATCATTGACAATATTTTTGAGAATATTAAAAATAGTTTTATTCAATACTTCAGTTTGGTCATTACCTTAAGGGTAATATGCTATAAAAAATGTTATGTGATATTATATTTGGTACAAACCTGTCAACATCTTTGTTCTTGAATTGTCCTCCATTATCAGATATAATATTAGAGGGGATACTGTAGCAACAAATGAGATGGTAGAAGATGAAATTGAAAATTTTCTTTCTAGTCACGTGAGGGGTATAGCTTTAACCCACTTGTGAAATACTCAGTGGTGGTAAGGATATGTTTATGGCCATCAGATGAAGTGGGGTTAATTTTCCTAATGATGTTGAGTCCCCATGTAGAAAATGGCCATGGTGTCAACATCAGTTTTAGAGTTTGGGCTAGGGCATGAATCAAATTAGCATGCCATTAACATTTGCCACACTTATTTACATATGTGGTTACATTTGCATCCATTATGGGCCAATAATAACTAGTATGTAAGATGTTTTTGGATAGGATTGCTCCACTAGAATGAGGTCCACATACTCCTTTATGAACTTATCTTAATGCTAGTGTAGAATATATCGAAGTTAAATGATGAAGCACAATTCCATCAAAACTATGGTAGTAAAGGGTGGATCCAATTAGAGTATAATGAGTAGAGTGATGGATAAAAGCTTTGGTTTGTTTTTGAGATAGGTTAAGTGGTAGAAATTAGTCATGAAGGTAGTTTTAAAGGTCTGAGTATCAAATATAATTAGGATCAACAATATCAAAAATCATTGCAATGGTTGAAGGTTCATGAGCTAGTGTAAACAAATTCTTGATGAGGAATTGATACTCTCTAGCTTTGTCTATTTGTCAATTTATATAGCCAATAGTAACCATGGAATCTATAGTTTTATTATTATCCCTTGGTATCTGTTCAAATTGTATATTCAAATTTTTTTATTTTAGGGTATTGACCATAGCCTTATATGGAACTAGCTTGTCATCATTGGTTTGGAAATGGTCTATGACTTGATTGATGATTAATTGAGAATCACCATAAACTTAGAGATGAGATATGATCCATTGTACTACCTATTGAAGTCCTGTGACAAGTGCTTCATACTTATCTATGTTGTTTGTATAAGGAAAATTGATTCTAAATGATTTAGGGATTATATCCTCCTATGGTGTAATAAATAAGAGGCCTGCCCCCAATCCATGTGTAATAAATGAACCATCAAAATATAACTTATAATGTTTCTCATCAAGAGGTGTGTCAATGATAGTCATTATGGATTCATCAAGAAAATGAAATGTAAGTGGATTTGTGTCTGCAAGGAGTGCTTTAACAAGTTGATCTACAAGAACCTATCCCTTGATTTCTTTCTGATTGACATACTCTATGTCAAAATCACTAAGAAGCATGATCCATTTAGCCATTATACCTTATAAAATTATTTTAGATAGTAGATACTTGAGTGGACCTAATTTTGAAATGATCATGGTCTTATTGTTCAACATGTAATGGCATAGTTTTTGAGCTGTGAAGACCATGGCTAGACAAGCTTTTTTAATAGGTGCATAGTTATGTTCATATGTGACCAAGGTATGGCTTAAGTAGTATACTACATGAAATTTTCCATTGTTATCATGTTGAGCCAAAAGTGCCCCCAAGGCATTGTTGGTAGTTGATATATACAACAAGAATGACCTTCTTGGCATAAGAGGTAAAAAAATAGGTGGATTAACTAGATAGTTCTTGGGTTGTTTAAAAGCTATTTGGTAGTGGTAATCCTAATGAAATGCAACTCCCTTATTTAGAATATGTGTAAATGGATGAAAATTTTCTACTAATTGAGAGTGAAGTTTCAGATTGATTTGATCTTAACCTATAAACTATGGAGTTGCTTCAAATTAGTTGGTGGTGGCATCTCAGTGATAGCATGGACTTTGGCCATATCGACTTCAATGCCTTTGTGAGACATGATGAATCCAAGTAATTTTCTTGAGGTTATGATAAACACACATTTATTTGGATTGAGTCTAACTTTGTACTTATACAATCTTTCAAATATCCTACGTAACACTGCTAGATGGTCATCCTTGGTTTTAGATTTTCTAATATGTCATTAACATAGTCTTCAATAATATCATGCATCATATCATGGAATATGATAGTCATGGCCATTTGATATGTATCTCTAGAATTATTAAGACTAACTGGCATTACTTGATAACAAAATGTTCCCCATGGAGTGGTGAATATTGTTTTATGTTGGTCTTCTAGTGTTATTCTGATCTAGTTGTATCTTGAAAAACCATCCATGAGTGAAAGTATTTCATAACTTGATATAGAATAAAAAATCATATCAATATTAGGAAATGGAAATTCATCCTTAGAACAAGATTTGTTTATGTCTCAGAAATCAATATAAGTTCTAAATCTTTTAGGATTTTTGCTAATAGGTGCAACATTAGATATCCATTCTGAGTAGTTAATAGACCAGATACATATTAATTCTAAGAGTTTCCAACTCTTTCTTTACCAAGATAGTAATGCAAGGATGTATCTCACATAACCTTTATTTCACCAATTTGGCATCAAGATTGACCATAAAGTTATGTAGAACCAAGGTGGGGTCTAAACTTGGCATGTCAGAATAAGCCCAAGTAAAGATATCTATAAATTCTCTCAATAGAGATGTAAATATATCACATTCTTCCTCAGTGATGGACATGCCTAATTTGATAAATTTTAGGTTTGATGGAGTCTTTATGTTTACCTCTATATTGTATCTTTGACTAGAAGGGTCAAACCATCTTCTAGGATAGTAGGCAAAAACTTAAACTATTAGACTATATCAAGGTCCCCTTTTAGGACTTGCTCTTCAACATCTCCTACACATGATGAATCTAAGTCCCCCAATGGGAGATATAGTCATGTGACAAAAAAAGTCAAAAATTTATGAAGAATTTGATCAAATAATTATTATTACATAAAACTAAACTCGAATCCATAGGCAAGTTCATCGTTAGTGGTCTCTTAGTCTAAATTCAAAGAATAATTAACACCCCCATCTAATGGTGCCCAAAATAGGTTTTTACCACTAGACTAGCCTTTATATTTACTTTTCTTCTAATCAAAAAGTGCCTCAAAGAGGTTTTCACTTTAAGACCTCAATGTTCTATTTATTTGTTTTTGGCTATGGTGTTCACCCCTCTCCAAAATAAGCTTTAGGATCTAATGTAATTGATAATCCTACTTTATGATCTCCCAATGGAACATTGTCTCTAAGGCCTAAAATTTATAGAATTCCTCATCATTCTGAAACTCATCAATCAACAAATTGGATTTTTGATGGTCCTAATATATCAGTTGGGGATAGTATAATGGTAATGGGTTGTTATTAATGACTAGGGTAAGGGTACAAATGGAATTATTATCAAATAGGTTAGTCTCAGCTAGGTCATCAAAGGTAAGGTTATGATCAGACTTTGCTTCACTTTTGATATCATCATCACTAGCCACCAATGATGGAACTCGAATAGGAAATGTGGGGTCACCCCTAAGTGGTTTAAATTGAAGTCCATAAGGTCTTTTGTACTTAGTCATGGAAATTGGCTCAATGGTTCCTTGTTGATTTGGTTCAAGGCCTCTTCCTCCATAATCTTGATGCTCCATGATCCTATTGGCAATAGGATACTTTGCACTTTTATAAAAATCAACTTGGTTGTCTTTGTAAAACCATTATTCATCCCCTTCAAGAGGGTTGGTTTTAGGTTAGATTTTAGTATAAACATGATAGGTCCCTTATCTTTGTTCTTTTATTACCAATGCATATGTGGGGTACTTTTAGGTCACCCAAAGGTCTTTGGATTCTAAAGAAGATTGGAAATATAAAAGGAATCATGGGTCACATACTCTCTTGAGCCATTATCTAAAATGGTGAAATGATTGGAAGCTTTAGGAGGTAGCATGTGGGAAATGAAATCTAAGGTATTAGGATCTATGAAATTATCCTATGGAGGATCAATAAGTATTGTCTTTCCTTTATCCTACTTGGAACTTAGATTCATGTTGTATTGGTAATTGTAGCTTTGAAACTCAGCCTCAAGATGGTTTTAGTGTTCATATGGGTGTAAATCTCTTAGAATATTCACTTCCATCCTTGAGTAGGAAAACTTGATACATTGTTGTAGCATTGATAGGACTATATGAATCTCATGTAACCAAGGCCTCCCTAGAAGCATATTATATGACAACTCAAGATCAAACAGATGACAAAGTATATCATGGGTCAAAGGCCCAATGATAAATGGTATGCTAATGATGCCTTGTGATTCTCTCTCCTAATTATCATAGGCTTTGATAGTTATCATTTTTGGCTGGAGATCTACCATTATGTACCCAAAAATCTTGATGATATTTAGAAACACTATGTTGAGGCCTGATATATTGTCTATAAGGACACATTTCACTTTATGCCACTTTATATAAACTTCTATGTATGATGGGTTATTATAGAGCAGGATAAGAGAAGACATATCACTTTGGTTGAATGTGACTTATTGGGTTAGAGCTAGATGTCCAACCAAAGCTTTAAATTTATCATGGGATGTGTCATTAGCAATAGTGGATTGGGTTAAAAAATCATTTAAAATGTTCTTATGGATTGTTGACGTACACAATAAATCTAAAATAAAAATGTATGCTGGTGTCTTCTGTAATTGTTCCATAATATCAAAATTCTTATCTTGGTTAATGGTGAATTATTTATTTTGAGGATAAATAGCTGGTTGGACAATAGGAAAAGTGGTAGATGGTTATGGGATCAAGATAGTAATATTTGACCTTTAAGTTGTGATTGCACAATTAGAATTAGATGCAAGACCATAATTATTAACAAATGTTAGGAATGGTGTGGGACCAAATAGGACAAGTCTTAATTATTGGTGCACTTGTATGTGGTCACGTGGCAAGGGAAATTTATTAGTATAAGGTCCAAAAGTGGAATTCCTAATTTGTTGGTTCACTTATGTGTGGTCCCAACTCAAAGAAGAATTATCCATGTAATTTGGTTGAGTGGTATTATTTAGCAACGGTCTAGATTTATTAGTGCTTGGTCTAGGATTAATGGAGATGGTATTAATGCTACCCAATACAATATGTCCTATAACCCTATCTCAGTCATGTGCAACTACATGGTAGGTTTGTTGGTTGTTACCATTATGACCTTGGTTTTGTCTAGTTTTTTGACATTATGGGTTCTATGTTGATTTTACTGATTCTACTAGTTTGGCCTTTGATTTTTATATTGTTGATTTTGTTGTTACACCAGCTAATGTTATTATTGCTAATTATTATGGTATTGTTGTGTGTTAAGTTAGGGAAAGGGGTTTTGATAAATCCCAAGAGTTTGATTGGAGGTGGAAGCACCATTATCTAATGTTATCTCCCCATTATTCAACATATTCTCAATCAAATTTTTGATTTACACAAATCTTCATAGATTATGCCTATTGACCCGATGATATTCACAGAATTAATTTTCATGGTACCAATTAGGATAAGAAATGCCTTATAGATAATGCTTTGGTATAGGCGAACTAATCAGATTAGCAACGGCAAGTTTGCAAAATATAAACTTAATAGGCTCTCTTAGGTCACTAAATACATGATGCGTAGGCATAATTATCCTTGGAGGAGGGGCTTACAATGGTAAAAGTTACTATATTTATTGTGTAGGTCTCAGTTGTTGTGCTTGTAGCATTGGCTAGAGAGGTTGTTGGGTAGGAGTAAGCTGAAAAGGTGGTGTAGATGATGTTTGCACTATTTGGACATGATGTAACTTAGTTACTCCATTACCCATAACATTCTTATTATGGTTGAATTGATTTGGTCTATCTTGGTTATTGGCATATGTTGGTTGAGATGCTTACACTTGGATTAGATGTTGGTTTTAGCCACTTCCCTAATGGGTACCTTGATTATGATTAGTTGAAGTAAGCTTGATGATCTCTTTATTAATAAGGGTTCACTCAATAAATAAGCCTTTGTTGATGATCTCCTTGAAAGTATGTGCACATTGTAGTTCCAGATGATAAGTTATCTCACTATGCAAATTTTTAGTAAACACAAATGGCTAATTGTTTATCTGGTAAACTATGGGTGAATTAGCTTGCAAGGGCTCTCTATCATTGTAGATAACTTGCAAAACTCTCACCAAAATTTTATTTTTATTGTGTCAAGTCAACCAATGAAATCTCATGTTAGACATTATAAGAAAAGTGCTACACAAGCTAATAAAAATATCATTAAAATTTTTTACTAAATTCTTGGGAAACTTTAAGAACCACTCTAAGGCTTCTCTAGCCAAGCTTCTTGGAAACAACATTAAATGGTATATGTTTTTATATGCCACTGGTTGGCATGTAATAAAGAACTCAATTAAATGGCCTTAGGGTCACCTTTCCCTTTGTATTTGTCAAATTTTAGTGGTTTGTATCCTAGAGGAAATGGTATCTATAAGTACCCCAAGTTGAATGGATAAGAACACATGTCATCTAACTTAAACTTTTTAGTCTATTTCTTAGCCTAAATGGTAGTAATTAAATCCTTCATCTGTTATAATTCTTGGGATAAGAAATTGGAAGGAACATTGGTTTAAGGGAGAATATTGGTTTGGGTAAATGGTTGGGAGGTCACAAGTGGGACACTTTGACCAGGTTATGATGGAGAGATCTATTGGGGTACATTGGTTTGGTTGGGAAATGGACTAGGAATATGCATATGTGGATTAGGATGTACTTGAAATTGTACATTTGGTTGTGCAATATTATATTTTCGATTGGCTATGAAGGTTTGACTTGAAGGAGTTTGTGGTTGGGATAAAGGAATATAACTATATTATTCCCATTATGGTTGAAAAGGGACATGCTATTGACTAATCAAACCTTGCTATTGAGTGGGAACTTGTAGACCAAGACCCTGTCTCTGAATTTTTGGTACATTTTGAACTAATTGTTGTCTAGTAAGTACTTGAGAAACATGAGAGCCTCCTTGTTACAAAAATCCTTGTTGGGAAGTGAAATCATGTTGAAGATTTGACATCTATCATTGACCAATATTTACACATTGTTGGCTAGTCATCATTTGGTTTTAGATTGGTACACTGGTTTGTGACTGAGGAGGTGTATTTGTCACTACTTATGAGGTGGAACATTAGTATCCCCTTGTTGAGTTGTAAATATATTTAATCTCTATTTTTTTGGTACATTAGATTGTGCCTACTATTTTGGAATACTATTTTTCCCTTATTGAACATGAGTAAGATTCATCACATTTTATTGTTGAGGCATGACATTGGTTACTGCTTGACTACCTAATCCCATTGGTTGCACACTTGATGAATTAGTTGGTTGAGGTTAGGAAGTTAGTGGTGAAGGTTGGGGTGCACAAGCTCATATTACTTGGTATAATGGTCCACTTAGTATTAACTATAGGTGCATGTTGTTGACTAGTTGTTCATATGTTAATACCACTTTGATTTAGATTGGATGTTGCTTGCACACTGTCCACTATATTTTGCTCATTATTCTATGTAGAAGTAGAAGACGCTTTTTCAATAATGGTTATATGCAGCAAGTTGTCTACTAAAGTGTTTTACATGAATGGGTCTGAGCTCTAATTGTCTTAACTAATTAACTCTATCAAAACTCCTATTGAAGGAACTAAGTTGATAAGAGGTTTGCTCACCATGGTAATATAATTGAAATTATGTGCTAGATTAGGGTAGGTTTGGTATGTTGTCTACATTTGGTTAAAGTGGTATTTCATGAGGTTTTTACCTCTATTAAGCATATTAGGGTCTTGATATGTTGTTTAGACTAGAGATAAATAATTATTAGAAGAAGCCTGTTAATCACAAATTATGTTGCGGGGCATTTTTATTAGGCTTGGTAAATTCTCATGAGATAAGTCTGTTGGAAACTTGACCCCTACCTCTATGGATCTAACCAATATTTCATATTTTTTCTCTAATAAATGACACTCAAACAAAAATGGATCATATATGGAAGGTGTATTAGTAGATCATGACTATTGAAGAATTGGTTTGTTAGTTATGGGTATTATAGATAGGTATTGTGTAGTTTGTTCTTGGTCTTTTTCTAAATAAGGTGGTGTATTAACCAAATAATTAGTCAATGGATCTTGGTTTTGTGTCCATAATTTCATATTATAAGAGGGATAAGGATCCATCTCATAAGCAATATTAACTAGGTAGGGGTCTTACACTATTTCTTCCTATGCAACCACATTACTAGTCCCTCACTTGTACATGAGTCCACTACGAGTGTAGGAATACATGTTGGGATCCATAGTAAATGTTTTTATAATAAAATTTTAAAGAGTTATATAAAATCTAAAATACAATGTCTAAAATATGATGTTCAAACTTGGTCTAGATTTGCCAAAAGGATCAAAAGGTTTATGCAAAGATTTATGATAACACAAGTTAACATTAAGTGTCTAATGCTTCACATTTCACATAAAGATAAGCAAGTAAATAGATCAAAAATCAAAATGCCAAACTCTAAGGTTGAAGTGTTTTAAATTAGTCTAATCTAGGAAAATTAAAAGTTGTTAGGTCTTTTGGAAAAATGTGGCATCAAAATCTAGGCTCAAACTAGGCATGTGCTAATACTATTGGCCAAACGACATCAAAAGCTAGACTTTAAAATAAAGATGATTTTTAATCTAACAGATTTGAAACACTTATAACAAACACTAGGCATTTGAGTTTTAGATATAAAATTGACCAACTATGTATGAAGTATGAAATAAAAAGACACTATGGAATAGTTTATTTTCTCAAAAATAATGGTATAAATCTTGGTTATTTTGATAAATAAGCTAGACAAAAAGTGAGTGGCATAACTATGCTAGACAAAGGTTCACAAAATTATACTCAAATTGGTTTGAAAATCTAGTAACAAATTTGAACTCTATGTAAGAGAGCCTATGAAACAATATCTGAAATGTTTTGGGTAGTGTAATAGTGCTAGACTACCCAAAAGATGTGACAAAATACTTGTTTCAAAAAATCTCAAAGGTAAAGATATTTTCTCACAAATTTGATAGGATAAAACTACCTTTCTTGGCTCAAAGTGAAAGTGTTTAGCACAAAATTACTTAAGTCTATCAAGTGGTGATAATGATCATGAATCTTAAACGACCTTCAACCCAATTTGGAAATTAAACCTAAGTTCCCTCAAATTTAGTGAAAATGGTGAACCCACTTAACATATCAACCCTATGAACTTATAAAGGTGAAATTTTGAATTTAAATTATAAATGAAGGACTTAAACAACTTTGGCAAAGGTCTAGACTCAATTGGGTAACATAACCATGCCAAAGTGGATGATATGACTCCAATTTTTGATGAATTTTGAACAAGGAAAAAAATGAAGATTTATACAGGTAGCATATTGCCTCCTTGTTCAAAGGAAGATGAGGACCATGTGTTTTATTTTGTATCATTTGTTTACACCAAGTTTTGACTCCAAACAATACTTTAATCTAGGGCAAAACCAACTAATTAATCACTCTTAGATCCTAAAATGATAGGGTTTCTTGGTATTGTTGGAATCCATCAATATACATCATTTGAGAGGATTTTAAGTGTTCATCCAAAATTAAATGCACATTATATAGTAAGGTTTTTACATCTCCACCTTATCTCAAATGATAGTACTATGACATGGACCTTGAGGCACACCTTTCACCAATAATACTTTCATTATAGGTGGGGATTTGTCTAAGATCTACAAGTTTTCAAATGTTCTAGGGGAATCAATTACATAATGACTTTAACATCAAATAATTCAAAAGAAAAGCATGAATTTTGGGTCTGTATCACTTGGCTTATTTAAAAAAGGTCTAGTCCTTTTTACAACCTCTACATCCTATTGTTTACTTAGTGTAGTATGATGTCCAAAGTTCCACTACATCCCCTATGTAACTCCAATATAGAGCCAAATGAATTCAATGTTAGGAGATGAAACCTTGGGAAAATCTTCCCTAAAGAACTTGTGGGAGGTAATGACATCTCCCTTACAAGGCAAGTTTACATGAAAATAAATAAAGCATAAAATAGAAAGACTTTAGGGTCATTTCCAAGATCACCCAATACTTTTAAGAGTTTTTGGGGAGTGCTTTAGAAGATGTTCTTTCTATGCCTTGGACTAGGTAATTTGAAAATAAGGAAAGTGCTTTTGATTCCAAGGGTTCCTTAAAGGGGAAAAATGGAAGAGAATACATGCAACATCCTTTTATTTTGTGAAAACAAAGTGTTAATTGAAATAATGAAAACAAAATTGACAAGTGTGTTCAATTTTAAGTCCAAATGAAAGATTTGGTGGTGCTCATTTGACCCCTTGGTCTTAAAATTGTAAACTTTGAAAACTAATGCTAAAAACTTACTTAAACACCTAAATATTATATTAAGCACCAAAATAATGTTCCTATTTCATTTTAAATCATACAAAAGTGATTTAAACATGTTTTAACAATTTCCCAAGTTGGTCTTGAAAGAAAAATATTAACAAGTGGTCTAGTTTTAAATCATTTTTAAAGATGAAATAATCAAATTAGGAAAATGAAATCTTGGGTTGACACAGAGGTGCAATACCACTAATTTTATGACAATCCCATGACTTTAAGAGTTATGATATTGTAACTAACTATTAACCGTTTAGTCACAATACTATGACTCTAAATGACAATATCACTACTTAAAGGACAATCTCACAACTTTAAAAGTCATGGTATTGTAAACTATAGGTAGTTTGTTCACACTATTATTACTCAGTTTGATGATCCTGCTAGTAACAAGATAACCTTGCCACTTTAAAATTTGTGGTATTATCTCTTAACTGCTAATGATTAGACAATATTGTGACTCGGTTAAGCAACCTCATGAGTTGCAAAGCAATCTCATGACTTTTAAAGTAGTAGTATTGTTAGCCCTTACAAATAAAACACAAGGTTAGTCCAAAAATAAAAAAATAGCTAAACATAATACCGTGAGTTTGAATGATAATACTATGAGTTGCAAGACAAGCCCACAACTATGTCCAGTCAAACCCATCACTTATAAAAAATGTGTTTTACTTAATTTTTTCACTCTTTTAAGTCTCTCACTCTAAGATACTACATAATAAAGGTTAGAGAGTTGCTTGAGGGAGTATTATGATAAATTTTGTGAAGCTATTCAAGTCCTACCAGGCATGCCATTATGTGAACTAGGAATTTGACTAAGAAGAGGAGATTAGTATTATGTTAGTGACAAAATGAACAAATAAAATTGACAAACAACACACAAAACTAACACCTTCATGCCTAGTTACTAGGGCGATCTTAATAACAAAAACAAATGACAAACACAACTAAAAAATAAGGAAAAACAAGAATCCTTCACCTTCCTTGGATGCTCCAAACACTTTTGTAGTGGCTTGCTTAGCTTGTGCTCATAAAGTCTTCATTAAAGGTGACTTGGCTATCTCCTCTTCTCCTTGGCACCT
This sequence comes from Torreya grandis, assembly GCA_037957365.1. NCBI lineage: Eukaryota > Viridiplantae > Streptophyta > Pinopsida > Cupressales > Taxaceae > Torreya > Torreya grandis. The sequence continues at coordinate 2,641,846 of JARHVA010001531.1, read as the reverse complement.
TGTAGCTTTGGCTTGAAATAAATTTGGCATGGTAACACTAATTGCAATAGATTTTGGAATCATTTTTGCATTAAAATGTTTCATTATCAAGAGTTTTTTGAAGATATTTGTGCATAATAATTTTGCACCAAAATAGCTTAAAAATGATGTTCATGGCCTCTCTATTTATAGATTTTAAAAAATGGCTAGAATCAACCTAAATTATCTTTATCAAGATTGAGATGTGTGGCTAAGGATTAATCTAATTTTAAAATTAAAATTCATAAATAGGCTTATAAATATTTGGGATAGAGGAGAAATTAAGAGGCATGAAGGGCATTAATGAGGTATGGGAGTCATGAATCCTGATATTTATGGCATTTATAGTCTAGGGATGTCTTTCCAAGAAATGAGGTCATCTAATAATGTAGATATTTAATATTCATTTCTAAACACAAGTGTTTAACAAGTTTCCATGGAATTATTAATTAGGCTCTAACTTGGTTTAATTAGCTCTTAAGCATGATTAATAACTTTGTGTACAAATTACTTAAATTGATTAGAATGCCTTGTTATTGGTCCAAAATTTGACTAGATTGGAATTAAGATATGATGTCAGATGTATTGGATCCATTATCCCATTTAGGATGTTACCAATAACAAATAACAAAGGCACCTATCTTGTGTAAGAGATTTGATAGAAAAGAGCAATCCAGAGCACTTAGGTGCAAAATTGATATTTTGACTCAGAATGATCTAATTAAAGTTATTTGGACCATAAATTGCATTTCCCCATATAATGATACTCTAGCCAAAATAAGCACTTGAATATATCAATTTCAACTCATTTAATGAATTTTAGTGTTTTTAGGCCAAATTGTGTATTTTAGTAAGAATTGGTCAAAATATTGATTGGAGGTCATTGGTGGCTAGATTTAGGTGTCTACACTCTCAATTTAGAATTTTTGCATCTACATTAAACTATTTCATAAAACACATCAAGTGAGAGAACTACATATGGCTTGATCCCTCTTCAGAGTATTGGTATGTAGGCAGTGTGCCCACAGCAGGGGTGTGAATCACATGTTTAGTGTATCTTACACACACTAACCCCACCTTTTCAAGTGACTGAAATGTCATTTTATCAATCATGATGGAGGGTTAAGGTTTAGATATTAAAATATATCTACAGCAATCTTTATCGACATTTAGCACTTTAAATTTCATAGGTAGAATCACAGTGGATAATGCAAAAAATCTAAAAAAATAAGGTATCTATGAGTAATTTGGACAATAATGGAAAAAGAGGATAATAGTGTTGGACCCTAAAGTGTCTTATTTTTTAAGTCCTATCCTTTCAAAAAATGAAACCTAGATTCTAATTTGCAACACTATCCCAATCCTACACATCCAGTGTTAGACCTTTTAATAGTTATTTCAGCCTATTTTAAGCTAAGTTATATTTCTCCTAATATATTGATATTTTTAGAAAGATAAAAAAGATAAATAAATTATAAAATTTAAGACTATAATTATTGAAATATTATTTACTAATTTATTAATCTAGACCCTTAACTATAATAAGAATAAAAATTCATTATTACCAAAATAAGTTAAATCATTTGGTGAACCCGACTTACTTTATTTGCACATAAAATACCCTAGGGTAAATTCCTTTCTGATTTTTCCAATTTTTTTGATTTTTTCTACATATTTAAATCAAAATTTTACATTTAATTTTTAAAATTTACCATATTAAAATCTAAAAATCAGTTCTTTAAAACCCTAGTTAAACTTACTATATGCCTTTGCTTTTGAGGTATCACCTTACATCAAATTCAAAATTCACATTAAAAATAAAAAATGGATCTCACTTATTTAAAAACATTTCTTGAAAATAATAAGGAGTCCATACTCAATCCTATCATGTATATAAATGATGAATTTTAATACATGTTAATGCAAAGCTTCATTCTTTTCTTTTCATGCTTAATTTTTATATTATGGGATGATATTTTCACATTTATTAATAAACATGTTAATCTATCTCTTTCCTTACTTCCCTTAGAGCCTCTATCTCATGCCAAGTCATATTTCATGATCCATTTTACTCTTCCCCAGGTCACTAACCATCACTATAGAGCCCTGTTGACACCCTTTGTCCCTATACCACCTTAACCTATTGATTATCTATGTTCTCCTCTCATAGCTACTACTAGTCCTATACAGCTAGTAGATAATGTAGTTAGAGCTATTACTCAACATGCCACCATGCCTCCCCCACCTAGTTAGGAATCTCACAACCCTCCTATTCCTTCCCATCCCAAGCCTAACCCACCTACACAAGTAGATCCATATAGGGTATATGATATTGTTGGTCAATTGAGAAACCCACCAACTAAGATTTCCATGTTAGAACTACTCCAAAAGCAAATGTGTTCAAGGACATTCTTTATTAGGCACTCACTCAGACTTCTATGCATATCAATTTAGAGCTTTATTATTTTTCATCAGTGATCAACACATTAAAAAATATAGAAGATGTTATTTATTTTGATCATGATGATGTGCCTTCTTAGATAGTTATTGATCAAAATTTACCACTGTTCATACAAATTCAAGTCAAAACTAGTGTAATTAAGAGAGTTCTAGTTGATAGTGGTTCTGGACTTAATATATGTAATATTACATTTTTAAAGACCATGGGTGTAGATATGGCATCCATGTAAATTTCATATAAAAACATTAGAGGGTTCTATGATATACCATGACAAACATTAGGCACCATTACTTTGGATATCATGGTAGGGACCAAAACCCTATTTACACAATTCTAGGTCATGTCAGGTCCTTTTCATTATAATATTTTACTTGGAAGACCTTGGATACATGATATGATGGTAATTAATTCTAATCTTCATTAATGTGTTAATTTTCTACATGAAGGATACTTATATACATGTCCAATAGATAACCAACCATTCAGATATTGTAGAATTACAAAGTCATCTTTGAATATTTGGTAGATGGGACACCTAATATAATATTTCAAGTACCACCTTATCACATTTATCTTAACCAAATACATTCATATGATATATGAAATACTAACGCATCTCACACCCCTCCACTTATAGTTGTTTCCTCATCTCCAAATACTCAGCTCATTATAACAATTTTAGTCATTCTAGCTACTCCATCAATCATAGTTTCTACACCTGTTACAATTACATAATCATCAATAATATTTATAATATTCCTAATTGATTTTATATATACAACTCTTTAGATATTTATAGTCACCCCATCAGTTATAAATAATCTCATAGAACCACTGACTTCTACTACTACAATTAATGAGACTCTCATATCATAGTTACCCTTTGTGGTAAATATGGAGCTACCATATGTGCATGATGTTGATACAAATTCCCAAGCTACTTTAGATGATGATGTGACACTCACACTCATAGATTAATATTTGTGTGGATTAAGCTTTACACCAGTTGGCCTAGGATAGTACTGAGATGACTCTAGAGTCCTCATCATGCATCCTACATCACTCTTAACATCTCAGGATATACTACACATTTTTGACCATAGATAGATCACTTGGTACATATATTTCATATGGTTACCTCTATGTATATAGAGCCAATCATTCATAGTTAGGAAGTCATCACACAAAATCAACCACAAATTATGCTATATATGTTACTTGATCATGGATTAATAACTTTACCTATAGTATAACATAGATCTATTAGTAGGTTATCATGATAGGATGTTCACCCATTTTATCTCTTTAAAAAAATCATAGGCCATGACATAGACTCATATATGGATTTATAATAGAGATAGATAAACTACAAGTTTAGGTTACTATTCAAATTATATTACCATCACCACCAGCTCCACCACTTCCACTGAGTCTATCTACTACTAGAGTTAAAATCCATAGAGATAAACAAACATCTTCACCATCAGATCCATCCTTAGTTCACCTTTGGTAGTATGACACCACTATGAGTGCTAGATATTTGACTACACAAAGAGCATAGATCTTACTAACATCTAAGGAGATAACCACCATGTATATAGATCTTGTCGCATATGATGACACTTATGATGATGATCTTGAGGAATTTGATGATGGTCATGATCCCTTCCTCCATATCCATCCCTAACAGCTCTATCCTTGAAATCTTTACCCCCTCTAGCCTAGTATTTTATGTCATTATGTACATATTAATTTATTCATATGATTGTACATAGTTTCTTTCAACTTACTTGTACATAATTTCTTAAATTTCTTATACATAGTTTATTTTTTCTTTCTTGCAAATAATCTTTTAGCTTTCTTATATATAATTTCTTTATGACTGATTGTACATGGATTATTTCAAAATACAAAAACATTCAAATAATTCAAAACACCAAAAACATTTCAACTACCATGCTAGACTTACTTTTTTCTATTCTATGTTATTATTTATCAATTTATCTACATTACCATGCTTTACTTGATCTTCTTTGAGTGTGTGCAATGATACCTAGATCCTTGGTTGATTCACTCTACCCATTGAGGGGGCATCCTACTTATACATTCAAGACATAAATCAACATATATATCCATCAGAGGCATATTCTACATGACTACACCATCTAGGTTACATCATTCCTATACCACACACTCTATTTATCATGTTGATGTACATTAATTACTATCTTACATAGATTATTCTATCAACACTCATTAGTATATATAACTTGTGTATTTCTTAGCATCTACTTAGTCTTTTAATCCATATTTTTTATGATTTCACTTTGATTAGTTAGATGCAATATTATTTCCAACATTTACATGCTTTCCTTTCTTGATTTGAGTAGCTAGATGTGATTGCATTTCTTAGTTCTTGTGTACTCTTGTGTGTGCCTTTAGACATTGACCAATGTCCTTTGCTTATAATCTTATATGTGCATGTGGCCCTCATTCCAATCTTCCTTATTTGCACTTTTATGTGTATGTGGCTATTTGAACATGTCTTATATTCTTGGTTTCCCAGTTTGAGTGACATGTGCCCATGTCCCTTGTTTTCTTGGCCCCTTGGCCACTTTTATATGCTTCTTGATTTTTACCTTATGTGTTTTTTTGCTTTTTTACTTCTCAATTATTTTCAATACCATGATCCACATCATGAATTACCTTAATTTCTTGGATGCCATGATGGACATCATGCTCCACCCCTCCATGACAACTAACAACTAATAAATAACAACTAACAACTAGAATTTCTAGTTTTAATTAAGTATAATGAACATGTTATTAAATTTTTATATCTATCTAGGCATGCCCCTGTTGATCTAATAATCTCCAATACAAAACTATGCTATATCTTGAGACATATTTTTAATTATTATTTCTATGAAATGTATTTTGTAGTAAAACACACTTGTAGGGCTCTTTATTTTAAGGGAAATCATTTTAGGGTCTTTATTCCTACCCTCAAAAGAGGGGGTAACAAACAAGGGTTTTGTCACAAATATCAAAGCCTTTATTAGTCAAAAAAATTAGTTTTTAGAACACTCAAAATAATAACTAAAACCCAAACCAGGTAGAACAGACCAAGAAAATAATGAATAACATAGAATAGTAATCAAAAATAGCAAAGGATAAGAGCACCATACTTGGAATATAACATTGGATAGTAGGGTGTCTTATTTTTGGTGCTCCTTTCCAATTAAAGAAAAACCTATATTTTTCAAAAATAGGTAGAAAGGTAAGTTCAGTTACAATTTTGTCAATGATAGTTCAGTTTAAATTGGGTAGTTTTACTATATTTTTTATCAGATAATCTAGATATAGGGGGAATCATGCATGGAATGATGGCTCTCACTTTTAATTTTAGATTGGGTAGTTGGTACAACTTTTAGATCAAAATCCATGTTATAGACATCAGTGATTGGGGGCAATGTGCATGACACATTTACCTTATTTTTTCTAGTTAATTGTAATACCCAAGTATTCTTAGTAGTTGTGTGCCTTATTTCATCTATAGGTGGTTGGCATCATTTCAGAGTGGCTTTCATATAATCTTAGTTCCCATTTTTAGAGTAGCTTTCATATAAGCCTAATATCCACCTTTTGGATTTGCCAATATTGGCCTAGTTCTTAACACACATTCAACTATCCACACTACATTTTTAGATTATAGAGCATTCATGGGATTTAGGATTCATATCATATGACACATATTCATATTGATATCATTTCATAGCTTTACTTAGTGAGCAATGATGGAGCCAAAGGACTAGCTGGCCTTTGTACTCTTGAGCCACCTACTCAGAGGGATTGGACACATAGTTCAAACATTAACTAACACATGCATGACCATATAGCTTCAATTAGTGGGTGAAAATGGAGCTAAAGGGATAGACTTTGAATTCTTGAGCCACTCTAATGGAATTGAGCACTTAGCTTTGTTCATGATTATACTCTTGGTATATCACATACCCAACATCACTCAACATCACAATATGTTTTGTATTAGTTCATGTACTTGGTGAGGTGTATTCATTCCTTTCTCTTCCTTTCTCTTTTACCCAAATTTTATACATTATTATTTTAGACATAGTATGTCTAGTAAGAAATGATCTATTATTTTTTTTCTCTTACAGATTTATACTTCACAATGTGCTCTCTCTCTACACACTCAACATCACACAGCTTCATGGGCTTCACCCTTGTAGGTAAGTTCAGGTACATTTTCTATTTTTATTTTATCTTAGTATTTCACCTTTTTGTATCATTAGAATAAATGGGGGGCAAATGTAGTCATATAAAATATAAAAATTGGTATATTGAGTGTGGATTGTGACACTCAATCCATAGGTCCTTCTTGCATGCTCTTGTGACCCTTCTAGACACCTTTTTCTCATTTTTAGTCATTTATAACCTTCTAAATAGTCATTCTAGCTCAGCTAGACTCTATTTCCTAGGCCAATCCTGGTCCCCTAGGTCCCAAGCATATAGGATAGGAATGCCATAATTGGACTATAGCGCTAGACCCTAGGATGTCCTATTTTTGGCACTCTTATCCCTTTGTAATTTGATCCTAAATGGTTAATTTCATCTAATTCCAATCCTTCATCATGTTATCCTAGCTTGAATACATCTAAACCATGATCAATTATTCCCTATAAAAGCCCATCCAAAGTTCATTTACGAAGGGGGTGAAAAATCTTACAAAGCAAGCAAGAATATAAATAAACCACTAAGGTAAACTTTCTTATTATCTACATATAGTCACCCAATATAGATGCAAATATATTCAAACTCTCACACCAATACCTAGCCACCTCAATCACTCTCAATTTGGCATTTTTTCATCGACATTACACTATTATACAAATCACATCAAGTGGGAGAACTACATATGACTTGATCCCTCTTCAGAGTATTAGTATGTAGGTAATGTGCCCATAAAAGGGGTGTGGATCACACGTTCAATGCATATTACACATACTAACCCCCCCACCGCCCCACCCCCGCCCCAACTTTTCAAGTGATTTTCAAATCCTATTTTATCAAGCATGATGGAGGCTTAGGGTTTGGAGATTAAAACAACTCTATAGAAATATCCATCAACATTCAACACTTGAAATTTCATAGGTAGATTCATATAAGAACAACACAAAGAATGTAGAAAAATTAGGTTTTTATGAGCAGTTTGGATAATAGCACTAGAATAGGGAAACAAAATTGAACCCTAAATTGTATTATTTTTAGTGGTCTTATCCTTTCAAAAAATGAATGCTAGATTCTAGTTTACGACATTGTCTCAGTCCTTCATAGCCAATTTTAGACCCTAAAATAACTATTTTAGCCTATTTTAAGCTAGGTTATATTTCTCTTAATTTATTTCTATTTTTAGAAAGGTAAAAAAGATAGATAAATTATATAAATCAAGAATGTAATTATTATAATATTATTTAATAATTTATTATTCTAGACCCTTAACTAAAATAAGAATAAAACTCCATTATTCTCAAAATAAGTTAAATCACCTCCTTATCTTTGACTTTCTCAAAGAAGACCTTCCCTAGGATGCCATGCTCCTAGATGGAGATCCCTCCAATGCCTTGGATTGTTATAAGGTCCAATTGTGGGTCCTGCACTCATAAATCACTTATATATGAACATGTTCAAATATAAGTATTGTTAGAAAATTAAAGTAAAATATGTATGCCACCAAGTTAAGAAATTAATTTTAAAATATAATAAGAAATATTTAAACATGCACTTACTACAGTCTCATGGTCCCATTCAATCTTATTTTGATGCTCGATTGGGTCAATGGTAGGTTGATTTGCATGAAAATGCATCTAAAATGAGGATGAAATATGAGATGTTTCCATACTAACAATCTGAATTAGACTATCAAATTTCATGGGACAACACTACATACACAATACATTCACATAAGTTATATTTTTTTAGGAAAGTATGTAGTAAAATTATTAAAAAAACTATTTTACAACTCAAAATTACAAATTAATATGTACCTTTGTGAAGGCCTATGCCAATGGCATTGCTAAAACAATGCCTATGTCTATCTCCACTAGTAGTGATGGAGGAGTGTCTACTTGAGACATAAAATGAACATACAAGGTCTCACTTAGTTTTCAATAAATTATCAAAGATATATGGTAATTTTTTAATCCTTTATTAAACCAAGAGTGTAAGATCTACTCAAAATTTTACATTTATATAAGTAAAAATTGTCATGCTAACATAGGCAGTTGTAATAGTCTTTTGGATCTATATATGTAAACAATGTCTACATAATATCCAATCCTACAAACTTAGACTATGATGATGAAGGCATTGTCTCCTCCTAAAACATAAAAAAATATGTATATTATTCATTTTATATGTAAATTAATTATGAGATTTTAAATTTGATAATATATCTTAAATCTGACATGAAATTGATATAAAACATATCTACATCCATTTAGTGGTCAATGACTACATACCAAATATGCATGCCAACAACTATTCACTCTAGAATATATCATCTAATCACTCTCAACCACTAGTGTCATAATCATTAGAAGGTCCTTTACACATAGCTCCACAATATCTACAAGGATAGGTTTGGGTATGCACACTATGTGGCATATCTCTAACATCAATCATTGAAAGCCTATTCATATGCTAAATGAGTGTATTCATAAGTGCACTAAGTGTATGTAGAGTGTCAATCTACACAACCTCCTTCACTACAGAGGGGATCTTGGGATGAAGTGTTTTTTGGGTAGGGATCCTTGTAAGTTGATTAGGTATATGATATGTAACTAGTCGATCATGTACATAGCCTTCCCTCTATCGTAAAACTCACTATAATCAAAATAATTTAGAATCTCATTGAGGATAAGCTCATAGTAGAGTTTATCCAAAAATAAAATGGGACCTCATGGTTTTTAAATAATGGATAATCAAACACCATTCACCATCAATCCCAATAATTAGCTTTCATCAAATTTTGTTGGAACATATAGATTGAGAAATGTTTAACAGTTACTAAAAATGGTGCATTGGTGGTTGGGTCAATGAATAATGCACAAATGTTAGATTTTGATATTTGTTTATTTTTTACCTCATGTGCTAATAATTTGTCAACATAATAATCCATACAACTATCCTAATAAGATGCTCATCTATAAATTTTGACTCATTATTGAGTCAACTTAACCCAATAATGACTATAGGTTATTGGCTAGATAGGTGTGGTGGGTGTTCATGGATTCATGATCCCCCATTCTCCTAATTAATTTCTCAATTTAAAATTTGTTTTCTATAATGTGTGAAGCTAGATAATCCTTACTACCTAGGGGATCTTATGGAATTATAGGTGGGTTAAATGTAAGAATATGAGGGTTAGGTGGAGGGTTAACTAAAGGATTAAGAGGGTTAGTTGGAGGGTTATCCATAAGAATAGTAGGGTTAGGTAGAGGGTTAGGAGGATGATTATTGTCTCCTGCAATAGATTAGTTTGTTTAAAATAAAAAATTTACAAATTAAATAATGTAAAAGATAAAAAATTGGTAAAATAAAATATTAATAGGTGTAATTTTTTATCACTTACCTCATCTACATGGTGGCATCATGAAGTTTGGGACGTGTTGAGATTTTCAATGAACTTATGGTGAGTATTGAGGCCTACCTAAGGATAATGCAATCATGGAATGACTTAACACCTAGAAAAATGATAATTCACAAATTGGGGAGGTCATAGGTTTTAAAATACACATAATTATAATGTGTATGCATTATGGTAATGTGTATGTGTTATGATAATGAATATATATTTATATAACATGTACATATTACTATATAACGTACATGCATTATATAGTAACACATATTTCAAATAATGCATACATTTTATTCACATAATGTGTATACATTATTCACAAAATACATATGCATTATGTGAATAACATGTATGCATTATGGGGTATGTCCATGGAATTTTATCCCAACTTTGTGCACATGCCCTTCCAAAAAATGGACCTATATCCTTAGTACCTTGATCCCAAATTATATATAAGATAAAGTGAAGTTGACCTAAAAATCAATCCTAGATTAGAGAATATAAATCAAACTATCCATTTCACTTGTTGGTACATTTAGATAACTGGGGTCATGACCAACATGAATTTCATAGACCTAACTAAGGGGTCTCTTACCACACAATATCACTAGAGAGGGTTATAAAGCCTCTAGTCAATAAATATTACACAATAATTGTAGATAGGTCCTATGTTTTCTTATCAAAGTAAATGATAAAGTTAAGTAAAACTAATCTAGTGATCACCAAACCATGTGGCACACAAGGGGGTAATGAACATAAAAGTAAACATGTAAAGAATAACTCAAGACAAGTTAATATCAAGGTAATCCTAATGCATAGAGAGAGAAACATATTCATAATATAACACATGACAATCTATCTACCAATAAAGAGGAGCAAGAGTTAGGAATACTTACCTTGAAGATGAAACCATCAAGCCTAAATATCTCCCTTGACTAATGGTACTTTACAATAGGTTTTTGTGGTTCATAAGGATAAGAAAGATAGGTCAACTCTAGGCTACATAAATTTTCCTATGCATACAAAAGACTTTTCCCACAAGAAAATATTTTTCTATCCAAAAGAAGTATACAAACCTAATAAATGGCCCCTCTAGTTGAATGGTGGATAATTAGACACATAAATAAATTATTATCTCTATATTTATATAATAACAATGGTGAAAAGGATGTGTTTATATATCTAGATATAAACCTAAACCCTTATGAAGTTTTAGTTGATAGAGTCAGCCCCATTGACCCTATTCTTATTATCACTTAGATTTGAACCCTTTGAGGAGATGTAAATCTCTCCTCATCCAAGTGGCACAATGGAATCACCTCTAGGCTTGTGGGAAGCTTAGGGAATGAGGTGAATCTCTAGATAGGGCTAGCTCCCTTGATGTACCACTTTAGATTGATACTACTACTAAACTTGGGGATGAAAAGTGAGAAGGATAACTAAAATAAAACTAATTTAAGGGAGGTGATACAACAAATTAACTGATGACATCCAACCATATGCATATTACACTTGAAATTAAAGGATAAATTAAAAATACACTTCTCCAATCTTCATCTTCTCACATAAATGTTACATTGTGGGGTTATGGATGAATGTGCAAAGTTAGGAAGACTTGAATGTCAATAATGAAAATAATAACTCAATTAACTTTTGACATCTTCTAAAACACTTCACATTCCCTATAATAAGAATCTTTCCAACTGTAAATAAAGTGAAATAATGAGACCACATGTTAGGAATCCATAGTCTTCACTAAACAAGATTCATCATCTAAGAAAAAAAACTTATGAAAATTCATGGAAGAGGTAAACATAAGTTTTATTACTGATCAAAAGGTATACATTTGAGTATGGATTCATCATATTCAGGTGGAACATCTAATACAATGCCAAAATGGCTAGTTCTTATAAAACTTGTGAGAGAGGGGAGAAGAGAGAAGTCCAAGGGTAACAAGGACACTTTTAATTCTGATCCAAGGAGTTACTTGTGAATGTGGAGAGGGTATGGGAATAACCATGTAATTTAAAGAACTACAAGTGTCAATCCAAGTCATAAACTTTATGAAAAGTGGCAAGAAAACTCCTCAAATGGCTCAAAATAATGCCCTCATGATTGGAGCTATTTGAACATCTTATAAATAATGAGGAAAATTCCAAATGATTTAAATGAATTTTAAGGAAATCATAAATTCTTCTTCATGTATTGGTTGCATTATTGGTCCTTTGAAAGCCTCTAAAAGTGAGTCATCATCATCTACTATATAGAAAACTCTCTTTTCATGTACCCTACCCATTTGGCTTTAAAATTGGATTTATTTTCCCATGAAAATACATGGGAGGGAGAGAATGAGACCCTCCATGTATTTAGAATCATCAAGGACACCTTTAATTTATCTCACTTGAAGTTTTCCATCTTATTCACTAACATGTGCAATATGCCAATTTTGACTGACTAAAATGAAGTAGATGTTTTGCATACTTAGAATTTTTTGTAAAGAATAATATGGCCATATAAAGTTATTAAAATTCCTAATATTTCCTCCAAACTTTGTTTAATCTCTTGAATCCTTATAGAATCTATAAAACATATAAAATAGTGAGAAAACCCCTATTTTGTACCATGTTCATATAGTTACATACAACTAAAAAGTATGGGGAGAAACTTGAAGGAGTCCTATACAATTTAAAATCATCATGATGGTCAAAATATCTCATTATATTAGCTATCCAATTCCATTTTTCCAATCAAGTCTTTGGTAAGGGTTTTCAAAGGTTTTAGACCTATTTTTGGTCCTAAGGTTGGTTCATAAAGAACAAATGTCCAAAATGCCAAAAAAATATAAAAATATGATCTTAAGGGGCCTTATTAACCTCCCTAAACTCATTTTCCATCCATGCAGTGCCTCAAGGGAGATATGAACATCCAAAATTGCTCTATCGAGCTTATTTCCTTCTTTCATGCAAGTCTGATTGAGTTCTTCTACTTAAAAATGGCCATTTTATGGTTTATTATATATAATAATGGTTTTAAAATGTTTAATAATATCCAATAAACATGTTACAATATTTTTACATGTTTAATTCATGTAAAAGTGTGTTGAACTCTCCATTTGGGCACTAGGCCTTGACCTTGTCTACTAGGCCTGACTACAATGTCTGGTGTTCTAGGAATTCAACTAAGTTACTTTGAATTATAAGAGATAAAACACCTATAAAATTATTCCAAATACATTATACAACATATTGGTAATCTTATCTCATGCTATAAATGGTTTTGGCCATTCATTTGGACTTAGGCTTCACCATGCCTAATGAAATTGCCTGCAACCTTTGTAGGTTTCGACTACTCTACTCAGTCTCACCAATTTTTGAGGTGTTAAATAAATTTTAATAGATGTATTTAAACTTTTAAAATCACCTTTAAGCCCTTAAATTATTCCCTCTCATCTCTTCTCTCAATACTATATGCTTATGTATAAGGGGAAGTACCCTCTATTTGAGACAAAATAGAGGGTACTTCCCCTACTCTCCTAGACAAAATAAAAGTTTAAATGGATTATATAGGTTTTAGGGACACTCTAAATAAATATTCATCCCTTAACTATGTCAATTTGCCTTTCAAACTTCTAAAAACCTTCAAAACAAGCTTTTTAGAGGTAGACTATATGGAAACCCTTCTCAAGTGGACTATGTATGCATGGTTACAGACCTTCCTTTTGCTTGTTTTGAATTTTTAGAGGCCTATAAATATTTTAATGAATTATTTTGAGTTTCATTGATTCCCTTCATCACTAAAACCTTTCATATATACTCTGTACACACCTTAAACTCTCAAATAGTATGCATTTTCTAACTGTGTTTACTTATTTTGACACTATGCTTGTAGGTGAAATCATATTATTAGGTTTTAGAAAATATTTATAACCTATTTATAAACTCATGGGATAATTTTATTCCTTTTATATGTACTTTTTCACCTTTATTAATCATTTCTAACACTTATATTTATCAGTCCACTGCCTGTCTCAGTTAACACCTGACTGTAGGTTGCATACAAAGGGTTTTGAGAGGTTTAGAAGTTTGTTTCATACATCTAAAAAAAATTTAAAGTAATAATGGATATAATAAAGGTATTAAAAAAATTTATTAAGTAATTTTAGCCTTTCTTATCCCTTCTCATGCACTTTTGTTCTAGCTGAGCCTCCACTACCCCTATTGACCAAGACACCATGCCTTTTAACCTTGCCTATAGGTGTCCATGCCTGGTTTGACTTGAGGTAATGTTTGAAAACCCATATCTAATAATTCATAGTCATTTAATAATTATTTCATTCCCTTATTTAAGTTTATACCATAACAAATCTTAGAAACATCATCCTCACTATTCACTGACTGTCTTAGTCTACATCTAGTTGTAGGTGAGTTCCAAGACCTATAGGTAGTGTTTGTGTTCTTAAAACCCTATCATCAAGCATTATAAAATTATTTTAATTCATAATAGAACTTTTATAGTCCATTTTTTCACATTTATTTATTTATACATTCCAATAAATCTAATTTATTACTCACTACCTACCTACTGTAGGTGCATCTTAGGCCTATGTATAAAATGTAGGTGCATATGAGGGTCTAGACGTAGAAGAGGAGCTTCTCTTGGTGATAATTAGGTCAAAAAATATTGATGAAAACATTTAAAATCATTTAGGTGTGAATATTTGGTCTTAGTTTATCAAATTTGAATAAGGGTTGCTCAAACCCAAAATCTATAGATGACACTGCATGATTTTAATGGTTTTATGAGCAACTTTGAAACTCTAAATGATCATCTCCCACTTGTCATCTAATCCTTAAATTTTTCCAATTCATTATCCTTGGTAGAGGATAATTATTTAACATAATAAGAGGTATCAAATCTCATTATAACCTTTCTAAATGGTCTCCACCAAAATGCCCTAGACCTTTGTTTTGCTTTTTTAGGGATTGTGACCTTGAGTTGAGTCATCATATTTTAGCAAGGTTTCACACTAATATTTATCATTTTGACACCAAAAAAATGATTAAATTAATCCATACATCATATAAATACTCTAAATGAGTTGTTTCCATATATTTTAGCCTTTATAAATAGCTCCTACTCTTTGTTAAGGCCACTTGTAGGTGGTTATTGACTGTATATATGGGCAGTGAGTATGAAATCAAGAAAAATGTGAATGAAAGGTCTTAATAACAACTCAAAATCAAAGTAAAAATTTAAAATACACAATTTACATCAAAGAATACTTGAAAAAAGTTTTAATACTTCTCCTTCAATGTGAAAACCCACTTGAACACATATGGAATAGGGCAAGCAAGGGTGTCTAAAGACTGGTTGGTGTGGCATATGAGCTTGTAAACCATGAGGAATACCTTGGAAATTGAAATTTAGATTAAATGAGATCAAATTAACTTGTAAACATGATAAGGAACATGTCACAACTCCCTAAATCCATTTAAAAAACATGAAATCTTGAATATGAAGAAAAATTCCCTGTTGCACTCAAAAGAGACCAGTCTACAAAACCAAGATGATTTGCTCATCCAAACACTTTTAAAAATGAAATAAATCATGGAAGACATTTTAGGGGTAATTAAAATTGATTTGGAACTAACATGAATAATTGGATCATATAGAATTGATCAAACTATGGGAAAATTGATAGGGTACACACATGGGTAGGTAGATTTGCATAGTCAACTTCAAATAGATGATTCATAAATAAAATTTGATTATTATTCAAAATAATATTATTAAAATTAAGGTCTTTAAGTTTAAAATTACCTCTGAAGATCACTATACTTGAACCTCTTATGCTTTCTGTATTGAGCAAAAACCTACAAGTCACTTTTGCATGTCTAGGAAAGCCATAATGGAGAAGAATGGTTTTGGGTATGAAAGGAAACTTACAGATTAATTAAATAATGAATATTAGTGTGGGGGAGATTAAGAGTCACATTTAAACTTTTTACAAGTGGTACACTTCCCAAGGAGGTTGTATAAGTGCCAAATTCTTCTTTTTCTTTAAGAAAACTAATTTTTTTCTATTAAACCTAAAAAATTTCAATATTTTAAATTAATTAAGACTTATAAAGACACATGTGACATTATATCATCTTTTAACACCTTCAAATTTCCAAATAAACATGTACAAATCATTAAATGCTCAATTTGACCCTTAAAATGACCCAAATAGATAAATAGACTTAAAAACTAATTGACCAAGGCCAATATAAAATTAATTGGCATAATTGAAATATAATACACACCATGAAACTCATATTATTCCCCTTATAGACCTATAAAATCAATTTTTTACCTATAGGTGCTCCAATTTGACTAAAAAGTCAAATTTGGTCAACAATTCTTTAATAAATGTAGTTAGGTCCTCAACTAGGTTAGATAGGTTGGTCTAGTCTTGTAACATGCTTATTTTGAAGAATAGGATCAACCCATGTGATTTTGTTTAGTAAATGAAAAAAATTTGGCTTAGGTAGGGGTTGTTTGGGGTGGTGAATTGCTTAGAGGAGTGTGTAAAGGAGGTGTCAAAGATTAGGTAATGTATAAGAGACATTTGTGTTGGTTTCAAGTAGTGGTATAGGAAATAAAAATCTTGTGAAGAACTAATGTTATACCGATCCATTTACTGGTGCACTTTTTAAAACATATACTCAAAGAGATTGAGACTAGATGAGTTCTTATAAGAGATAAATCATTAGTAATTGATAAAGTTTAAAAATATTGTGTATACATATTCCCCACTCAAAGCTCATCATGTGTCATTTAGTTATAACATAGGATGGTGCTTCAGGAAAAGAATACAACAACACATAACACTAAGATAAGTAAATTATAGAAATAAGTGAATAAGATAAATGAAAGGATAGAATTAATAAATAATTACCTTTCCTTACCTTAGTGATGTAGAGTAATAAGGAAGTGAGAGAAATGTGAAGGTGTCAAATGTAGGGAACATTAGGTAAACCTGTAAAATAAATGAAATTTTTTTTTTACAAAATATACATGTAATATGTGGAAAAATTCTCTACAATGTTAGGATTCTAGGACATCTTTCGATTTAGAAAAATATCCAATAGAAACAAAGTTATGAGTGAAAAATGAAATATATTAGTAAATAATTGATAGGTAAATAACTTTGAATTGTAAATATAAATAAGGTGAACAATTAATTCATTCGTTATTTTTACTATTCTAAGAAAATATTGTTCTTATAGACTTAGTTGATCCTAAATAGCGACATGGTGAGGAAATGATAGTTTCGACATGGAGGATGCCTAGTAGATGCAACTAGTATAACTTAAGTGGTGCATTAATTTCAATATTTTTGGTAATTTTAATTAAAATTAAGCTAGATATAGAAAAATAGGTTTTAGGAAAAATGTTGATACCAAAAATGGCCCTAGGAATTTTTTAGGTAAACTAGGGGTAAAATGGGATAGTGGGTAGGAAATAATCATACCAATAAATGCCTAAGGCACTTATGGTAAATGGTTGAAAAATCACTATAAATTAAGAACAAAGTCAACCCTAGTGATATAGTTGGAAAAGATGAGAGAAGATAAGGTGGATGAATATGTAGTAGAGGGACAACTTAATATTTTTGGGGGTGGCTAACTATGTATCAAAGAGTCAACTTAATTAAAAAATAAACATGGACAATATAATATATTCTAGCTAATGTAGTACATAATGATATCCAATGAAATCTATTAAATGAGGTTGAATATGTGGTAGAGGGCCAATATAACATGCAAAGGATGAGAAATTATTGATTTAGTATTTAAAAGATTGATTGTGTCTACAAGAATGGGCTAACTATGTGATAGAGGTCTAACTTAGTATGGAAAAGAGGTGACAGGGTTGATTTAGTATTAAAAGGGCTAACTATGTAGGAAAATAAGAAAAACATGTTGATGTAGTTATTTTTTATTTTTTATGGAATTTTTAAGAATATATTTTATTATTATTACATCAAGATCTAGTACATTCTCTATTATTTGATATTTTACAAAGATGATAGAGATTTTGGTACATAGTTGATGCATCATGGCTACCAAATTTTTTAGAGTGATTATCAAATGTGGATTGAGCTTGACTAGTTTTCTTGAGATTTGGAGGAATCATAGAGATGAGAAGGATCTTACTCAAGTTTGATCTAGTCATCATGTTCTTAGGAGCATTAGGGAAATTGAATGATAATTTTTGATGGGATGTGGAGGGGGATACCATAGAGGTGGGCATCACTTTGGAGGATGTCCATACCTTTCTTGGACTTCCCATAGTCATGACTCCTATCATATGTGATGCACCAGAGGTAGAGGATGAAAGGCAATACCTAACCCTTTAGGTGATTAGATTAAATAACATTTACCCTAGATTATGAATAAGGGTTCAAGCTAAGGTAATGGAAGAAGACCATCACCAAATAAGGGAGAAGCTAGAGTGAAAACTATACTAGGCTCATCTATAGGTAAGGTTGGCTATGTAATGGGTCTAAGAAAAGTGGCTAACATCTATGGAGGAAGTATATTAAAAGGGTCATGATATCTGGTAAAATGATAAGGTCATATCATGGCATGATCTGTGAGCATACTGTTGAGAGGTTCTACTGTGATTGGAGGTGTAATATGTGAGTGTTCCATCTTTAACTTATGAACAATAATGGAAAAACTAATATTATGTATGATAAGAGAAGGAATGATAGAATAATAATGAAAAGACTAAAAATAAAGAATAACAATATCTAAGAACTTTAGTGTTTCTAGATTGGATGAATCTAATTAAAAATGGGTTATCTAAAGCATAACCATCATCATAATTAGGTGTATGTAAGTCAATAGTAAATTTAGGAACTATTGTATTGATTGAGGAAACATGGTGAATAGAATGTCTAATTTTGGTTAAAGTAATTGGTATGTCATCAAAAGGTTGTTGATGGGATCGAGGTAGAAGAGAAAGAGGAAGTTAAGAGATGATGTGAGGGGAAGATCAATTTTTTTTTATTTTGAGACTTATCTCAATTGGATCATCATCAATCGATTCTAAGAGGTTAGGTGGAATATTCCCAATCAATTTTAAATGACCATTATAATATCTATGGAGTTAACTGGGTAGTTGAAGTGTTGGGATTCTCTAAATAGAACACTAGGTAAGGGTTTGTTGGGTGAATATTTCGTCGTCAACTAACTGATGACAAAATGGGTATATCAACCACAGCATAGGGAGATTTACACCATGAAAAGTATGGGTTTACCAGATCTAGATGAAGTAAATCTCTCCTCTCATCAAGGGGAGGTTCCCTATAAATATTTATGCACTGGATATATGTATATAATTAAGTAGAAAATAACACATGGGATGGTATAACAACATCTACCTCTCTTTTTTCAGAGGTAATGTATGAAGAACAAAAGAGGGATATCCTAGTATTTAGCTAACAACACTCCTCTTCTTTTAGGAATGGTATCAAATGGAGAGTAGAAGATCACCTGAAGTAACAAAGTCCACAAGAACAATTATGCAAGCACAAAGTCTTCTGTAGTCTCCTTCACCAATCTGGAACAAGCATAACCGTAGAGTGAAATGAAGCACAAAGTCTTCACCTGAAACTACAAAAGATAACTGAATCTCAAAGATAAAAGTATCTCAAAGTCTATCCTCTACCTTTTAGAAGCATTCTCAGATAATATAAACACACCCACTTTGCTTATTAAATCAGATAAACAAGAGATTATCAGGAAAGATAACATAAAAAATTGTTTCCTAGACAACACAAATAACTTCAACACAAAGTCTTAAATAAACCTACTTCTCATTCATTCAACATAAAATGATTTACAAGTTTGAGCACAAAGTCTCAAAAATTTCTTCAATTTTAGCAGAGTGTTTGCTCTCAATTTTTTCCAAGATCATTTTACAAATGAGGTCTCCACTATATATAGGGAGAAAATCCTCAAAAACTAGAAAATAATAAAATACAAAAATATCTTAGTCAAAGATGACTCATCTTTGACTTTTAGATATTTTTCTAAAATATTTACATGTAATTACATTTTACAAAATTGCATGCACTTTTCACAAAACAAAAGTGCATAAGGAAAGAAGAAGAAAGAAGGGGAAAAAATCAGTTCTTGCTGCCAGATTTTTTCAAATGAGCATCGTACATAGTAATGGATGCCTGAATTCCTATGTTGTCTAGCGCAACCATGTTCTTGGAGATAATTCTAGCTCTGATTAATGCATCCTTCAATGCTGTGATGGCCTTAGCATGACCAGTTAACCTAGATTTTAGATTTTCTAAAGTTAACTGAGTGTCTAGAATACTATCCACAGAAGACATTGAGAAGGATTTCTCTTCAAAATCTCTTGAATCATCTCTTTGAAACTGTGGATCATTTCTCCTTCTGAGAGCAATTGATTTTACTTGGAGGTTAGTTTGCAGGGCAGTTCTTCCAGTTTATTGAGCAGACTTGTGTCACTCTTTTCACTAGCATCCCTGAAAGCTATGAGATCTTCAATTAAATCTTTGAGTACCTGGATCCTGAAGATCAGTGACTCCTTGATCTCAACATAAGAGTCCTTGCTGGAGATGACACCGATAGATATCAAGGTGCTTTTCTTTAGATCCTTCATCTCCTTCCATTTGGCAAGATATTTTTTTAAACTATTAATCTCCTGAGAGATAAGAGAGACAAAGTCATCTAACTCTGCCCTTAATTTCTTCATCTTGTCCATTTTTTTTGCAACCTCTGATAGCAAGAAAACTCCCTGAGTATGCATTTTTTCAATGTAGTCCTCCAAGACTTTTCCTTTTAAGTAAGTCTTCTCTACCTTTTGGATGATAGGGTCATCTACAGAGAAGGCCTCCAGAGTTACCGCTTCAGGGGGAAGAGTGAACCTTATTATTACTGCTGTTAGCTGCTCTATTTTGGCCTTGTAATAATCTTTCATCTCCTTCTCTCGGTCAAATTTTTGGACCATAATGTCTATAGCAGACTGAAGATCACTTTTCGCACCTTCGTGAGTAACTTTCCCAAGTTCAACACGAGAGATGGAATAGATACTCATTTCAAAACCCTCAAGGGTTGCATCTTGTGGAGGCTTAGCAATTTCCAAAAATTTATGTCCTTTTTCCTCCATCAATTTAGAGAGGATCCTTGGCCTCTTAGGAGCCTTAGCTTTCACTGGCACTATTTTGACAAAATAGAAGTCATCTGGAGAGATGGCCAACTTCTTTCTTTTAGGAGTGAAAGTTGACATCCAAGGTGGGAGAGAAGTACCTATCGTGGCAATGGTTATCTCAGCTAGCATTACCATGACAACTTTTACACTGCTAGTGGTGACAGTAGTTGCAGTGGGAGTAACAGGCAAAACTATACCAACTACTGATTCTAGCTCTTTGGCAAAACTTTCTCCTAAATTGAAAGAGGGAGATGAAAAACTGGGAATAGACCCAAAGGAGTGAGGAGAACCTCTAGAAGTGACCTAAGGATCACCAAATATGACTCTAGAAAGAGAGGTGGCTCCAGAAGAGGGAACACTGATCAGAGAGATAGGAGAAGAGGGTGCCATAGGAGACTGAGGTGGAGAAGGAGAGATGCTCTTGAGCAGTTGTGCTTCTTCTTATGAAGGCAGAGGTTCAGTGCTTGGCTATCCTGATAGCCAGTCATTTGTTTCCATTGGCTAAGCTACCTGTGTCTGAGGGCTCTATTTTTTAGTTCCTTTAGCTGCCACTTCAGGCTCTTCAGTAGTCTTTGGTTTCTTAGACACAAAGATGATTCTAGGCTTGTGAGGCCTAGAAGGGGAAGGTGCATCACCTTTGTTCTTGGTTCTATTCTCTACCTTCTTCTTCATCTCTGCTTGGTATTTAGCCTCTGATCTCGTGATAAATTCTTTCAGTTTGATTTCTCTGGCTACTAACCAATCATTGGTGTTAGCCAATATTGGTTCAAATCTTTTTGTCAGAGAAGTTAGTTCCTTTTGAGACCACTGAGTTGGAGGAAGAGGGGAGCCAACAACCTTTTCAGCTAGGTATCTGCTATTGATGATGTTCTCATCATCGACCAGATTAGAGGAAATCTCTGTAAGCCTCAGATATTCATCTTGCTCTAGGGTTAGCCTGTAATAAGCCATTTTTTTGATTTCTTCAGCCATCGTCAGGTCGATCCAGATATCTTCAATCATGGGCTCATGGAACTAAGTTTTTCACTTGATTTTGTCCTTGACTCCCCTATAGTCAAATTTATCTCTTCTCTTGAACTATTTTAGTGTGACCATCTGCATTTCTATTTCCATGACTTTAGCTTTGGTTGTTATTGCAATAGAATACCTACCAATTTTGATTGAAAACCTAAAACTTGGTTTCTTTAGCTCAATTTGTCTGGTATGCACGGCAATTAGTTGTCAGCAAAGTTTTATTAGTACCAACTTATCTGAAGGGAACCTGGGGAGCATATAGGGGTAGCCTTGGAAAAAGCCAACCCGAAGATAGAAAAAGGTGAGAAATTAAAGGAACATATAGTTGTAGTCATTGACCACTATCCAAGCCTTGTCTGATACTCTCTTTTACTCAAGATGAGGGTCGAAGAGGCATAGTAATATGGCAAAGAAGGCATCATTTATCCTTTTGAAATGATGGGTTGACCCTTGAAGTGTCAACTGGGGATAATATGAGTATACTGGAATTGTCTTTCTATCTCCTTCAGTTGTCAAACTCAGAAAAGTTCACATTGTGGCAGCTATGTACACAAGGTACAAAGTCATATAAAACTTGGAAGAAGTTTGTACCTTGGTTAGCTACTCATAGAGAGTGTTGTTGATCTGCTCTCCCCAAAAGATGACCTGATTGCCTTGGAGGATGATTTTAATGAATGGGTACATCCATTCATGGAACAGTGAAGAAGACGAGAGACCTCATATTCTACTAAGAAGGGTGATCAAGTCACCAACTTCCTCAATGAAGTCACTCCTCAGAAAGTTTTGTGGCCATCTAGATAGGTTGGTTCTGGGGGTCTTCATTGATTTGTAGTTCATCACTTTCTTTGCCCTCTCAGGATCTTTATCGTATTCCTTCTGGGCATCGACGAAGTCAATCTTGGTTACTTCAGTGGCTGGGGGGCACATGAAGACTTTGTCAATGAATTTAGGATCCAGTCAAATTATCATATTCCCACTAACATCTAAGACTGACCTTGTCTCCTTGTTGTAAAAATGGACACATTGAAGGATGAACTCTGTATGATGTGCTGCCACTGGGAAAGCGACAACTAGGTGGATGTTGCTTTCAATAATCCTCTTTATCTCGGTGCTTGGGTTCGTCACCTTCGTTTGAGTTATGAACTCGGCCATGTCCACGTGTCCAATTTCAGTGTTCTAGATGTCATCAACATTGGAGGTGACCAAAGTGAGCGAGAAGATGCCCTGGTATTTGTATTTCATAGTCTTTGCCTTTTTTGGAGATGCTTCAGACATGGGAACTGGCTTTAATCGAATAGGTGTTGATGAGCAAGAGTTTTATGAGAGTACTGCAGTCATGATCATGAAATTAGGGGAGAGTAGACGAATTAGAGAAAACACATTTTAAGTGATCTTGGTCAATAGAGGTCAGGTTGGTAAAAGGTGTGAGAAATGAGGCAGAAAGGGAAAGAAAAAGATGACAAAAAATCCTTTGGAGTTAGGAAAATCTGGAGGAGGAATGCACGGGCGACAAAATTTGCCGCCCATGTAGGTTTGGCCTGTAGAGGTGGAAAAAATCACTACCTTTGTAGGTTTGGAGGGAAAAAGGTAGGGGTGGCAAATTTTGCTGCCCCTGCAGGTTGGGCATGCTTCGGTGGCAAAATTTGCTGCCGATGCATGTCCAATAAAGAAGGTGTGCGGGTGGTGAAAATCACCACTTGTGCACGAATGAGTCAGCACAGGTGGAAAAAATCATCACCCATGAAGATGGAGGGAGGGTCAAGATGCATGGGCGATGAAAATCGCTGCCTTTGTGGGCTTTTTAAGGAAAGCTGTGGGTAACGGGGAGGCATGGCAAAAATCACCATCTTAGGGAGTTTGAAGAGGAAAAATGCAAGCAAAGCGGGGAAGAGGAAGAGAAACAAAGATAAAAACACCCAAACAAAAATAAATAAATAAATAAATCTAATAGAGGAAAGAAGCTAAGAAAAGAAAGACAAGAAAAACAAATGCAAGACCTACCTAGAAAGCCACGTGCATCACAGGATTAAATCTGCCAAATCACACCTCAAGTCATCTGCTAGATTATCTAGACATGAAGGGCAGGAAGAGAGGAGGAAGCAATGAGAATAAATGGGGTTTAAATTAATTTATATGGGGTGAAAAACAACTCCAACAACCCGCTACATGTGGCAATAAATGCTGCACATAGAAACTGAGGCATGCTTGGGTGGCAAAATTTGTCGGCCTTGCATGTTTCGATGAGTTCGAACACAGGGGTAGAAAAATTTGCCGCCCTTATAGGTCAAGATGTAGGGGAAGAAATTTTTTTTGCCCTTGCAAGAAAAATGTAGGGGCGGCAAAATTTGCCACCCTTACATTACAAAGGTCAAAAATGCACTGGCGGCAAAATTTGCCGCCCGTGCATGAAAATAGAAGAAAAAGCCAACTCTATAAAAGGCAGTCTAGGGGAAAGATTTTGTTGGTTGCAAAGAGATTGTAACCACTCTCACGTTCCTAGGCCAAGATGAGAACAAATTCAAAACCCGTCTTGAAAACAAACTTAGAGAGACAAAAGATGAAATGGACAAGTTTCGTAGGAGGTTGTTCCAAAAAATGGGCAAGATAATTTTAAAAACAATAGATAGCTCCTATTAGGGAACTTCTATTAATTGAATTTATTAGCAGGAGTAGAAATCAGTCTCTAAGTGCCTTCATCCAAGCCATTAGGCTATGGAGTCAAGCTAAAAATGAAAGAAAAATAGACAAAACATAAAAACTTTACATATATATAAATGGACCTATTCCAGCTTCAAGGATGGAATAGCTTCAGATGCTACCCACTGTGAGGTAGTGCAAACGGCGTTCCATCTTAGTACTCTAGTAAGAAGCTAGCTTCACCATAGATTTGTCGAATGGTGAATGGGCCTCTCCATAGGGAGTCAAATTTGCCATGCATCCCTTTTGGTTCTTGCCTCTTGTCCCACATCAAGACTTGATCTCTGACTTTGAATTTGCGGACCTTAGATTTTTTTATCAAAGAGTGCCTTCACCTAGTTTTGATGCTCTTTAATCTGATCCACTACCATGGCTTGACACTCATTCAGCTCGTTCAGACACATGATTCTTTTGTCGATTGAGCTCTTGAAGGTTGAGTCTTCGATTGCTTTAGTTAACTTGAGCGCTGGTAGTTTAAGGATGATGGAGATTTTTGCATTCAATCCATATAGAAAATAGAAAGGCAACATACCTATAGCCCTTTTGAGTGTTATCCTATCTACCCATAAAGCATCATATAATGCTTTGTGCCATGTTCTCTAATTATCATCCATCAATTTTCTGATAATAGTGACTAGGTTCTTGTTACTCGATTATGCTTGGCCATTTCCTTGAGGGAAATAATCTGAAGTGTGGGATAAGGTAATCCCATAACAGAAACAAAATTGAGTAATTTCATGTGATAAAAAATAGGCCGCATTATCTATTATGATCTTTAGTGGGACCCCAAATTTGGAGATGATATTTTATTTAAGAAAGCTGCACACCACTTCAGACGTAACATGCTTGGTTGGGGATGCCTCCACCCACTTAGTAAAATAATATGTTGTCATGAGGACATAATCATGTCTGGCACTTAAAGATGGGTTGACTACACCAATGAAGTCAATACCCCACTGCTGAAATGGTTCTTTGATCACTACCGGCTTGAGAGGCAAAGCAGGTAGCTTAGGCTTTCCAATGAATTACTGACACAATTCACACGTACACACGCACTTGTAAGAATCCTGGAACAACGTCAGCCAATAATACCTTGCTCATATAATTTTATGCACTGTTATCGGTGTAAAAAAATATCCTCCACAGGCCAGATTATGGAAAGATTCTAAGAGTCTTTCTTGTTGCACCTTGTCAACACAACGAAGAAATGCCCCGTCCAGGTTTCTCTTTAAATACCATTGTCCTAAAGGTTATAACCAACTAATTTTAACTTAACAATGTGTTTCTCTTTAAAATAAAGATGAGCAGGACACTCACCATATGTCAGAAAATGAGCAATGTCAGAACACCACTCATCAATAGTTACAATAAAGAGGACCATAGGGATGCCTTCGATCACTACTTCTTTACTTTCTTCTTCATCTGGAATGTTGTTGGTGATCAACTGGCAAAGACCCTTTCCCCATACGATCTTGGTTGGTTTGATGTCTAAATCAAACTCTTGAGTCTTGGCAATCTAGTTACCTCTCTTCGTACCAAACTCTTGCTGAGTCAGAATAGATTTTACTATTGTGTCTGGTATGAGAACTTTGGTGTGAGAGTTCAGGATATAAAACTTGAAGTGCTTGACCGCTTTAACCACTACGTATACATGCTTCTCCATAAGAAAATATTTTAGCTCATAATACTTAAGTGGATAACTCATGAAAGAGATAAGAGATTCTACACCTTCTGGATTTTGTTGGACCAAAATGACCGATAGTGTATGTTCGGAGGCATAACTATATATTTTGAAACTTTTAGTATAATCTGGACAGACCAAGACTGGTGCACGGATGATTTCTTCCTTAATTTCTTTGAATGTTGATTTGACGTTAGTAGTCCACCTAAATGTAGCATTTCCCTTCATCATGTTGACAATGTGATAGGTTTTCTCAGCAAACTCAGGAATAAACCTTCAAAAAAAATTCACCTTTCCAAAGAAAGAGTGAACTGCAGTCTTGCTGGTAGGAAGAGTAAGTTCCTGGATGGACTTGACTCTCTCTGAATCAATTTTAATACCTTCATAGGACACAATGTGTTTGAGAAGTTTCCTTTCAGTTACTCCAAAAATAGATTTCTTTGAGTTTAAAGAAATATCATTCTGACGATAGCATTCTAGTATCTTTTACAAATGGTGAACATGCTCGAAATGATATTTTGAAAACACTGTCAGATCATTCAGGTATACTACAATGAATTTTCCCATCTCATCTTTGAAAGTGAGATCCATCACCTTTTGAAATGTGGCACCAACATTTATTAGACCAAAGGGCATTCTTCGATAAGCAAATGTGCCTCACGGTGTGGTGAATGCTGTCTTATGTTGATCTGCTTTTCTGACTTCGACCTGATTGTACCCCAAAAAGCCATCCAACATTGATAACATTTTTTAACCTGTTACCATCTGTAGAACTTGATCCATGATAGGAAGGGGGTAGTTATCTTTTAAAGACAACTAATTTAAGTTTTTAAAATCTACACAGATTTAAATTTTGCCATTCTTCTTTCTGACAGGCACTATATTAGAAATCCATGTTGAGTGATGGATTGAGAAAATTATCTGAGCGTCAAGCATCTTTTGTATCTCAGCTAAAATAGTACATGATATTTTTGAGTTATATTGCCTAGATTTTTGCTTGTAAGGTATAGATTTGTCCTTCAGAGGAATGTTGTGATGAATGTCATTTGGCCTGAGTGATTTCAAATCATTGTAGGAATAGGACAATACATCTATATATTAGCGTATTAAACTAGCAAGTTTAAATCTCTCCTCGAGAGTTTAGTATTTCCCAATTTTTACCATCTTAGGATCTTACTTGATTCTCAAGTTTACTTGATCAAAATCTTGAGAGGATTTTAAATCTATTCACTGTTGTTTAATAAACCTATCATGGTTATCAAACAACTTCTCTAGTGAAACTAGGCCTTTGGAAATCTTATTCCCCTTAAGCTATAGAAAATCTTCACCTGTATTCGTATTTGACTTGGGAGTTTCTTCGCATTTTTAGAGTTCACTACCTTCAAAATGCAGTTGTTCAAAACTGTCCTTTTGCTCTAAGAAGGTGATGATTTGATCATCATTGTTAAATACTTGCCAATGACCGGCATTATTGGGTACACTTAGTTGAAAGACCAGCTCAATAGTGTACCTATCTCCTTTAAAGTCTAGGTGAGGGACTAAAAGGGTGGCAGAGATAGCCAATGTGTCTGCTCAGTCATTGAATTCCCTTGGAATGGCAGAGATGTTGAAAGCATCAAAAATTTCAATCTGATTTCAGACTAAATTGTGATAGTGGTGCAACCTTTTATTTTTCGTCTGATAAAATTTCCTCACTTGGTAGACTATCAACTCAGCATCTCCTTTAGCATGGAGTAGCCTAATGCCTTTTTCTTTGGCAGCTTGTAGTCCGAGCAACAGGGACTCATACTCAGCCATGTTGTTGGTATTGTTGAACTACAATTTGTAGGACAAAGGAATAATATCTCTCTGAAAAGATACTAACACAACCCTGACTCTTAAACTAGTAGAACAATAGCTACCATCAAATTTTAAGGTCCATACCTCATTAAATGCTACCTTTTCTTTGAAAACTCATTCGTTTGGGGGGGAGGTTCTTCCACGTGTTCATTTTGATTTGTTGATTCTCCTGCTGTGTTAGCTGAACACAATCTCAAGTCATCACTCGTAAGAGTTTCATCAGATGTCTCATGAGTCCCGTCTGTAGATAGGAAGTAGTTTCCCATGCCTGAGGACTCAAATAAAATTTGAGCTTTTGGTGCCGACGATCGGGTAACTACATACCTTGCTTCTTTTTTAGGAAGTAACTTTTTCATAACACCTTGGATTGGGATTCTTGCTTCTGACAAGTCCATACTTAGCTCACCTCCAACATCTTTGCAAAAATTCTACCCAAACAAGATGTCGTAAGATGCTAGAACATTGGCCACTAAAACCGTCATCTTTATCCGCTTTCCTGGAAAAGCCACAAAAATATATTGAGCGTCTTTTATTTGACTGAGGGGAACTTGCTTATTTTCCATAGAAAAATACCTCCCAAAAGTTTTGGTCAAAGTCAGGCCAAGAGAATCTGCCACCTTTGCGGGCATGACGTTATCTGAGGCTCTAAAGTCTATAATGCAATTACTCAATTTATAACCATTTATAAGTAGGGAAACATAGAAAGGTTCTATTTTCCTAGGAGCAATAGGAGGAGTCACAACAAGATTGTTTTGAGCTGATTTATCTTTAGGGGAATCATGAATGGCCTTCAAAGAATCTTATCCTACGGGGACGGCTTTATTTTTTACATATTCTGCTAACCTATCAAATTGTTCTGGGTTAGCCCTTAAATATTCAACCTCTATCATTTGAATTTTAGTTTTTTTAGCATGATCAATTATATCAAATAATTGAAAAGAACTTGAGACAGAAGAAGAGAGTCCATCATCTAGAATTTTAGTAGGTATGACACTGGTCTGAGCAACAAAATTAGAAGGTATTGGGTGGTTGGAGGTACTTACTTTTTTATGAATTACCTGATCTTTTGATTATGGAAGTAATGGAGTCCCGTGTTTAGCGATGGAAACCACTGGCTGGAGTTCTTCCTCTACCTTTCCTTTGTCAGTTTGTGAGGCTGACTGATTTTGAGATCTAGTAAAAACAATGTAGGATCCATCCAAACCCTCCCCTTTACTTCCATCTTCATCCTGGTAATCTAAGAAACTGATATTGGAGTCACTAGCTAATTCTTCTTCTTACTCATCAAAGATATTAACATCTTCTTGTTGGTCCAACTGAGGCTGAAACAAATAGTTGTGTTCAGCCTCTAGATAACTGACCACTGAATTGGCAGTGTTGCTTCAATGGCCAATTTCCCTGGAAGGGGAGGCAGGTGATTTGGTTGCCCTTGGTTTCAAGTAGCATTACCCTGATAATGTTGATTCTAGAATGTTCTCCTAGGCATATCTTGATAGGTAGGAGCAGAAGTACCTTGGGCTATTTGCCTCTTCAAAGCTATTAGTTCATTTGTCAATTTCTGCACCATAGGATCTTTAGTGCCTGAAGAAGAACTTTCAGCAGATGAAGAGAATTTATTATTACTAGGGTCTTTTCTGATCTTACCTGCTAGAATAAGATCATCTTTAATCTCAATAGCCAAATCTTGAGCCAGGGCTAGATCCATAGGGCCAGCTCATCTCAATAGGAAACTTACTTTGGGAAGCTACGAATTGATGAAAAAACATTTGAGATTCTCTGGCGTAGGCTGAGCCATAGTTGGAATTTGGTTTCTCAACTTATTGAATTTAGCTATGAAATCTCTCATAGGTTCTTGGGATTCTTTTTTCATCTATGTTAGTTGAGCTAACAAAGCATGTGCATCTTCAGCAAGTTTAAATCTAGCTTTGAATTTGGATTTGAGCGTATCCCAATCAGTTACTGACCTAGCCTGCGGGTGGTAAAACCAATCTGTAGCAACACCTTGCAAAGTTTCCACAACAAGTCTAACTATTACATCCTCAAATTCTATGCCAATCACACCACATGCTATGGAGAAAGCAACAATATGCTCATCGGGATGAACCTTTCCATCACCAAAAAACTTAGGGAATTTTTTTTGAGAACTACATGGTAATTCATGCAAAGGTGCAGTCAAGTTAAGAGGACCAAAAGAATTGTCCCACAGAACTTGAGCCATTATGATAAGAGGATTAAATGGTAGGATAACAAACTTTGGTGGGGTATTTATAGGCAGAGTGCAATTGACGGTAGAAAAAGAAGCTCTACCTTGCGGGGGTGATCCGATAAGGTTAGGAGGAAGACATCTAATCATTAGAGGAAAGGCGGTGGAGGGAATAGATCAAAGTTACTCTACTGCACCAACTCAAACATGAGATCAAAAACACCCTTAGATCTTTGGCTTCTGGTGTAGCATGGAGTTGCCAAATTTCAAATGAAAAAGAGACTAAAATTACTTCAAGTTGAAGCTTGAGGCTTCAAGATGCTCATTTGTAATCCCCAGCGGAGTCGCCAAAAACTGTTGGGTGAATATTTCATCATCAACTAACTGATGACAAAATGGGTATATCAACCACAACATAGAGAAATTTACACCATAAAAAGTATGGGTTTACTAGATCTGGATGAAGTAAATCTCTCCTCTCATTAAGGGGAGGTTCCCTATAAATATTTATGTGCTAGATATATGTATATAATTAAGGAGAAAATAACACATGGGATGGTTTAACAACATCTACCTCTCTTTTTTCAGAGGTAATATATGAAGAACAAAAGAGGGATATCTTGGTCTTTAGCTAACAACACTCATCTTCTTTTAGGAATGGTATCAAATAGAGAGTATAAGATCACCTAAAGTAACAAAGTCCACAAGAACAATTACGCAAGCAAAAAGTCTTTCATAGTCTCCTTCACCAATCTAGAACAAGCATAATCGTAGAGTGAAATGAAGCACAAAGTCTTCGCCTAAAACTACAAAAGATAACTAAATCTCGAAGATAAAAGTAGCTCAAAGTCTATCCTCTACCTTTTAGAAGTGTTCTCAGATAATATAAATGCACCCACTTTGCTTATTAAATCAGATAAACAAGAGATTATCAGGAAAGAGAACATAAGAAACTATTTCCTAGACAACATAGATAACTTTAACACAAAGTCTGAAATAAACCTGCTTCTCATTCATTCAACAAAATATGATTTACAAGTTTGAGTTCAAAGTCTCCAAAATTGCTTCAATTTCAGCAGAGTGTTTGCTCTCAATTTTTCCAAGATCATTTTACAAATGAGGTCTCCATTACATATAGGGAGAAAATCCTCAAAAATTAGAAAATAATAAAATACAAAAATATCTCAGTCAAAGATGACTCATCTTTGACTTTGAGATATTTTTCCAAAATATTTACATGTAATTACATTTTACAAAATTGCATGCACTTTTCACAAAACAAAAGTGTATAAGGAAAGAAGAAGGGGAAAAAATCAGTTCTTGTTGCCAGATTTCTTCAGATGAGCATCATACATAGTAATAGATGCCTAAATTCCTATGCTATCTGGCACAACCATGTTCTTAAAAATGATTTTGGCTCTGATTAATACATCTTTCAATGTTGTGATGGCCTTAACGTGACTAGTTAACCTAGATTTTAGATTTTTCAAAGTTAACTGAGTGTCTAGAATACTATCCACAGAAGACATTGAGAAGGATTTCTCTTCAAAATCTCTTTGAATCATCTCTTTAAAATTGTGGATCATTTCTCCTACTGAGAGGAATTGATTTTCCTTGGAGGTTAGGTTGCAAGGTAGTTCTTCTAGTTTATTGAGCAGACTTGTGTCACTTTTTTTAACTAGCATCCCTGAAAGCTTTGAGATCCTCAATTAAATCTTT
The DNA here is from genome assembly GCA_037957365.1 of Torreya grandis. NCBI lineage: Eukaryota > Viridiplantae > Streptophyta > Pinopsida > Cupressales > Taxaceae > Torreya > Torreya grandis. Next base: position 2,609,316 of record JARHVA010001531.1, on the reverse strand, counting down.
GAGTACCTAGATCCTGAAGATCAGTGACTCCTTGATCTCAACATAAGAGTCCTTGCTGGAGATGACACCGATAGATATCAAGGTGCTTTTCTTCAGATCCTTCATCTCCTTCTATTTGGCAAGATATTTTTTTGAACTATTAATCTCCTGAGAGATAAGAGAGACAAAGTCATCTTACTCTGCCCTTAATTTCTTCATCTTGTCCATCTTTTTTTCAACCTCTGATAACAAGGAAACTCCCTGAGTATGCATTTTTTCAACGTAGTCCTCCAAGACTTTTCCCTTTAAGTAAGTCTTCTCTGCCTTTTGGATGATAGGGTCATCTATGGAGAATGCCTTCGGAGTTACCACTTCAGGGGGAAGAGTGAACCTTCTTATTACTGCCATTAGCTGCTCTGTCTTGGCCTTGTAATAATCTTTCATCTCCTTCTCTCGGTCAAATTTTTAGACCATAATGTCCATAGCAGACTGAAGATCACTTTTCACACCTTCGTGAGTAACTTTGCCAAGTTCAATACGAGAGATGGAATAGCTACTCATTTCAAAACTCTCAAGGGTTATGTCCTGTAGAGACTTAGCAATTTCCAAAAAAATTTGTCCTTTTTCTTCGACCAATTTGGAGAGGATCCTTGGCCTCTTAGGAGCCTTAGCTTTCACTGGCACTATTTTGCCAAAATCAAAGTCATCTGGAGAGATGGCCAACTTCTTTATTTTGGGGGTGAAAGCTGACATCCAAGGTGAGAGAGAAGTACCTGTCATGGCAATGATTGTCTCAGCTGGCGTTATTGTGGCAGCTTCTACACTGCTAGTGGTGACAGTAGTCACAGTGGGAGTAACAAGCGAAACTGTACCAATTACTGATTCTAGCTTTTGGGTAGAACTTTCCCCCAGATTGAAAGAGGGAAATGAAAAACTAATAATGGACCCAGAGGAGCGAGGAGAACCTCCATAAGCACCCTGAGGATCACCAAATATGACTCTAGAAGGAGAGGTAGCTTCAGAAGAGGAAACACTAATCAGAGAGATAGGAGAAGAGGGTACTGCAGGAGACTGAGGTAGAGAAGGAGAGATGCTCTTGAGTGGTTGTGCTTCTTCCTATGAAGGCAGAGGTTTAGTGCTTGGCTATCCTGATAGCTAGTCATTTGTTTCCATTGGTTGAGCTACCTATGTCTAAGGGCTTTGTTCTTTAGTTCCTTTAGCTACCGCTTTAGGCTCTTCAATAATCTTTGGTTTCTTAGACACAAAGATGATTCTAGGCTTGTGAGGCCTAGAAGGGGAAGGTGCATCACCTTTGTTCTTGGTTCTATTTTCTACCTTCTTCATCTCTGCTTGGTATTCAACCTCTGATTTCATGATAAATTATTTCAATTTGATTTCTCTGACTGCTAACCAATCATTGGTGTTAGCCAATATTGGTTCAAATTTTTTTCTTAGAAAAGTTAGTTCCTTCTGAGACCACTGAGTTTGAGGAAGAGGGGAGCTAACAACCTTTTCAGCTAGGTATCTATTATTAATGATGTTCCCATCATTGAATAGATTGGAGGAAATCTCTATAAGCCTCAGATATTCAAATTACTCTAGAGTCAGCCTGCAATAATCTATCTTTCTGATTTCTTCGATCGTCCTCAGGTTGATCCAAATATCTTCAATCATGGGCTCATAGAACTTAGTTTTTCACCTAATTTTGTCCTTGACTCTCTTGTAGTCAAATTTATCTCTTCTCTTGAAATGTTTTAGGGTGACCATCTGCATTTCTATTTCCATGACTTTGGCTTTGGCTGCTATTGCAATGGAATACCTGTCAATTTTGATTAGAAACTTGAAACTTGGTTTCTTTAGCTCCATTTGTCTGGTATGCACGATAATTAGTTGTCAGTAAAGTTCCATTAATACTAACTTATCTGAAGGAAACCTGGGGAGCATATAGGGGTAGCCTTGGAAAAAGCTAACTCGAAGATAGCAGAAGATGGAAAATTAGAGGAACATGCAGCCGTAGTCATTGACCAATGTCCAAGCCTCGTCTGATACTCTCTTCTTCTCAAGCTGAGGGTCAAAGAGGCATAAGAATATGGCAAAGAAGGCATCATTTATCTTTTTGAAATGATGGGTTGACCCTTGAAGTGTCAATTAGGGATAATATGAGGATACTGGGGTTGTCTTTCTATCCCCTTCGATTGTCAAACTCAAAAAAATTCACATTGTGACAAATATATACACAAGGTACAAAGTCATATAAAACTTGGAAGAAGTCTATACCTTGGTTAGCTACTCATATAGAGCATTGCTGATCTACTCTCCCCAAAAAATGACCTGATTGCCTTGGAGGATGATTTTAATGAATGGGTACATTTACTCATGGAATAGTGAGGAAGACGGGAGACCTCGTACTCTGCTAAGAAGGGTGATCAAGTCACCAACTTCCTCAATGAAGTCACTCCTCAAAAATTTTTGTGGCCATCTGGATAGGTTGGTTCTGGGGGTCTTCAGCGATTTGTAGTTCATCATTTTCTTTGCCCTCTTAGGGTCTTTGTCATATTCCTCTTGGGCATCGACAAAGTCAATCTTAGTTACTTCAGTGGCTAGGGGGCACATGAAGACTTTGTCAATGAATTTGGGATCCAGTTGAATTATCATATTCCCACTGGCATCTGAGACAAACCTTGTCTCTTTATTATAGAAATAGGCACATTGAAGGATAAACTCTGTATGATGTGCTACCACTAGGAAAGTGACAACCAGGTGGATGTTGCTTTCAACAATCCTCTTTATCTCGGTGCTTAGGTTCATCACCTTCATTCGAGTTATAAACTCAGCCATGTCCATGTGTCTAATTTTAGTGTCCCAGATGTCATCGACATTGGAGGTGATCGAAGTGAGCGGGAAGACACCCTGGTATTTGTATTTCATGGTCTTTGCCTTTTTTAGAAATGCTTCAGACATGGGAACTAGCTTTAATCAAATAGGTGTTGATGAGTAAGAGTTCTCTGAGAGTACTGTAGTCATGATCACAAAATTAGAGGAGAGTGGACAAATTGGGAAAAATGTATTTTAAGTGATTTTGGTCAATAGAGGTCACTTAAAAAGGCCAGATTGGAAAAAGGTGCAAAAAACAAGGCAAAAAAGAAAAGAAAAAGACAAGATAGAAAATCTTCTAGAGTTAAGAAAATCTAGAGGAGGAATGCACGGGTGACAAAATTTTCCGCCCCTACAAGTTGGAGTGAAAGAGTGTAAGGACGGAAAAATTTGATACCCATGTAGGTTTGGCTTGTAGAGGTGGCAAAAAATGCTACCTTTGTAGGTTTGGAGGGAAAAAGATAAGGGTGACAAAATTTTCCACCCCTGTAGGTTGGGCATGCTTCGACAATGAAATTTGCCGCTGATGCATGTCCAACAAAGAAGGTGTGCGGGCGGTGAAGATCACTGGATATGCATGAATGGGTCAACATGGGTGGTGAAAATCACTACCCATAAAGATGGAGGGAGGGCTGAGATGCATGGGTGGTAAAAATCGCTGCCCTTGTGGGCTTTCTAAAGAAAGCCGTGGGTAACGGGGAGGCAGGGTGAAAATCACCACCTTAGGGAGTTTAAAGAGGAAAAATGCGAGAAAGGCAGGGAAGAGGTAAAGAAACAAAAATAAAAACACCCAAATGCAACAAACACAAAAAAATAAAGCTAATAGAAGAAAGAAGCTAAGAAAGGAAGGACAAGAAAAGTAAATGCAAGACCTACCTGGAAAGCCGCACATGTCACAGGGTTAAATCTGCAAAATCACACCTCAAGTCATCCACTGGATCATCCAGACGTGAAGGGTAGGAGGAGAGGAGAAAGCAATGAGAAGAAATGGGGTTCAAATCAGTTTATATGGGGTGAAAATAACCTCAACAACCCACTGTGCATGGCAATAAATGCCGCACATGGAAATTGAGGCATGCTTGGGCAGCAAAATTTGCCGCCCTTGCATGTTTTAGTGAGTTCAAACACAGGGGCGACAAAATTTTATGCCCTTACAGGTTAAGATACAGGGGTGGCAAAAATTTTTTCCTTTGCAAGAAAAATTCAGGGGCAAAAAAATTTGCCACCCTTACATTACAAAGGTTAAAAATGCACTGGTGGTAAAATTTGCCACCTGTGCATGAAAATAGAAGAAAAGACCAACTCTATAAGAGCCAATTTGGAGGAGAGATTTTATTGATTGCAATGAGATTGTAACCACTCTCACATTCCTAGGTCAAGATGAGAACAAATTCAAAATCCGTCTCGAAAACAAACTTAGAGAGACAAAAGATGAAATAGACAAGTTTCGTAGGGGGTTGTTTCCAAAAATAGGCAAGATGATTTTAGAAACAATAGCTGGCTCCTATTGGAGAAATTCTATTAATCAAATTAATTAGCAGGAGTAGAAATCAGTCTCTAAGTGCCTTCATCCAAGCCATTAGGCTACAGAGTCAAGCTAAAAATAAAAGAAAAATAGAGAAAATGTAAAAACTGTACATATATACAAATGGACATGTTCTAGCTTCAAGGATGGAATAGCTTTAGATGTTGTCCACTACGAGGTAGTGTAAATGATATCCCATCTTGGTACTCCAGTAAGAAGCTAGCTTCACCATAGAGTTGTCGAATGGTGAATGGGCCTCTCCATAGGGAGTTAAATTTGTCGTGCATCCCTTTTGGTTCTTGCCTCTTGTCCCACAACAAGACTTGATCTCTGACTTGGAATTTGCAGACCTTAGCTTTTTTATCAAAGAGTGCCTTCACCCAATTTTGATGCTCCTTAATCTGATCCACTACCATGGATCGACGCTCATTTAGCTCATTCAGACACATGATTCTTTTGTCGATTAAGCTCTTAAAGGTTGAGTCTTCAATTGCTTTAGTTAACTTAAGCACTAGTAGTTCAAGGGTGATGGGGATTTCTGCATTCAATCCATATAGAAGTTGAAAAGGCGACATACCTATAGCCCTTTTGGGTATTATCCTATTTATCCATAAAACATCATATAATGCTTTGTGCCATGTTTTCTGATTATCGTCCACCAATTTCTTGACAATAGTGACCAAGTTCTTGTTACTCGATTCTACTTGGCCATTTCCTTGAGGAAAATAATCCAAAGTGTAGGATAGGGTAATCCCATAAAAAAAAAATTGAGTAATTTCATGTGATGAAAAATAGGCCACATTATCTGTTACGATCTTTAGTGAGACCCCAAACTTGGAGATGATATTTTCTTTGAGAAAGCTACACACCACTTCAGACGTAGTGTGCTTGGTTGGGGTGGCCTCCACCCACTTAGTAATATAATCTGTTTCTGTGAGGACATAATCATGTCCATCACTTGAATATGGGTTGACTACACCAATGAAGTCAATACCCCACTGTTGAAATGGTTCTTTGACCACTACCAGCTTGAGAGGCAAAGCAGGGAGCTTAGGCTTTCCAACAAATTGCTGACACAATTCACACCTACACACCCACTTGTAGGCATCCTGGAATAACATCGACCAATAATACCTTGCTCATAAAATTTTGTGCACTGTCACCAGTGCAGAAAAATATCCTCTACAGGCCAGATTGTGGAAAGATTCTAAGAGTCTTTCTTGTTGCACCTTGTCAACACAATGAATAAATGCCCCATCCAAGTTTCTCTTGTAAAGACCATTGTCCCAAAGGACATAACCAACTACTTTTAACTTAACAGTGCATTTCTCTTTAAAAGAAAGATGAGCGGGACAATCACCATATGTCAAAAAATGAGTAATGTCAGAATACCACTCATCAGTAGTTGTAATAAAGGGGACCATAGGGTTGCCTTCGATCACTACTTATTCACTTTATTTTTCATTTAGAATGTTGTTGGTGATCAAATAGCAAATACCCTTTCCTTGTATGAGTTTGGTTAGTTTGATGTCTAGATCAAACTCTTGAGTCTTGGCAATCTAGTTACCTCTCTTCGTATTGAACTCTTGCTGAGTCCGAATAGATTTTACTGTTGTGTTTGGTATGAAAACTTTAATGTGAGAGTTTAGGTTATAAAACCTAAATTGCTTGATCACTTTGACCACTACATATGCATGCTTCTCCATAAGAGAATATTTTAGCTCATGATCCTTAAGTGGACAACTCATGAAAGAGATAGGAGATTCTACACCTTTTGGATTTTGTTGGACCGAAATGGCCGATAGTGTATGTTCGGAGGCATAACTATATATTTTGAAACTTTTAGTATAATCTAGAAAAACCAAGACTAGTGCATGGGCAATTGCTTCTTTAATTTCTTTGAACGTTGATTTGCCCTCAGCAGTCCACCTAAATGTAGCATTGCCCTTCATCATGTTGACAATGTGACAGGTTTTTTCAGCAAACTCAGGAATAAACCTTCAAAAAAAATTCACCTTTCCAAAGAAAGAATGAACTACGGTCTTCCTGGTAGGCAGAGTAAGTTCCTGGATGGACTTGACTCTCTCTGAATCAATTTTAATACCTTCACAGGACACATTGTATCCAAGAAGTTTCCCTTTAGTTACTCTAAAAATAGATTTCTTTGGGTTTAAAGAAATACCATTCTGACGACAGCATTCTAGTATCCTTTGCAAATGGTGAACATGCTCGAAATGATATTTTGAAGACACTGTCAGATCATTCAGGTATACTATAATGAATTTTCCCATCTCATCTTTGAAAGCGAGATCCATCACCTTTTGAAATGTGGCACCAGCATTTATCAGACCAAAGGACATTCTTCAATAAGTAAATGTGCCCCATGGTGTGGTGAATGTTGTCTTATGCTGATCTGCTTTTCTAACTTTGACCTAATTGTATCCTAAAAAGCCATCTAGCATTGATAACATTTCTGAACCTGTTACCATCTGCAGAACTTGATCCATGATAGGAAGGGGGTAGTTATCCTTTAAAGACAACTGATTTAAGTTTCTGAAATCTACAAAGATTTGAATTTTGCTATTCTTCTTCCTGATAGGCACTATATTGGCAATCCATGTTGAGTGATGGATTGGAAAAATTATCCGAGCGTCAAGCATCTTTTGTATCTCAGCTAAAATAGTACCTAAAATTTTTGGGTTATATTGCTTAAATTTTTGCTTGTAAGGTATAGAGTTGGCCTTCAGAGGAATGTCGTGACGAATGTTATTTAGCCTAAGTGATTTCAGATCATCATGGGAATAGGCCAATACATCTATATATTAGCGAAGTAAATTAGCAAGCTTAAATCTCTCCTCGGGAGTGCAACATTTCTCAATGTTTACCATCTTAGGATCTTGCTTGGTTCCCAAATTTACCTGATCAAAATCTTGAGAGGATTTTGAATCTGTTCGCTATTGTTTAATAAACCTATCATGGTTATCAAACAAATTCTCTAGTGAAACTAGGCCTTTGGAAATCTTATTCTCCTTAAGTTGTAGGAAATCCTCACCTGTATTTGTATTTGACTCAGGAGTTGCTTCGCATTCTCAGAGTTCACTACCTTTGAAATGTAGTTGTTTAAAACTATCCTTTTACTCCAAGAAGGTGATGATTTGATCATCATTATTAAATACTTGCCAATGACCGGCATTATCGGGTACACTTGGTCGAAAGACCAGCTCAATAGTGTACCTATCTCCCTTAAAGTCTGGCTGAGGGACTAAAAAAGGTGGCAGAGACAGCCAATGCGTCTGCCCAGTCATTAAATTCCCTTAGAATGGCAGAGATGTTGAAAGCATCAAAATTTTCAATCTAATCCCAGACCAAATTGCGATAGTGGCGCAACCCTTCATTTTTTATCTGATAAAGGTTCCTCACTTGATAGACTATCAACTTAGCGTCCCCTTTAGCATGGAGTAGCCTAATGCCTTTTTCTTTGGCAGCCTATAGTCTGAGCAATAGGAACTCATACTTAGCTATGTTATTGGTATTATTGAACTATAATTTGTAGGACAAAAGAATAATATCTCCCTGAGAAGATACCAACACAACCCCAGCTCTTGAACTAGTAGAACAATAGCTACCATCAAATTCTAAGGTCCATACCTCGTAAGACACTGCCTTTTCTTTGAAAACTCCTTCATTTGGGGGGAGGTTCTTCCACATGTTCATTTTGATTTGTTGATTCTCCTACTGTGTCAGCTAAACACAATCTCAAGTCATCACTTATAAGAGTTTTATCAGATGTCTCATGGGTCCTGTCTGTAGATAGGAAGTAGTTGCCCATGCTTGAGGACTCAAATAAAATTTGAGCTTCCAGTGCTGATGATCGGGTAACTACATACCTTGCTTCTTTTTTAAGAAGAAACTTTTTCATGACACCTTGGATTGGGATTCTTGCTTCTGACAAGTCCATACTTGGCTCACCTCCAACATTTTTACAAAAATTTTGCCCAAGAAGGATGCCGTAAGATGCTGGAATATTAGCCACTAAAATCGTCATCTTTATCTATTTTTTTAGAAAAGCTGTGAAAGCATATTGAGCATCTTTTATTTGACCAAATAGGGGAACTTGCTTATTTTCTATGAAAAAACACCTCCCAAAAGTTTTGGTCAAAGTCAGGCCAAGAGAATCCCCCACCTTTGCAGGCATGACGTTATCTGAGGCTCCAGAGTCTATAATGCAATTACTAAGTTTATAACCATTTATAAGTAGGGAAACATAGAAAGGTTCTATTTTTCTAGGAGAAATAGGAAGAGTCACAATAAGATTGTTTTGGACTGATTTATCTTTAAGGGGATCATGAACGGCCTTCAAAAAATCTTGTCCTACAGGGACGGCTTTGTTTTGTACATATGTTGTTAACCTATCAAACTGTTCTGGGTTAGCCCTTAAATATTCAACCTCTGTTATTTGAATTTTAGTTTTTCTAGCATGATCAATTATATCAAATAATTGAAAATAACTTGAGATAGAGGAAGAGAGTCCATCATCTAGAATTTTAGTAGGTACGACACTAGTCTGAGCAATAAAAGTGGAAGGTATTGGGTGGTTGGAAGTACTTACTTTTTTATGAATTACCTAATCTTTTGATTGTAGAAGCAATGGAGTCCCACATTTAGCAATGGAAACCGCTGGCTGAGGTTCTTTCTTTGCCTTTCCTTTGTCAGTTTGTAAGACTGAGTGATTTTGAGATCTGGTGAAAATAATGTAGGATCCATCCAAACCCTCCCCTTTACTTCCAACTTCGTCTTGGTCCAACTGAGGTTGAAATGAATAGTCATGTTTAGCCTCAAGGTAACCGATCACTGAATTGGTAGGTGTTGCTTCAATGGCCAATTTCCCTGGTGAAGGAGGTAGGCAATTTAGTTGCCCTTGGTTCTGGGTAGCATTACCCTAATACTGTTGATTCTAGAACATTCTCTTAGGCATATCTTGATAGGTAGGAGTAGACGTACCTTGAGCTACTTGCCTCTTCAAAGCTATTAGTTCATTTTTCAATTTATGCACCATAGGATCTGTAGTGCCTGAAGAAAAACTTTCAGTAGATGAAGAGAATTTATTTTTACTAGGATCTTTTTTGATCTTACCTACTAGAATAAGATCATCTTCAATCTTAGTAGCCAAATATTGAGCCAGGGCTAGATCCATAGGGCCATCTTGTCTCAATAGGAAACTTACTTCGAGAATCTATGAATTGATGAAAAAGCATTTGAGATTATCTGGCGTAGGTTGAGCCACAATTGGAATCTAGTTTCTCAACTTATTGAATTTAGCTATGAAATCCCTCATAGATTTCTAGGATTCTTTTTTCATCTGTGTTAGCTGAGCTAACAAAGTGTCTTCATCTTCAACAGGTTTAAATCTAGCTTCGAATTTGGATTTGAGTGTATCCCAGTTAGTTACTGACCCAGCCTGTAGGTGGTAGAACCAATTTGTAGCAACACCTTGCAAATTTTCCACAAAAATTCTAACTGCTACATCTTCAAATTCCATGCCAATCACACCACATGCTATGGAGAAAGCGGCAATATGCTCATCAGAATGAACCTTTCCATCACCAAAAAACTTAGAGAATTTTTTTTGAGAACTACGTGGTAGTTCATGCAAAGGTGCAGTCAAGTTAAGAAGACCAAAGGAATTTCCCCACAGACCTTGAGCCATTATGATAAGAGGATTAAATGATGGGATAACAAACCTTGGTGGGGTATTTATAGGTAGGGAGTGATTGACAATAGGAAAAGAAGCTCTACCTTGTGGGGGTGATCCAATAAGGTCAGGAGGAAGACTTCTAGATCATTAGAGGAAAGGCAGTGGAGGGAACAGATCAAAGTTGCTCTATTGTGCCAACTCAAACACGGGATCAAAAATACCCTTAGATCTCTGACTTTTGGTGTAGTGTGGAGTTGCCAGATTTCAAATGAAAAAGGGACTGAAACTGTTTCAAGTTGAAGCTTGAGGCTTCAAAATGCTCGTTCATAATCTCCAGCAGAGTCACCAAAAAATGTTGGGTGAATATTTCATCGTCAACTAACTGATGACAAAATGGGTATATCAACCACAACATAGGGAGATTTACACCATGAAAAGTATGGGTTTACCATATCTGGATGAAGTAAATCTCTCCTTTCATCAAGGGTAGGTTCTCTATAAATATTTATGCACTGGATATATGTATATAATTAAGCAGAAAATAACACATGGGATGGTATAATAGCATCTACCTCTCTTTTTTCAAAGGTAATGTATGAAGAACAAAAGAGGGATATCTTGGTCTTTAGCTAACAACATTCCTCTTCTTGTAGGAATGGTATCAAATGGAGAGTAGAAGATCACCTAAAGTAACTAAGTCCACAAGAACAATTACGCAAGCACAAAGTCTTCCGTAGTCTCCTTCACCAATCTGGAACAAGCATAACCATAGAGTGAAATGAAGCACAAAGTCTTTGCCTAAAACTACAAAAGATAACTGAATCTCAAAGATAAAAGTAGCTCAAAGTCTATCCTCTACCTTTTAGAAGCGTTCTCAGATAATATAAACACACCCACTTTGCTTATTAAATCAGATAAACAAGAGATTATCAGGAAAGAGAACATAAGAAATTGTTTCTTAGACAACACAAATAACTTCAACACAAAGTCTAAAATAAACCTGCTTCTCATTCATTCAACAAAATATGATTTACAAGTTTGAGCACAAAGTCTCAAAAATTACTTTAATTTCAGCAGGGTGTTTGCTCTCAATTTTTTCAAGATCATTTTACAAATGAGGTCTCAACTATATATAGGGAGAAAATCCCCAAAAACTAAAAAATAATAAAATATAAAAATATCTCAGTCAAAGATGACTCATCTTTGACTTTGAGATATTTTTTTAAAATATTTACATGTAATTACATTTTACAAAATTGAATGCACTTTTCACAAAACAAAAGTGCATAAGAAAAGAAGAAGAAAGAAGGGGAAAAAATTAGTTCTTGCTACCATATTTCTTCAGATGAGCATCGTACATAGTAATGAATGCCTAAATTCCTATGCTGTCTGGCACAACTGTGTTCTTGAAGATGATTTTGACTCTGATTAATATGTCCTTCAATGTTGTGATGGCCTTAGCGTGACCAGTTAACTTGGATTTTAGATTTTCCAAAGTTAATTGAGTGTCTAAAATACTATCCACATAAGACATTGAGAAGGATTTCTCTTCAAAATCTCTTTGAATCATCTCTTTGAAATTGTGGATCATTTCTCCTGCTGAAAGGAATTGATTTTCCTTGGAGGTTAGGTTGCAGAGCAATTCTTCCAGTTTATTGAGTAGACTTGTGTCGCTCTTTTCACTAGCATCCCTGAAAGCTCTGAGATCCTCAATTAAATCTTTGAGTACCTGGATCCTGAAGATCAGTGACTCCTTGATCTCAACATAAGAGTCCTTGCTAGACATGACACGATAGATATCAAGGTGCTTTTCTTCAGATCCTTCATCTCTTTTCATTTGGCAAGGTATTTTTTTGAACTATTAATCTGTTGAGAGATAAGAGAGATAAAGTCATCTAACTCTGCCCTTAATTTCTTCATCTTGTCCATCTTTTTTGCAACCTCTGATAGCAAGGAAACTCCCTGAGTATGCATTTTTTCAATGTAGTCCTCCAAGACTTTTCCCTTTAAGTAAGTCTTCTCTACCTTTTGGATGACAGGGTCATCTACAGAGAAGTCCTCCAGAGTTGCCACTTCAGGGGGAAGAGTGAACCTTCTTATTACTGCCGTTAGCTACTCTATCTTGGCCTTGTAATAATATTCCATCTCCTCTCGGTCAAATTTCTGGACCATAATGTCCATAGTAGACTGAAGATCACTTTTCACACCTTCATGAGTAACTTTGTCAAGTTCAACATGAGAGATGGAATAGCTACTTATTTTGAAACCCTCAAGGGTTGCATCCTATGGAGGCTTAGCAATTTCCAAAAAAATTTGTCCTTTTTCCTAGACCAATTTGGAGAGGATCTTTGGCCTCTTAGGAGCCTTAGCTTTCACCGGCACTATTTTACCAAAATTGAAGTCATCTTGAGAGATGGCCAACTTTTTTCTTTTAGGGTTGAAAGCTAATATCCAAAGTAGGAGAGAACTACTTATCGTGGCAATGACTATCTCAACTGGCGTTACCGTGGTAGCTTCTGCACTGCTAGTGGTGACAGTAGTCACAGTGGGAGTAACAGACAAAACTGTACCAACTACTGATTCCAGCTCTTGGGTAGAACTTTCCCCCAAATTGAAAGAGGGAGATGACAAAATGGGAATGGATCTAGAGGAGCGAGGAGAACCTCCAGAAGCACCTTGAGGATCACCAAATATGACTCTGGAAGGAGAGGTAGCTCCAAAAGAGGGAACACTAATCAGAGAGATAGGAGAAGAGGGTGCCATAGGAGACTGAGGTGGAGAAGGAGAGATGCTCTTGAGTGGTTTTGCTTCTTCATGTGAAGGCAGATGTTCAGTGCTTGGCTGTCTTAATAGCCGATCATCTATTTCTATTAGCTGAGCTACCTGTGTCTGAGGGCTCTATTCTTCAGTTTCTTTAGTTTCCACTTCAGGCTCTTCAGTAGTCTTTGGTTTCTTAGACACAAAGATGATTCTAGGCTTGTGAGGCCTAGAAGGGGAAGGTGCATCATCTTTGTTCTTATTTTTGTTCTCTGCCTTCTTCATCTCTGCTTGGTATTTAGCCTCTGATCTCGTGATAAATTATTTCAGTTTGATTCCTCTGGCTGTTAACCAATCATTGATGTTAACCAATATTGGTTCAAATCTTTTTCTCAGAGAAGTTAGTTCCTTCTAAGACCACTGAGTTGGAGGAAGAGGGGAGCCAGCAACCTTTTCAGCCAGGTATCTGCTATTGACAATGTTCTTGTCATCGACCAGATTGGAGGGAATCTCTGCAAGCTTTAGATATTCAACTTGCTCTAGGGTTAGCCTACAATAATCCATCTTTCTGATTTCTTTGGCTGTCCTCAGGTTGATATAGATATCTTCAATCATGGGCTCATGGAACTGAGTTTTCTCTCTGATTTTGTCCTTGACTCCCCTGTAGTCAAATTTATATCTTCTCTTGAACTGCTTTAGGGTGACCATCTGCATTTCTATTTTCATGACTTTGGCTTTGGCTGCTGTTGCAATGGAATACCTACCAATTTCGATTAGAAACCTAAAACTTGGTTTTTTTATCTCCATTTATCTGGTATGCAAGACAATCAGTTGTCGGCAAAGTTCCATTAGTACCAACTTATCTGAAGGGAACTTGGGGAGCATATAGGGGTAGCCTTGGAAAAAGCCAACCCAAAGATAGTAGAAGGTGGAAAATTAGAGGAACATACAGCCGTAGTCATTAACCACTGTCCAAGCCTTGTCTGATACTCTCTTCTGCTCAAGTTGAGGGTCGAAGAGGCATAGAAATATGGCAAAGAAGGCATCATTTATCCTTTTGAAATGAGGGGTTGACCCTTGAAGTGTCAACTGGGGATAATATGAGTATACTGAGGTTGTCTTTCTATCCCTTTCGATTGTCAAACCCAAAATTTTTTGCATTGTGATAGCTATGTACATAAGGTACAAAGTCATATAAAACTTGGAAGAAGTCTATACCTTAGTTAGCTACTCATGGAGAGTGTTACTGATCTGCTCTCCCCAAAAGATGACCTACTTGCCTTGGAGGATGATTTCAATGAATGGGTATATCCATTTATGGAATAGTGAGGAAGACAAGAGACCTCTTACTCTGCTGAGAAGGGTGATCAAGTCACCAACTTCCTTAATGAAGTCACTCTTCAAAAAGTTCTGCGGCCACCTAGATAGGTTGGTTCTGGGGGTCTTCAGCCATTTTTAGTTCATCACTTTATTTTCCCTCTTAGGGTCTTTGTCATATTCCTTCTGGGCATCCATGAAGTCAATCTTGGTTATTTCAGTGGCTTGAGGGCACATGAAGACTTTGTCGATGAATTCAGGATCCAGTCGAATTATCATATTTTTGCTGTAATTTGAGACTGACCTTGTCTCCTTGTTGTAGAAATAGACACATTGAAGGATGAACTCTATATGATGTACTGCCACTAGAAAAGTGGCAACCAGGTGGATGTTGCTTTCAACAATCCTCTTTATCTTAGTGCTTGGGTTCGTCACCTTCATTTGAGTTATGAACTCAGCCATGTCCACGTGTCGAATTTCAGTGTCCCAAATGTCATCAACATTAGAGGTGACCGAAGTGAGCGGGAAGATGCCCTGGTATTTATATTTCATGGTCTTCACTTTTTTTGGAGATGCTTCAAACATGGGAACTAGATTTAATCTAATAGGTGTTGACAAGCAAGAGTTCTCTGAGAGTACTGTAGTCATGATCATGAAATTAGGGGAGAGTGGATGAATTTGGGAAAATGCATTTTAAGTGATCCTGGTCAATGGAGGTCACTTAAAAAGGCTGGGTTGAAAAAAGGTTCAGGAAATGAGGTAGAAAGAGAAAAAAAAGGACAAGATGGAAAATTCTCCAGAGTTAGGAAAATCTAGAGGAATGCACGAGCGACAAAATTTTCCACCCCTGCAAGTTGGAGTGAAAGAGTGTAAGGGCAGAAAATTTTTCCACCCATGCAGGTTTGGCCTGCAGAGGTAGTGAAAATTGATGCCTTTGCAGGTTTGGAGGGAAAAAAGTAGGGGCAGCAAATTTTGCCACCCCTATAGGCTGGGCATGCTTCGGCAGAAAAATTTGCCACTGATGCATGTCCAACAAAGAAGGTGTGTGGGTGGAAAAATTCACTGCCTATGCATGAATGGGTCAGTACAGGTGGCAAAAATCACCACCCACAAAGATGGAGGAAGGGCTGAGATGCATGGGTGGCAAAAATCGTCGCCCTTGTGGGCTTTCTAAGGAAAGCCACGGGTAATGGGGAGGCACGGCAAAAATTGCCCCTAGGGATTTTAAAGTGGAAAAATGTGAGCAAGGCAGGGGAGAGGAAGATAAACAAAAATAAAAACACCCAAATGCAACAAAAACAAACAAATAATGCTAATAGAGGAAAGAAGCTAAGAAAGGAAGGATAAAAAAAGCAAATGCAAGACCTACCTGGAAAGCTGCGCGCGTCACAGGGTTAAATCTGCCAAATCACACCTCAAGTCATCTGCTAGATCATCCAGACGTAAAGGGAAGGAGGAGAGAAGGAATAAATGAGAAGAAATGAGGTTCAAATCAATTTTTATGGGGTGAAAAACAACACCAACAACCCACCGCGCGTGGCAATAAATGTCGCACACAAAAATTGAGGCATGCTTAGGTGGCAAAATTTGCTGCCCTTGCATGTTTCGGTGAGTTCGAATGCAAGGGTGGAAAAATTTTCTGCCCTTGTAGGTCAAGATGCAGGGGTGACAAAATTTTATACCCTTGCAATAAAAATGTAGGGGTGGCAAAATTTGTCGCCCTTACATTACAAAGGTCAAAAATGCACTGGCGGCAAAATTTGCCACCCGTGAATGAAAATGGAAGAAAAGACCAACTCTATAAGAGGTAGTCTGGGGGAGGGATTTTGTTGGTCACAATGAGATTGTAACCACTCTCATGTTCCTAGGCCAAGATGAGAACGAATTCAAAACCCGTCTCGAAAACAAACTTAGAGAGACAAAAGATGAAATAGACAAGTTTCGTAGGGGGTTGTTCCCAAAAATAGGCAAGATGATTTCAGAAACAACAGGGTTCAAGGGTGGTTATTTTAAAAACATCATGTGCTTGGAATTATTTTATATTCTAAGGATTACCTAGACAATATTTTCCATTAAGTGTCGTAATATGAAGATAACTTTATCTCTTATTATGGGTTTAAATTTTCATAGTAATTATTCATGTTTTCAATATAACACATCTCAAATTAAGAAATTTATAATACTAAACTTACCCAAATGGGTTATTTATTTCACAAATGATACTTATGTCATGACACAAGTTTATTAAGAAAAATCTTTACATGGATACAATTGGATTTTCAATTTATGACTAACCATGTGAATATAATTATTACTCAAGTTAATATAACTAACTTGATCTCAATATGAAATTAATAAGATCCACTCCCTCTCTTTTCAAGATTTATTGTACCTTATTTTTCTTCTATTTTTTATATTAACCAAGCCTAATTTTGGTACCACATAAACTTCAATAATACTTGATTTGATGACTATAATACAAAAAACTATATTTATAATGATAAAACTACTGAAACATTAATGATTATTATGTATTTCATAATACATTAAATACTAATAATAATGTTATATAATAAATATATTAAACTATATACATAGCATTTTTTATCAAGTAATCCCAACTAAATGTAATAATAATAGATATAACATAGGAAATTGTAGTTATAAAAATCACTGATAAAGGTAACAATGAATTAAAAAAATTAATTAAATAATATATATAAATTATATATATATTAATAGTAATAAATCACTGATCTTAATGAAATCCTCATGGTCTTGGCTTATGTTTAAAATATAAATATTTATTGATGGGGATATAACATCCAACCCTCTTTATCTTGACAACATCCCATTATCCATTATTCAAAACAAGTGAGGGTAATTACTATATAGTAATTTTGCATCTTCCCATGTAGATTTTGCTCTCGTAATTAATCCCATTATACCAAAACTTATTTAAAATATCTACTTCACATATTGATGCTACAATGATCTAGGATCTAAATTCATTCCAATTTGATATTCATCCCATCCTCCACCTATACTTTTATTCTAGTTTGTAACATTTGAAGGATTAGGAACATATTTTATAAGTATAGATACAATAAACACATTATATATTTTAGAGATACAATATGGAAGTGCCAAATTATATATACTAGGGATAATATTTTGAAGGATATCAAAGTGTCCAATAAAATTTGGAGCTATTTTAGAAGCCTTTCAAAATTTAATAGAAAATTTCTGAGGATAGACTCTCATAAATACCTACTCTCCAACTTGAAATTACCTTAGAGACATTTTCAAATATAAATAGATTTAATGTATATCAAATGTATCTTTAAGGTTTTGCCTAATGACAACCAATTTGTGTCATATTATTAGATTGCTTTTGGTCCTATACTTACTCTATTTTCTAATCCTTTCCATCCAATCCATATTCTAACACTTCCTTCCATGGAGAGATTTGAAAGGTGTCAATTTTAGGAAAGAATGGTAAGTTTTATTGTATGTAAATTATATCAAATGAAGGTAATATTCACATCTATATTTCTTGTCAATCAAATATATTCTAATCATGCCTTTTATCACATGATTAAATCTCTCAGTTTAACCATCTATTTCTAAATGATAAGTACAGCTAAATTTTAATATAGTTCTAAATGATGAAATTAAAGTTCCCAAAATTGAGAAGTAAATAGATTATTTATATCACACATAATCACCTCAATACTATTTGAATGTGGAAAACTTCTCTAACAAACCTTTCTACAAGTATGGGTGCACAATCTTTGAGATTTCCTAGAATAAAATGGGAAACTTTGATAAGATTATCCACTAATAAAAATATAGCGTCGTGCCTTTTTCTTAATTTTGGTAGAAAAAAAATCTAGTGGTAGTGTTCCACCTTAACTTGCTAACAATATAAACATTTTGCAACAAATTATGCCACATATTTATTCATTCCATGTCAAAAATAATATAATTTCAGCTCATGTGTTATTTTGGTGACACCAAGATGAGCTAAATGTGGGTCCAAATAAATTTATTGAAAGATTAATTACCAATTTTGACCTACTTTGGTACAAAAATATGCCCTTGAAAATTTAAAATTCCATAAGTGTCAAGAGAATAACCCAAATATTTCATATCCATAGGTACTTTTATAATTACACGTTTGATATATTTTTATAAATAATCTTTTTCTTATTTTTCAAGTAACTAATTTCTTAATTCATACATGATGTGGGAGATGGTATCAAAATACTCTCCTACCAAGATCATCAAACACTCTATTTTCCTTTCCCTTGACATATTTTATGTCCATATCATAGATAATTATCAATTTTGGCCATCTACATTTTTGGGCATTCAAATTATATTGATTAGATAGATGTTCAATACTCTTATGATTCGTTACTAATTTTAAATGCTTATCAAGAAGAAAATATTTACAAATATTAATTATGTGTAGAAACATGGCCCCTTTATAGATAATGTGGTGGATAATTTACCTCTATATCCTTTAGATTGAATTATTCAAAAAGCCAAAAGTCTTTTATTTTGATTCAAAACCCTACCAATTCCATTTAGTGATACATTTGTTTATAACTCAAAAGATCCATTCAGATTAAGAACCATAAATATAGGAGCTAAATTAAGTAAATTTTTGAGATTTTGAAATTCTTATTCATATTTAAGAAACCATCCAAACTTTTTACTTGATTTCTACATAAAGGTAATTAGATGTGTTATTCTATAAATCCCTTTTACAAATTAATGATAAGAACTAGATAAGCCCACAAGAATTAATAATTCATTCAAGTTTTTAGGGGTTGAACATTCCTAATATCCTTGACATTTTTAGGATCTAATACAATTCCATATTTAGAAGTGATATAGCCAAAATAGTGAATATCACTTTTGTATAAATAACACATTGATAACTTACCATAAAACCTATGATACCTCAATATTTTCAAACCCAATCTTAGATGTTATTCATGATCTTGATCATTATTTTAATACATTTTAATATCATTAATGAATATTAACACAAATTGATACAAATAGTCCCAAACACTCTATTCATGAGATTCATGAAAGTTTTAAGAGCATTAATAAGATCAAATGACATTATTGTAAATTGTTATGAGTCATACTAGGTTCTAAATGTTTTTGTATATACATCATCTTATTTGATTCATAGTTAATGATACATTGACCTGTGATCAATCTTGGAGAATACCACTTCTCCATTAGTTTTTTCAAACATGTCATCAATCCTTGGTAGAGGATAACAATTTTTAATAGTGACCTTATTTGACATGTCATAGTCAATGCATAACCAAAAATTACCATCCTTTTTTACAAGCAAGCATGACAAGTGATACCCAAGGGGAAATGCTTGGTCTAATAATTAATTATATAAGATCCCTTAAAATTTAAATTTGAGTTATTATAAATATATTATATTCATTCCATGATAAACCTTAGAGGGTGGTGAAGATAATGTTATAATGTCAATATCAAAGTCAAACTCTCTTACTATAGGCATTCCTAGTAGTTCATCATGAAAAACATTCCTAAAATCTTGCAACATGGGATAATATTTAAAATTAGGTTTAACGTATTTTTTTATCTCTTCTACCTATATTGAGTAGAGCAAAAAACCTTTTATTACTTCCTTCTTAAGCTACAAGGCTGACAGTATTTTTGGAGATATTTAACTCTTAATACCCAAAAGGGTTAATATATTTCCTTTTTTATCTAGACATTGAACTTTATTTTCAAAACAATCTAGACTAGCTTGATGTTTATGGAGATAGTCCATTCCAAAGATAACATTGTAGGATACCAAATGGGTTAGGTTTAGATTTAACTGAGTCTTAAATACTCCTAGGTCTAGTTATACTTGCTCCAATTATTTAGTGACCATATATTTTTTCTTTATGCCAAATTCAACTTGACACACTTCTCTCATTTTTAGGGTTAGGTTATGTTGGTTCCAATTTATATACCTCATATGCTCGGCCTTACACACTTGAGGAAAATTGAAAACAAACATAAAAAAACTTGCTAGTATGTCATTATAGCCAAGGAAGGGTTTGGCATCAAGATTAGACCAAATGTATAAAATGATTGAGAGGCACCTACAAATGGTATGGTCAACTCCTTGCTAATTTTGGCTCTACCTGAACCAAGGTGAGATTACCTTTGGGCTAGCTTTATCATATGGAAAGATTCTACAATTCAACCTCCATGGAGATTTTTGGCACAAGGAAAAAATATGACTAAGGCATAACCAAGTTTGCACACTTCACCCATGAAGGGTTATCACACAAAATGCACAAATACTCTAAGTCATATACAAGATATTAAAGATATATGGGAAAGATACTGTAATCTTTATTCTATAGAATCTTCAATAATAGGGGTCTAATAAAAGAATGTAGTGCTAGTATTTAAATAAAAAAATGCAAACACATTTTAAATATATAAGATCTTATGCATTTGCAAGGCAAATAATAATTATAGTGTATGATGGGTGTATTATTTATAGGGTAAGACAAGTTGGATAACTATAAAAAGAAGGAGAGTGGTGTGATTGTTGATTCCAAATAGTAGGGTATCTTGCATTATTTCATGACAATATTCCTTAGCAAAGATGCAAAAAAAACTTCAAATTCAAGATAATGGTAAACACCAAATGATCCTTGAGAGAATAGAACATACACTAAAACTAATTTCTCAAATGCTTTTGCCTATAAAATCCATAAACCTAGGGTGCCCTAACAAGTTATTCAACAACCTATCTTGAAGTAATGAAAAAAGAGTTTATAATCTAATTCTATGCTCAGAATGACAACCAGTAGTGATCACAAACCCAAATGCCTAATCAAAAATTATTTTAAAACATGTCACTTCACTTCATCAATAAGAAATAACAAAGAACCACAAATATTTTTATTAACTTGAACATAAATATTACACACATCAGTATTTCAAAATACTACCATGGGGATAATTATGGTAAGTTTTTTATTTTGATAAGGGAGACATAAACATGATATCAAAGATCGCTAATGGCTATACAGATGTAACCACCTTAGAAAGGGAGACAAAATATACACAATAATTATCCCAATTTTTTTTAATAGAACCTAGACTTAGAGAAAGTGAACACCTAAAACAATGACCAACAACCTTGAATATAGAATAATCCCCCTATTTATACGTTTTCAAATCTAGAATTGTGTGTCATAGCCTTCAGAATTGGAAAAAAAAATTTCAATCCCACCAAGATGCTTCTAGTTGGAATATGGCCTCTATCACACCTAAGATCCTCATGCATTTACAAGAAAAATCATAACTCTAAATACATTTATGAGGAATGATGAATATTGGGAGCATATCCTTTGATTTTATTATGGGATATGCCTCTCACATGAGTTAGAAGGAGAATATTCATAGTAGAGGTCTAAACAAACTTTGTCATTATGTGCAACTATCTAGGGATACTCTCGACCACTTGGCTACATAGCTAGAAACCTCTAGACAAATGCCCTCTCTCTTTGCACACAATGTAACAACCCACCCTTGTAATTATTTTTTGGGAATATTCTAGATCCATGGCCCTTTGAATGATCTTCTTGGGAGTGGCCCACCATGACCTTGCAAACCTGCACTATATCTCCCAATGGAGGAACTTAGATGAGTAAAACATGAGAAAATACAATACCCAAGTTTACTCGACCCATTTACCTTTTTGGATCCAACTTTCCTTTTCACATTTTGAATTTTACACATATTTTATCTTTAAGGCTTCCCTCATATTTTTTAATGCAAAAATGCATTATTTTTAACCTTTAACCTATTTGGGTAAATATGGGACCCTCATAAATTTATAATTTGAAAATTATCAAGTTGTTGTTAGTGATGAAATCCCTACTAATTACATTGCATAGGGCCTTTGAATGTGTTATGCATGCCTATGTGGCATCACCATGTCACTCTATTCACTGACTTGAAATATGGATCCTTTTTATGATGAATGTGAGCATGCCACTTGATATCTCTATGGGATCTTAACATCCATTTACCATTAGCTTAATTAAGATCCATTATATTTCTATCAAGACCCCTTGAGATCATACCACTTGGAAAATATATGATATTTTTTGTACATTACACAGTCAATCTCTGCCAGGCTAACACCCTTCTACCATAGGGCTTCTCCATAATCAGCCTAAGTTATTTGACAAGTTATCTCTCACTTGCATCATTGATCTTAAAACATGATCAAATGTAGACCATTGATATATATCTAAAGGATAAAATGCCATTGGCTATCAAATATGGATTAAATTTGATGTCTATGCTTGCATCATTGATGTCCACATGAACATCTTTGATGGGCACATGACTATCAAATTTAATCCTTAATAAATAATTAATGATCTTAATTTTGATGTTTGCATGCCCATCATTTAACATTCACATGAAATTTTTTTATGGGCATATGACCATCAAATTTAAGCTCTAATAGATAGTTATCATGGCTTAAATTTTACATCCATGTTCCCATCATTTGACATTTGTATGACCATCAATGACATCCACTCGATCATCAATGATGTACATGCAATCACCAAATTTAATCCCTAATAAATAGTTATGATGTCTTAATTTTGATATCCACACACTCATCATTTGATGTTTTCATAAAAATCAATGAAGTTCACATGACTATAAAATCTAAGCCCTAATATATAATGGCTGAGCTTAATTTTGACATCTACGTGATCATCAAAGATGTTTGCACAATCATCAAACTACTTATTCAACTTTTTGAAAGCTTGCATCTTGAGTTAGAAAAAACATAAAGGCAATAAAATTGTAGAAGATGTTCATGGCATCTAAAATATCAATGCAATGTGATCCTTTAACCATGAGACACTTTTCAAGTAAACTTAAAAAATGCATAATTATATTTACCAGTCCATTTCTACATTTACCTTGAGTTATGCTAAACAGTCCTCCATCTATCTTGCATATTGATCAGGACCTGTATCAATCAAGCATGAACCATCGATCAACAAGAACATGCTCAACACTTATGCAATCTAAGAGAATTTAGTCAAAGCTTTTATTATTCAAGCCTTTAGTCTTTCAATACTTATATCTTTGACATTTTGGTCTTGAAAATCATTATTGTGAGCTTTTTATACCATAAGAATTGTTACAGGTCTTTTTATTCTTGACACTTCTGCTCTCAAACCCTTTGTTTATCAAGATAATTATTTCAAACATTTTGTCTAGGATAGGTTTACCAAAGTTTTAAACCTCTCAGACACTTATCCCATAACAATTCAATATTTGGAATTTTTGTCTTCATCAAGATAATTGTTTCATACATTTTATCCAAAATAATTTCCCCAAAGAAATTGATCTTTGCATTTTTCCCAAATAAATTTGAACTTTACACTTTTGCCAAAATAATTAATTTTTATCAATATTTTTTCACAATAAAAATAACCAAAGGAAATGGACTTGCAAACTTTTTACCATGGATAAAAAGTTAAAAAAAAAAAGTCTTCTATCTTTCTACAAAATACTTCGGTTGAAACATAAAATTTTCTCAGACCTTTTTCACAGGCAAAATGCTTGAAAGAAATAGACCTTCAACATATTATTGACCAAATTTGACCCTAAAGGTCAAATTGGGGAACTTATAGGTAAAAATTTGGCTTTTAGATGTTTTATTGGGTCTAATATCTTGTCATGGGGTGTATTATAAGTTATTTGATATCATTTAATGTCATCTTAGCCTTGGTCATTAGTTTTTTAGTTCTTATATCATTTTGAGTCATTTTGGGAGTTATTAATAGAGAATTTAATAGGTTGTATGACTTATTTGGGAATTTTAAAGGTTTAAAGAGATTATTTAACATCCCATGTGTCCTAATAGGTTTTGATCAATTGACATAACTGAAAAGTGGTAGGTTCTTCAAAAGAAAGGGCAATTTTATTAGGAAAGGAGAAGAGTTTGGAACTTGTATGGCTCATAGGAAAGTGTGACACATAAGATAAGGTTTTTATATGTCTCTTCATCTTTCTCACACTCATATAAATACTTGACATTCTTTGAAAGTGATAAAAAATTCCTAAAACTATTCTACTCCTTTCTTTCCCTTCTAAACATGCATGAATGATCAACAAGTTTATACTTGGTATGGCCAACAAGATAAATTCTAGGTAAAACCTAGTTGGGAGGTGAAAGCACAATTAGATATCTTAATTTACATAAAAATATTTTGAATAATGGTGTCTTTTGCTAACTATGTTTTTATACCTACTAATCTATGTACCTTTTAGGTTTTGCTCCATTTTTGACAAGTCCATATAAACTAAATAATATTATTTGTTTTAGAGAATGATGAGTCTCTTATATAATTATATCCATGCTTGTTTTCATGTTTCATGATGTTTTGATATGAAAATCATCTTAAGTTGTAGGAGGATGCACTATGTTGTGTTATAGGCTATTTTTTCACCATTTTCAAGATCTTCAGGTTTTTGACCATGGTTCTAGAGGGTTGTGATAGTTTCATTATCATATTAGTAATTTAATCTTAATCCCTTCACCTTCAAATCTCATTCTCTAATCAATGTTCCATGGGTGAAAATAATACACTATGCAGATGTAGGTAACTCTTTGAATATACAAAGTTCTTAGAAGGATGCCATGATAGAAGGAAATATTTTGGAGTGGAAAGAGTGTATTTTAAATTTTGGTGAAGATTTATAATGAATATCAAGCATATATCTCTTATATACTACCTATATCACTATCCATAACCTATGCACACAGTCTGCCATGGAAATGTTCATTTATAGGTGCTTGGAAGAATAAAACCACATGGAAACTAAGAATAAAGATTTTTGAGTCCATTTAGAGGTTTTTAATATTCATTTAGAGGGTTTGGAATAGGATTAAATCTCATTTAAGGCTAAATAGTAGTCATTGTACACACTTGCATATACTATCTACATACCTTTCAAGGTGCACCTACATGGGGTTTCCATGATGACATCATGCTATGATGAGATACTTAGTAGTGGTGCCAAGATATTTGAGGAATGAAGAGTTAATTTTGGAGTGTTGAGATTAGTTCACAACTTAGGAAATGATCAAATAAATTCACATTGTCCATATTTGTATTTACTGTCTGTAGACTTGACAATGTCCACCTACAAGATTTGTTGGTAGAGAACTGAGGGCATTTGATGAAGGAGTTTGGAATAGTTGGAATATTTATTGAATTATTATAAATTGGTGTATAATAATTTTATGATAATATGGAAGAATAGTTTGGAAAATTCAAGTATAGGTCATCTTCAAACATCTAATAATAGTATACAAGGACCTTGATCTCTAAAATGAGAAAATAGAGATCCAAGCCCTTTTTGTAGGCATCTTGCACCAAGGTTGCCATCTTTTTTGATGCATCATATTGTGTTTATTTTTAATCCCCTATAAAGGTATATCAATTTTAAAAATATAAAGGACAACTGACAATGGGAGGATGGTTGTTAGACATTCCAAAGTTACTTACTTATGTTCTGGAAATAGGTAGTGATTACCTACAAGTCTGAGCCGAAATAGACCTCTTCCCATTAGGTTAAAAATACAAGCCATGTTTTATTATTGAATGGTTTTATATGGTATATTACAGTACTAATTACCTTAGGATCACTAAAATAGGCTCATCTAATATGCTTTAAATCCCCATGTTCACCAATAGGTGTCTTTCCCTCTAAAAATATGCACCTATAGTAAGGGATAAACTCCTACACAGTCCATGATGGAGGATTAAGCATGAGAACATTAAGTTGGGATGATGTAAGAAGTTATAAATGGTCCATAAAATAAAAATTGATATGAAATACTTCCCAAGAATAATCTTCATACATAGGGTTTGCTTCTTTCAAACACATTGACCATGTATGACTGTGTTGATAGTGAGCAATGAAGGTGATGTTTCTAAGTGTTGGTGTGGTTAAAACATCAAGTAATGAGTCTAATACTTTTTAAATTACTATGGATTATTTAATAATGGTAATATAACATTTTCTCAAGACTAACAGAATAAGTAGACACCTACAGGCCCTCTCACAACCAACTGTAGTTGACTGTGAGGGGTAGAGAGAAAGAAGGCTAGAATGCTTGAAGTGGACCTAGTCCAAACATAAATAAATAGGTATAATAGATTATAAATGACCATTGAAAGAGTAAATAAAGGTTTATATAATGTTTCAAATTAAAACTCAAACTAGGAATACCTACAGGCACCCTCCAAAATAAGAAGTATAACTTGTAGTCTAAGATAATGAAATGGAAGGTTAAGTAGTTTAAGGTGTGTATGAAAAGTTTAGATGGTGATTAGACATATGAAATAATTATTTTGTAACATTATGACCTACATAAGCTCTTGGTAGTGGAAATCAAGCCAATAAAGGACTCTAAACAAGTACACATAGTCCATAAGAAGAAACCTTGTGCACAGTCTATCTCTTACACAATTAGTTTTGGGTTTTAAGGGAGTTAAAAGTTCAAATGGTGTTATAAAGGTCTCATATTTTTTAGATAAAATACTTAATAATTATATAAACTTATAAAATATCCAAATGTTCTGAGTAAATAGGGGAAGTACCCTCTATTTTGTCTCAGATAGAGGGTACTTCCCATTGTGCATAAACTTACAAGTTTGAAAGATGAGTGATAAGTTGAAAACAAGAGATGTTTTAACCTTTAAATGAGGTTTTTAAAGCTGAATTAAACCTATGTAAAACATAAAAACATTTCATAGAGGGGATAAACTAAATAGAATGTTATATACCCTCAAGGTTATAGTCAACCTATAAGGTGGGGTTTAGGCCTTGTGTATAAATGGGAAGTCATTCATACTTTTAGCTTTGGATACAAATTATAATTAATTATGGCATGATTTTGAAATCATGAAATAGGTATTAAAACTCATAATATGTAGATAAACCACAAAGATAGCCAATTTTGGCTTGAGACGAATGTTAGGCCTATGCAAATGGAGAAGCAAGCTCAGTAGGCTAATTTTGAAAACTCATATCTCTTTTGAGGATTTTCATGGAGGTCAAATAATATAGGAGGAGTTAAATATGGTATTATGAAACCTTTTTGTGACATTGATTTATAATTTCAAAATGAAACCTGCATGAATAAAGCTTAAGAGGGTAAACAAGCTAAAACCCTTACAAAACCCTTTGAAGGACCTAATTGGAGAAATGAAGATATAAAGCCAATATAATGGAATAGTTTAACTAGGATTATTATTTTAAATTTTAGAGGAATCTCTTAGGCTACTCCCCACTCTTTTGAGTTATATGAAATTGTATGGATAGGGTGCAAAATAGGGTACTTATGACTTTTTTTGTGTTTTATAGGTTTTAGGAACATTCAAGAGATGAAACAAACTTTGAGATAAGTATTAGGACTTATGATAACCCCTCATGTACATTTAATTATATATAACAACTCTTAAGTTTTAAAACTAATAGTTTCATCTCAGCCAATCAAAACTAGGATAGTGACCAAGCTAATGAGAATTGTGAAAACTCCAAGTGTAAGTGATTTTAAAGTGTGCCTAATTCTTCTAAGGCCATGAAGGGTCTTGAAACATATAATTAACTTAATAAAATTTATTTTTATGGAAAAATAATGCATTTTTGGTAGCCAAGTTTGCTGATTACATGAAGGAAAAGTGTTTTAGACTACACATGGTGATAGCTCATTTTTAGATGATGCCAAATGACTAGGACTACAACTAGTGTATGGAGAGGAATGTATGAAATACTTCCCCTCCATTTTAATCATCAGAACTATCCATAATTATTTGGGATGTTAAAATAGGTGCAAATCATGAAGGTAGTTTTTTGAGCTAGAATGAGGACTTTCATGCCACTTTGCAAGAGTTTCATGACTTAGAGAGCCACTTGTTCCTTATGACCTTGCATGGTTCATCACACATCCTATTATCATGAAAAATTAACTAAGTCTCTCAACTTTACAAGTGTCCTTTTGACCCTTGGACTTATCTTTTCTCCTCTCTCTCTTTCAAGTTCTATTAGAACTATCCATTTTGGCCTTTGTAATTTATTCTCCACTTGAGTATGGAAAAGCCCTACTCATTTGCATACCATTTAATAAATAATTCTAATGATTTTTACCTCTTAATTTCTATTCATAGTGTGTTTTAATAAAAAATTTCATCTTTCTTAGTGAAGACTATGGATTCCTTAGCATGTTGTCTCATTCTTTCATCTTATTTGCAGTTGGAAAGTTTCTTCTTGTAGGGCATGTGAAGTATTATAGGAAGTTTCAAGGTTGAGTGAGTTATTATATTCATTAGTTCCATTAAAGGCCTCTTTTCTAGTCCTCCTAGCCTAAGCATTCATATATAACCCTATAATGTAACATTGATGTGAAAAGATGCAGATTAGAAAAGTGTATGTTTGGTTAGTCTCTTAGTTTCATGTGTAACATGCAATTGGTTAGAAGTCATCATATTTTTTGGTGTATCACCTCCCTTAGGATAGTTTGATTTTATTTTTATCTCTCCCTCCCCCCTAATAAAATTTTATGTTTAATAGTGATCCAAAGTAGTAGATCAAGGGATATATCTCTATCTAGAGATTCACTTCATCTTTAGGCTACCCACAATCCTAAAAGTGTTTCAATTATGCTACTTGGATAAGGAGAGATGATACATCTCCTCAAAGGGTGAAAATACAAGTGAAAATAGTTTTTGGCATGCTTGGTGGGACTCTTACTTCAATAAGTTTAAAGGTTTTTGGTGTTGTCTTTCAACAACCAACCTTTAGAGGCATCTATCCAAACATCAATGGTGACTCTAAAAATACATCAGCTGGTCAAGCATCCTAGATTTCCTTTTGAAGATTGTTGGTAATATATTTATTTATGTTATTAATTCCTAATGAGGTTTCATGGCTAATTTTGGTGTTGAGTTTTGTTTTACATAAGTTGGTGAGGTATTTTAAGCTTGTGGCATTCCTAATCATCCTTTGTATGATTCCTATTAGCCTTGATGTGATTCTTACTAGTCTTGCTATGACCATTTCCAGCCTTGTCATGATACTTATCAGCACTATATCTAGACTTATCATGAGTTTTAACAATCCTATAACCAACCTCCTCAATATCTTTCTTCTCTTAGTCAACCTAACCACTTTTTAACTCAATCCATTTCAACCTTCAGGCAAATTTTTTTTGGGGTATGAGAAGTATATATTAGAGATTGATACATAAGGGGACATGGTCAAGATGTTCCTAGTAATTTCATTCATTAGGTAAGAGATGAATTATACCTGGTCAAAATAGAGTGAGCACCTATTAATATACCCAATTGGCAAAGGCTCACACATGAGATGTTAGATGTGAGTGGCCTAGTTTCATCCTTAGAAGATAGGCTAAAAGTTCATGAAAGGTAGCCTCACCAAACTTATCAGCCTTCATATCCACTTCCCCAATATTGATATTAATCCTACTTGACCCCTATTATAGATCCCAATCAAGCTTATCAAAGCCATATTTTTACTAATAAGCTAGAAGAGAGAGATGGGAAGAGAAACCATGTTTTTAAAGTAAATATTGATAGGTAGGTTGAGCTGGATAATATGAATATGCAAGAATCCATGTTATCAAAAAAAGAAGTGGAATATAATCCCTCATTTCCCTCTCAAATTTCAGCCCCACTTTAAGAGAAGACCTCTAGATATGAGTTTATAAGTTGGAGAAAAGGTGGAGAGTCCAAGCCTAAGGAGATCCTAAGATTCTTAAACACTTCATCCAATCTTAAAGTTACATCAATAACTCAAAAAGATAATCCTAGTCCCAAAATCCTAAGTTGGAATAAGGTAGTGGAATCATGGGGAAAGAAAGAGGAGAAAATCCTTGATAAGTAGTGTGAAGTTGAGAAAGATCTTGATTATATGAAAGCCCCTCCCACCCTTCCTCAAGAAACTTATTGTGTTCCATGTCAACCCTATTATACTCATAATCCTAATGAAGATGCCTATGAACTTCAAGAAAGACTTTTCTAAGAGAACCTAACCAAGTAAATTAAAGAGTTAGAGTTAAGGATAAAATTGTTGAGTCAACGTGTGATGGAAGGTTTAGACCCAAAAGAAGATCCTATGCCTAAATACAACCCATATAACCTTCCTTAAAAGAGTGATCAAGATAAATAAGATGCAAATGAATTGATTTTAAAATGGAAGGAAGAAAACCAAGCCATTTTATCCCTAGGTCTACCTCCCATTCCTTAAAAGCTTCTAAAAGAATCCCCTACACTTCACTCCCAATATGATTTTGACTTCTATGTGCCACCTCCACCAAATAGATCATCTTGTCCTCACCCAATAACCATTTACCTTGATGAACATGTGGTATGGGAACCTAAAGAGGAGTAGTTGGTTGATAATAATTTATAACTCTTGCTTGAAGAAGACATACCTCCTTAGTAGCCTCATTAGGCTAAGTCACATGATTTCAAGATGCCTAGTCTTAGCATCACCATGAAGGAGAAGGACATGAAAGATATTGCAGACCTTGAGAAGAAAAATCAGGTTATGGAAGCTGAGAAATAACTTTATAGTTCTTAATAGGTCCTAAATGTTGAACATGGATGTGCAATTAAAGAGGGAGAATAATTTCAAGTCATTCCTAAAGAGGTTACAACCCTATAAAACACTCTTGAGACCAAGGTAGAAGTTATTATTATTGAAGATGACCCAATACCTTAACCTAATTTTAAAACACCCTTAGATGTATTGTAACCTGAATAAAACCATCTTGATGACCTCATACCTCAAGAAGACAAGATTGAAAAGGTAGAGGTTCTAGATGATGAAGAGGATAAAGATGATTGGTGGCTATAAATGGAGTGATTTCAAGAACTTGAAGAGTTTTACCAAGTTGAGGATCAAGTACATGACAAGGTGAAGAAATATCCTTCCATGGAGGAAAATGACCAAGATTGGGTAGAGTATGCAAAGCTCCTTGATGATCTAGAAGAACTCGTAGCTAAGAAAAAACTTGATCTTATTGAGAGCACTATGGAAATCAAGAAGCTATGCCTTATTGAACCACCATTAGAAGTTGTAATTTAATATCCATATGAGAATATTGAGTATGTTTGTATGAAAGAATAATTCATTTCCATATCCAATATATTTGGAGTTTTTTGGTTCTTAATGAACATCATGCCAATGAAGTTGGAAAACATCATGAAAAAGTTGGAGGCATCAATGCTAGAGGTTAAAAGGATACATGTCTCACCAAATCCTTCATGTCATGAAGCAAATAAAGTTTAAAACTTCCCCTTTGATCTATGAGGGAGTTTTCACCTCAAGTTAGTTAGTGTTTGAGTTAGTTTGTTTAGTTTGGTGTGTTTTCGATAAGTGCTCATGAATCACATGTGTATTTGCTTTTGCTTTGTGTGGTTATGGTATTCATTGGTCTTGTATTGATAAAATATTGTTTTAAAGGTAATATTGTTTTGTATTAAAGCTAATTAACTCCATAAATCCAATGGAATGATAAGGCTACTGGTCTAGTTAGTATAGTAGGAATACTACACCTATGAGTCACCAATTTGTTGATCAATTTTGACCTTGCATGTCAAATTAGGGAAATTATAGGTTAAAAATTGAATTTTAGATGTTTTATGGGGTATAATATCTTTTAATTGGGTGTATTATAGGTTATTTCATGACATTTAATGTTATATTAGCCTTGGTCATTAGTTTTTTAGTCCTTATATCATTTTGAGTCCTTTTGGGAGTCATAAATAGATCATTTAATAGATTGTATGAACTCCTTGGGAAATTTAAATGTTATAAGATGTGATTTAATGTACCATGTGTCTTAATAGGTCTTAATAAACTAAAATAACTAAAAAGTGGTAGGTCTTTTATAAGAAAGGGTAATTTCTTAGGAAAAGAGAAGAGTTTGACACTTGTACAACTCATGGGAAAGTGTGCCATGTGGGTGAAGGTTTTAATATGAATATTAATCTTCCTAAACCTAATATTATTACTTTAAATTATTTTTAAGTGCTAAAATTTCCTAAAACCATTCTACTCCTTTCTTTCCCTTTTAGACATATAGGAGTTATCAACATGTTTGTACTTGGTATAGTCAGAAGGAGAACTTCTAGTTCAAACACATTTGGGAGGTGAAAGTAAACTTAGAGAGATTAATTTAAAAAAAAAGAGTTATAATAATTTTGGATTATGATTTATGAACCATCTTCATGAATTTGAATGTGTTTTTTTCCTACTAATATGTGTACCCTATAATTTTTGCTCTATTTTGGAAAAGTCCATAGAAGCTAGCTACTGATATTGTTTATAGAGGATTTTGAGTCTATTATCTAATTATATAAATTAATTTTTCATGTATCATAATGTTTTGATATGTAAATCATCTTAAGTTGCAAGAAGATGCACTATGCTATGTTACAGGCAGGTTTTTCACCATTTTCAAGATCTTCAAGTTTTGACCATGGTTCTAAAGGGTTGTTTCATTATAATTTTATAAATGTAATCTCAATCCATTCACCATATAATTTCATTATCCAATAAATGTTACATGGGTGTAGGCAATACACTATGCATATGCAGGCAACTCATTGAATATATAAATTTCTCAAAAGGATGCCATAATATAAGGGGATTTCTAATAGGTGTTTCAAATAATTTGGAGTGGAAAGTATATATTTTTACTTTTAGTGAAGATTTAGAATGAATATCAATAATATATATCTTATATACTACCTATATCACTATCCACTACCTATGCACATAGTCTTCCATGGAAATGTTCATATAAAGGTGCTTGGAAGAGGAAAACCATGTGGAAACTAGGAACATAACTTTTTAAATCCATTTAGAGGTTTTGAAAATTAATTTGGAGGTAGTGGAATAGTATTAAAACTCATTTAAGGTTAACTAATACTCATTTTACACACTTGTATATACTACCTACATACCTTTCAAGGTGCACCTACAAGGGTTTCCATGCTGATGTCATGCTATGATGAGAGCCTTAGTAGTGGTATGAAGATATTTGAGGAATGAAGAGTGCATTTGGGAGTGTTGATATTGGTTCAAAACTTAAGAAATGGTTAAATCAATACACATTGTCCATCTTTGTATTTACTGTCTATAGACTTTATAATACCCACCTATAAGATTTTTTGGCAGAGAACTGAGGGCATTTGATGAAGGAATTTGGACAAGTTGGAATATTTATTGAAGTCCTATAAATTGGTGTAGAATCATGATAGACTCATATGGAAAATTAGTCTAGAAAATTCTAGCATGGGTCATCTTCAAAGATCTAATAACAATATACAGGGACCTTGATCTCTAAAATGAGAAAATACAGATCCAAGCCCTTTTTTTAGGCATCTTGCACCAAGGTTTCCAATTATTTTGATGCATCCTATTATTTTTGTTTTTAATCCCCTACATAGGTATATCAATTTGAAATATATAAAAAATAAATTATAATGGGAGGATAGTTGTTAGACATTCTAAAGTTGCTTGCTTATGCTCTTAAAAAAGGTAATGATTACCTATAGGTCTAAGCCCAAATAGACCTCTTCCCTTTAGGTTTTAAATACAATCCATATTTCATTATTTAATGGTTTTATATGGTATAATATATTACTAATGACCTAAGGATAACTTAGATAGGCTCATATACTATGATTTAGATCCCCATGTTGACCTCTAGGTGTCTTTCACTCTGAAAATATACACCCATAACAGGGGTTAAACTCCTACACAGTCCATGATGGAGCTTTAAGCATGGGACTATTAAGTTAGGATGGTGGAATAATATATAAATGGTCCATAAAATAAAAATTTATATGAAATAACTCCCAATAATAATCTTCATACATAGGGTTTACTTCTTTCAAACACATTGACTATGTATGACTGTGTTGGTAGTGAGCAATGAAGGTGATGTTTCTAAGTGCTGATGTGGTTAAAACATCGAGGAATGATTCCAATAATTTTTAAATGACTATGGATTATTTAATAATGGTATTATAACATTGTCTCAAGACTAATATAATAAGTAGACATTTGCAGGTCCTCTCACAGTTAACTATAGTTGACT
Source organism: Torreya grandis (assembly GCA_037957365.1). NCBI lineage: Eukaryota > Viridiplantae > Streptophyta > Pinopsida > Cupressales > Taxaceae > Torreya > Torreya grandis. The sequence continues at coordinate 2,574,918 of JARHVA010001531.1, read as the reverse complement.
CTAAGGGGCAAAGAGCAAGAAGGTTAGAATGCTTGAAGTGGAACTAGTCCAAACATAAATAAATAGGTAAAATATATGATAAATTCAAATGTTAAGAGTCAATAAATTATTATTCAATGTTTCAAATTTATACTCAAGTAAGGAATACCTACATGCACCCTAAAAAATAAGAAGTACAACCTGAAGTCTAAGATAGTGAAATGAAAGGTTAAGAATTTCAAGGTATGTATGAAAAGTTGAGATGGTGATTAGAAATATGAAATTCATATTTTGGACTATTTTTACCTATATATGATCTTGTTAGTGTAAATAAATCTAACAAAGGACTTTAAGCAAGTACACATAGTCCATAAGAAGAAATCTTGCACATAGTTTATCTCTTGCACAATCAATTTTTGGGTTTTTAGGAAGTTAGAAGGACAAATGATGTTATAAAGGGATAAAATTTGGTGGAGAATATCCTTACCATTTTTATAACATTATAAAATATCCAAATGGTCTAAGTAAATAGGGGAAGTACCCTCTATTTTATTTCAGATAGAGGGTACTACCCCTTGTGCATAAACCTATAGGTTTGAGAGATGAGCGATAAGGTGAGACTAGGAGATGTTTTAACATTTCAAGGAGGTTTTGAAATATTAATGAAACATATTTAAAACATAGAAACATATCATAGAGTGGAAAAAATAAACAAAATGTTCTAGACCCTCAAGGTTATAGTCAGCATGTTAGGTAGAGTTTAGGCCTAGTGTCCAAGTGGGAAGTCATTCATACTTATAGCTTTGGATATGAATTATAATTAATTTAGAAATTATTTTGGGATCATGAAAGAGGTGTTAAAACTCTTAATATGTAGATAAAACACAAGGAGATCCTATTTTGGCTTGAGACCAATGTTAAGCCTATGCAAATGGAGAAACAAGCTTGGTAGGATAATTTTGAAATCTCCTATCTCTTTTGAGGATTTTCATGGAGGTAAAAGAAGATATTAGGAGTTAGATATGGTAATAAGAAACATTTTTGTGACATTGGTTTGGAATTTCAATGTGAAACCTACATGAATAAAGCTTAAGAGGGTAAACAAGCTAGAACCATTTAAAAACCCTTAGAAGGACCTAATTGGAGAAATGAATCTAGAAATAAACTATAATGGATTAATTTAACCATGATGATGATTAGACCTTATATAGGAATCTCTCATAATCCTCCCCACCCTTTTGATTTATATAGAATTGTACATATAGGGTACAAAATAGGGTACTTTTGACTATTTTATGTGTTTTGTAAGTTTTAAGAACATTAAAGAGATGAAACCAAATTTGGGAGAAGGATTAGGAATTAAGATAACCAATAATTTATATTTAATTCTTTATAAAAACTTCATCTCAGCCAATCAAAACTAGCATAATGACTAAAGTAGTGAGAAGTGTGAAAACACCAAGTTCAAGTGATTTTAAGGTGTGCCTAATGATTTTAAGTCCATGAAGGGTATTTAAACTATAATTAACTACCTAAAATTGATTTTCATAGAAAATTGATGACTTTTTGGAGGCCAAGTGTGTAGGGTGTATGAAGGAAGATTTTTTAGACTGCAAATGGTGATAGCTCATTTCTATATGATGATAGATGACCAAGACTATAAATAATGCATGGAGAGGAATCTATGAAATCCTTCCCCTCCATTCCAATAATCATACCTATCCTTAATAAATTTTGGGACATTAAAATAGGTCTAAATCATGAGGATAGTTTTTTGAGCAAGAATGAGGACTTTCATGCCACTTTGCAAGATTTTCTTGACTTAAAGAGCCACTTGTTCCTTCTAACCTTGTATGACTCATCCCTCATCCTCTTATCATGAAAAAGTAACTAATTCTCTCAGATTTACAAGTGTCCTTATGATCCTTGGAATTATCTTTTCTCCTATCTCTCTCTCTCAAGATTTATAAGAAATTGCCATTTTGGCCTTTGTAATTTATACTCCACCTGAGTATGGTGAAACCCTACTCATTTAAATACCATTTGATCAATAATAATGATGATTTCATGAATATTCATAGTTTTTTTACTTTAATGTTATATCTTCCTTAGTGAAGGCTATGGATTCCTTAACATGTTGCCTCATTCTTTCATCCTATTTATAGTTGGAAAGTTTCTTCTTGCAAGGCATGTGAAGTGTTATAGGAAGTGTCAAGGCTAACTGAGTTAGTCTATTCAATAGTGTTATTCAAAGCCTCTTATCTAGTCCTCCTAACCTAAGCATTCATCCATAACCTCATAATGTAACATTGATGTGAGAAGATGCAAATTAGATAAGTGTATGTTTGGTTAGTCTCTTGGTTTCATGTGTAACATACAATTGGTTGTAATTCATCACCTTATTTTATGTATCACCTCCCTTAAGATAGTTTGATTATGGTTTTCTCCCTTCCTTTTCCCTATCAAATTTTAGGTGTAATAGTGATCCAAAGTGGTACATCAAGGGAATTGACCCTATTTAGAGATTCACCTCATCCTTAGGATACCTACAAGCCTAGAGGTGTTTCAATTATGCCACTTGGATGAGGAGAGCTAAAATATCTCCTCAAAAGGTGAAAATCCAAGTGATAACACATGTTAAGTAAATATTGAATACACACTTAGATAATTTAATATGAAACTTAACCTTGGAGTGAACATTCAAAGATAGAAATTGGGCTAAGGACTTAGGATTTGATACTTAATAAGGTCTCAATTACTTTAGTGAAATTTTGAGCACTAAATCTAGCTCTCAACTGAGGATGTACACCCCTTTTGGGTGTGCAAATAACCCCAAAAAATAATTTCAAGTGCTAATCCATTAGGTCACAGAGTCAAGACTTAATAATTTATCAATAAAGACCCATGAAATCTCAACAAAACATGAAAGACTTAACATAAATAGATTAGGAGGATATGTAAATGAACACATGATAAAAAAAATGAAGGTAAATATGCAAAAAAAGCCTAAATCAAAGGGGAAACAAAGAAATAGAAGGCAAATGGAAAGACAAAACTATACACTATATAATATGGTACATAGGTTACAAACTCAATCAAGGAAGTGTTTTAGATGTCTACCATTAATTGGTAGCTCTAGTATTTTACCATCCAAGTCTCTCAATAATAAAGTATTATCCATAGTATTATATTCAATGGAATAAGGACCCATATATAAGGCATCAAATTTACCATGCTTACCTTTCTCCTCTTGCCTGCTATCCTAAAGTAGAACCAAATCACCTACTTAGAAGGTTTTTGGAGTGACCTTCCTATCAAATATCTTCTTAACCTTTTCCTTGAAATTTAGGTGTATTTCATGAACTTGTCTTAAATTTTCATCAACCTTAATAATCTAGTTCATCATACTTTTATAGTGGTTGATTTTCTCATCATCTTCTAATTGTTTCATGAGTTGATAGGTTGACAACTACAAATTCATAGGCAAAACTACTTGAGCTCAATAAACAAGCTCAAAAGGGATTTTTCCTATATCTCTCTTGGGAATAATGCTATCATCCCACAATGAAAAAATTAGATATTCACCCCACTTCTTGTTTGCTTTTAGAATTCATCTAATGATTTTGAGCAAGTTCTTATTACTAGATTCTACTTGCCCATTCCCTTGAGGGTTGTAATTGGAAGCATAGGTAAATTTAATCCCATTCTCTTTGCATAATTATACTAAAGGTTTAGATTTTAAACTCATGGCATTATCATTAATAATATTAATAGGCACATCAAATATATAAATAATCTGATTCAGTAAAAAATCAATTATTACCTGGTGTTTTACTTTCTTTTTAGGGACCACCTCAACTCATTTTGTGAAGTAGTCAATTACAACTAGTATCTATTTATGTCTAGAACTTGATGAATAAATGATTTATCCAATGAAATATATTACCCATTGTCTGAATGGGCCTTTAATTATTATAGGCTGCAAAGGAAGATAACTAGAAGCTTTCATCCTTCAAGCAAAATGTTGACATTTCTTGCACTTTCTAACCATCTGAGAAACATCTTTGAACAATGATAGCCATCAATAACTAGATCTTAAAATTTTATGAGCTATAACTTTAGGTGAAAAATGGCCACCACATAATCCAATATGGAAGTATTCAGTTAGGTTAGCAGTCTATTCTTCTAACACACATCTTAGGAGAACCCCATTTGGATTATTCCATACTAGTCCATTCTCAGTCAAGAGGTATTTTTGGGAGACAAGTTTGTAAGTTATTATTTGATTTTTGTCTAAGTTAGGGGGGTAATTCATATTTTAAAATTAGCAAACAATATATCTATACTATGAAGATATGTGAAATTGACTCAAGGAACCATCAACATTTAAAATAATAATGTTTACCTCAACAAATTCTAAATTGGTCTCGGCCATAAGCTTGGCTAGACCCATCCCTCTTACTAATTTGGTGGTCTAAATATCCATGTCATACTCTTACAGATTGTTGACCCACCTACATCTCTTGATGGATACTTCAATCTAAGTCAAGATGTCTTTCACCATGGTATATGAGACATAAGAAATAGTATTTGAACTCAAAATATAAGTCCTAAACATCTTGACAATTTTCAAAAGAGTGAAAGCTTGTTTTTACATAATGGCATAATTTAGCTCAGGACCTTGCATGGCTTTGATAAATAAAGTTACGGGCTACTCATAACCATCTTCATTCTTTTGCAATAAAAGAGTAACAATAGTATCATATGATGCAAAAGAGAATATCCAAAATAGATTTGTGTAATCAGGGCTAGCCAAGATAGGATAATACTTTAAAGCTTCATTGATGTCATTGAATGCTTACAAATCCTTCTCCTCCCATTTGATGGTTTTGGCCTTCTTTAACATAGAAGTAATAGGCAGAGTAATCTCTACAAAACTGAACACAAAACTCCTTAAAAATTTAATTTGTCTAAAGAAAGATTGAATTTATTTCTTGGACTATGAGATAGGCACTTTGTCAATGGCTTATACCCTATTGAGATCAATTATGACACCATACTTGGACACTATATGTCCTAATAACTTGGCCTTTTGCACTCAAAAGTGGCACTTCTTGGAATTAAATGAAATTTCAAATTCCTTGTATCCGATAAACACTTTCTCTAGATGCTCCAAATGTTCTTCTCTAATCATGGAAAACACAATAATGTAATGTTGATACATAGTTATAAAATTGTTAATTATCCCTATAAAATTAGTATCCATAACTCATTAAAATGTTGCACCAACATTCATTAACCTAAAAGACATCATCATATACACATACATGCCCCAAGGTATTGTAAATGCAATCTTGGATCTTTTGGAATCCTTCACCACAACCTAGTTATATCTTGAGAAGCCATCTAAGGTGAAAAACATCTCTAATCTAATAACACTTTGTAGCAGGTTCTCCATATTAGGTAGGGGATAATTATCTTTCAAAGAATCTTTATTTAAATTTCATAAATCCACACATAAGCAGATGCCACTATTATTCTTTTGCATAGGGAGTAAAATGGCAACCTATGATGAATAGCTGATGGAATGAAAGATCCCATCACCCCTTAGATTCTTTAACTCATCCCTCATCTTGGTGGATAATATGGGGTTAATAGGATTAGTTTTCTACCTAAAAATATTGTTATCAAGCTATAATAGGATGACATGTTGAAATAAGTCTTCCTTATAAGTTTTCATCTCAAAATAAGACCATGATAAATAATCTTGGTACCTTTTAAGAAGCAATATGTAAGCTTTCTTCTCAACTACACTTAGGTGAGTACCTATCCAAACCTTTCTTGGATTCTCATGATAACCCAAATCAAAATCAATCATGTCTTTTGAAATAAATGAGTCTCTCCACTTAATTCTATCCACTCCATCAAAAGATGCTTCTAAACTTACCAATCCCTTTGGGATCATGTTTATCTTTAATTGAATGATGTCCTTCCCAAACAAGGTTTCCTTTCCATCACAAACTTGAACCATAAATTCTAAGTCTATGAGCTAATCATGGAACTCAAATTCAAAATTGAGAAACCTCTTAATCTGCTCATCATCATCAAACACCTACCAATGACAAACATTATCTAGGATTGAAGGCCAAATAAGAACCTTCACTTGGTATTGATAATAAGGGCTTGTATTTACAAATATCAAATTGAGCACCTAACCTTGCATGTCTATCAACTTATTCATTGAAACTTTTATCATGATAAAAAATATTGAATGCATAAAAAAATTTAATCAAACCCCAAACAACATTATGATATTATTTCAACCTTTTATTTTTGGTAGAATAAGTATTACAGACCTGCTTAACCACTAGCTTAGAATCACCTTTGATAATCAAACTTTTAATTCCATATTTATGGGCAATATGTAATCCAAGAAAGAGTACCTCATACTCAGTAATATTATTTATGCACTCAAATGACAATTGAAAATAAAACATAAAACATTTACCATTGGGGGCATAAAAGACAACTCCAGCTCCATTTCCAAGATTGAATCAAGCCCCATAAAAACACATCTTCCAAACTACACTTTCTTTGTTAGGTTCAACATCAAGAATAATAGGTTGTTCACTAGTATTACCATTTCCAATAAAGTTACCCAATTTAATATCTATGTACAATACTTCATTTAAAACATGTTTCAGATCTTCAATTACATGTAACATCTTTGGCTTTCTATAAAGCTTGACTATTTTATCCTCTAGTAGAATGGTGGCATAAGATAAGTCCATCTATACATTTTCACCCATGGTATTAACCCATTTATGTGATAACAACATTCTTCAATTTAATGGATATTTCATAACTACCACATCCATATTCAAATACTTTCTTAGATGCACTACCAACTTTACCACCAATCCATTTAATTATCCAATAAATAGAACTTTTCATGAGTCCATGGCATAAAAATTGGCAAAGGTTGATGTAATCTTCACCCCAAGATCATTTAGGACACCCAAGAGCATTAAATTGTAAGAAGCACAAAAATAAATCATGTAGCTATGAATAATCAAGGCATTAATCAATAGGGTTATATAAAATGGATCCACATTTAGCTAATTTTTTACCAATGCAGTCCCTAAATAGACTTTTAGAGTAGGTTCAATAACCTCTTTTGATTCTTCATCACTTTTGGGGGGTGTTTGGGGTAACTTAATTTCATTTATAGCTAAATTCTCACTAAATTCTAAGTACTCACATTCTCTCTTCCTATGTTTAGGTATTCTTAATAATACAACAAGTGACACAATGATTTTTAGTTAGATTAACACTTGGGCTATATCATATATGCCATACCGAGGAAGAGGAATATTGGGTGAAGGGTGACAACACTTTTAATTGGAATATAGTCACTCAAGGTCTAAAGTTGAGTAGGTTGGGATGGATTTGAATCTTTTAAAAAAATCTTCAAAGGCAGACTTTGTTTAAACTCATTAGCACCCTTATGGATACTAGACAATATGGGTTCCCTATTCTTGGATGGAACACCTGTAGGCTTAGAAAATTGGCAAATGGGCATTGGTTTGGAATATTTAGGGACTATTATAGTTTTTTAGCATCCTTATTAGCATCCTCTACCTTTAGATTTTTTGGGGTGGTGTTTTGAGGCAGAACAACTTGATATTTGCTTCTCAAGTGATTCTATTTCTTTGGGGTAATTATTGCATTAATTAGTAGATTTATACCCTCAATTGACAAAATTCCACCATCATATTTATTAATCATTATAGAGCATAAGAAATCAAAATCATGAATGGTCAATTCATATGATTGTGCCATAGTAACATCACAAGAAAATTAGGGAGTTAGGGAACTTACCTTCTCAATTTCAATCCAAAATTGATCAAAATTAGTAACACTCAATAATTCCATGGAGGTGGTCAATTCAATTTAAGGGCTTTGGCAATTAAACATAAAAATCTCATCACTAGATGATGTAGACTCAATTTCATCTGCATCTTCATCAATCAGTTCTACTATATCACATGGGGGATGTGGAAGGAATCACTTGTCACACCAATCAATATCAATGTCACAATTTGCAACATTCACCTTGGCATTTAAAAGATCATGCACTTCTTTTCCAGCCTCTATATTCTAATTTCTATGTATTCTTTCATCATGTGTAGGCCTCTTCCCTCTATCATTATTTTGATGGTGGAAAGCATGCCTTCTTTATGCTTGATTCAAATTTGGATCCCTCTCTTGACTAGTAGACACTTTAGGGATCCCCTTTTCAACTCTATCCAACTTATACAATATTTATTTGATAGCAGAGGCCATAGTTTTAATAGTCTCCTCAAGGTTGGCTATCTTTGTGGACTATATTTTTAGGATTGACCAGCTTCACATTATCTTGCTTGTTCATAGGATTTCCCACAATATTTATGTTGTTCTCAATTTGGATGGCCATATTGAATTCTAACTGTAAGTTAGTGGGAGCCTTATCCCTCAAGTAGTACACAACCTTCTTATCAAAGGCATCATAATATTTTGTCAAGCATATTGTATCACTAGACTTGATGTTTTTAATCAATTACATCATAGATTTATTGAACTGTATATTGAAGTATTGTACACAATTGTTAGGATTATTCTTTATGTTTTCAAATTTAGCCATGAGAAACATAGGATCAACTCTTTAACCATACTAAATTCTAAAGACATTCCTCATTTCTTCCCACAAATCAATGCATCCACTAGGAAGAGAATCAAACTATTATCATGCATCTTCCTCTAGTGTGTGTGTTTTATTTTTTTTTAAATATTGGATTTAGATTCCTAAATAATAAAGGGGTTGAACAAATGTAAATTAGTAATTAATGTATCTCAATTAGCCTTAATTTTTATAAATAGATATATATTTTACCTTTTTTAAAAATAGTAATAAGTGTAAAGAAATCAAACTTAGCCTATTTTGGGATAAAAATAGATGATGCAGGGTCTAAAAATGGCTATATGGGGATGGTAGACTATTATAAATAAGACCTAAAACTCTATTTTTGGATTTGATAGAAGCACCAAACTTAGGAAACCTTGTTATTTGGTGTTATAGTCCACTTTCTAGCACTATTCTCCACTTTTGATGCTATCATCCACCTTTAGTAATTTTGTCCTTTGGTCTAGCTTTTTTGGGTTCTAGTTGGCAGGCTTGTGACACCCTGGAGGTGAAATATTAAAGCCTAGGTTTATGTGGATCTCATTGTGTGTCTAATTCAATCTTCAAAACCCTTAGGAGCTCTTGGTACTTGAACTTGAGCAGCAAACTTGGAAAAGAGAGGAGGGGTTAGTATGTAAAGGATACATTGGATATACTTTACAACCCATGTGTGGGCACACTACCTACATACCAATACTCTAAAGAGGGATTAAGCTAATGTAGTTTTCCCATTTGAAGTACTTGGTGCAATTGTGTGATGTATGTAAATATATTAAAAACTAGAATGTACTTTGGATGACTAGGGATTGGTATGAGTGCTTGAATAGGCTTGAATTAGTCTTGTAAGGATGTATGTAGAAAATAGGGAAGAGTGCTTGAGTGTACTTTATTATATTCTTGATATTTTCCTATGAATGAGTGCTAATCCCTCTAAATGTACATTGAATGGACTTTTATAGGGAAACTAATGATCATGGGTTAGATGGGCCTACATTAGGCTGATAGGGGAAAAGATAAGGATTAAAAACAATTTGACCATTTGAGGCTAAAGTGAACTTGGAAAATAACACCAAAAATAAGACACCCTTGAATTTTGGTTCTATTTTACAAATTAGGTGATATTATCCTAGGAGGATGAGACCTAGAGGGATAAATTTGGGTCTGAGAAGGCTACTTGGGTCTCAAAAAGCTAAGTCTAAGAAGCTACAGGTGACTAGGAATCTGTGAAAGTCTAGCTAAGAAGGTTTGACTAAGCAAAAAGAGGACATATAGGTTTGTTGATATTAGCCATGCCTAAGTCATCTAATTTCACATTTTATATGATTACATTTACCCCCCCTTTATTTTAGTGATGCAATAAAGTGAAATACTAGGATAAAGGAAAAATAGAAAAGCAAACTTGAACTTACCTGAAAGGGAAAATCTCATGAAACTATGTGATGTTGGATGTGCATAGAGATAGAATGCTATGATGTAATAATCTGAAAATAAAAACATGAAGTAGATCAATTCTTATTAGATACACTATCTAAAATAAGAACACACAAAAGCTAAGTAAAGGAAGAGAGAGGAACAAATACACCTCAATGAGTATGAAAACCAATACAAAACCTATTGTGATGCTAGATTGTGTTGAGTATGTGTTGAATCAAGAGTAATATAGCAAATGGAGCTAAGTGTTCAATTCTTTGGAATGTGGCTCAAGAATGTAAATGCTAGCCCTTTAGCTCCATCATCACCAACTAAATGAAGTTAATGAATCATGCGTGTGATAATTGATGTCTAGACTATATGTCAAATCCCTCTAATTAGGTGGTTCAAGAATTAAAAGGCTGGCCCTTTGGCTCCATCATTTACAACTAAGTAAAGTTAATGAATCATGTATGTGTTAATTGATGTCTAGACTATATGTCTAATCCCTCTAAATAGGTGGCTCAAGAATATAGAGGCTATCCCTTTGGCTCCATCATTTCCAACTAAGTGAAGTTAACAAAGCGATAATGGTACATAATATATGTCATATGAGATGGCTCGTGGATCCCATATATTTTTTATAAATCTAACAATATGGTGTGGATATCCTAAATGTGTGCTAGAAACTAGGCCACTGTTGGCTATTTCAAAAAATGAAAGTTAGTATTGTATGAAAGCCTATTCAAAATTGATGTACTAGGCTTATATAAAATCCAACTTAGGAACTCAAGTGCTCAAAAAGATAAAATTGTATGAAATTGTAATTTGAGTGTGATGCCAACCACATGTAGAATATTTGGAATAAACTAAACTCAGAAACAAAAAAGATCAATGTGTCAAGCACATTTCCCCCAATCAGTGATGTCTAAAATATGGATTATAATCTAGAAGTTATGAAAACTACCCAATCTAAATTGAAAGTGAGAACCATCATGTTTTTTATGATAACCCCTTATATCTAAGAAAACTATGCTAAAACTATTGAATTTGAATGATTTAGAAGTGCAAAAACCATCCCTGAACTAAACTTTTTGCCTATTTCTATAAACTTTGAGTATTTTCTACCTATAAAAGAGCACCAAATTATGGACACCCCTATTTTTGGTACTACTATCCATTTTTGATGCTACTATCCATTTTTGGCACTATTATTTCATGTGAAAACTGACTACTAATTTAAGATTGTTCTTATTTTTTTGCTTTGATTTCACTAGTTTGACCTCTAAATTCTGTATTGAGTGTTCTAGATGCTAATATTTCATCTATTAGGAGGTTTGGTATTTATGAAAAACTCTTATTTGATTCCCCTTCTTCTAAGGGTAGGAATGATGAACCTGCCATGACTACCCTCAAAAGCAAAGGAGTCCTACAAGTGTGTTAAATTATATAGATTCAAGATATAACATTGAATATTGGACAAGATATTTCAATGTATATAAATATTTTAATTAATATATTTTTATATCAATAGGGATATGCCTAGATAGATATAAAAATGTAAGAGCATGTGCATGATACTAAACTAGACTAGTAATGTTAGATATTAGTTATTAATTGTTAGTTTGTTAGAAAGCATGGGGGGATGGAGTATGATGTCCATCATGGCATCTAAGAAACAAGGTATATACATAATTATAATCATGGAATTGCATACAATGAGGATAAAATAATCAAACAAGCATACAAAGCAGGAATCAAGAAATATACAAGGGTGGCCAAGGGGCCAAACAAACAAGGGACATGGGAACATGTCTTTGAAATTGGAAGACAAGCATGGAAGGCATGTTAAAATTACACATAGACATACAAGTGAACAAATAAGGTTGGTACAAGGGCCACAATCACATGAAAGAGTACAAATAAAGGACATTGATAGATGTCCTAAGGCACACACATGAAATAGAAGTAAAGGACATTGGTAAATGTCCCAAGGCACAAGTAGGAGACAAGCTAGAACTGGAAATGAAATCACACAAGATACACTAAGAAAGGTATAAAAAACATAGTAAAAACTATAATATATAAACACATCTAACTAATTAAAGCAAATGTGAAAGTATGCAAAACATGTGTAGCACAAGACTAGGTATATGCTAAAAAATACACAAGTGCTAGGTATTAGTGAAATGTCGATGAAGTAATCTATGTAATCTAGTAAGGAATGTGCATCAATATGATAACTCAGAGTGTGTAGTGTAGAAATGACATAACCTAGATGGTGTAGTCATATAGAAGATACCCCTAGTGGGTATGTATATTGATGTGTGTCTTGAATGTAGAAGTATAAATTCCCCCTTGATGGGTAGAGTGAAGCAATCAAAGAGATGGATGTCACTGTGCACACTCAAAAGAGATCAAGTGAAGCATGGTACTGTGGATAATTTGACATACAATATCATGAAATAGAAAATTTAAGTCCTAGCATGATAATAGTGATGTAAAGCATGGATGGTGCATATAATTAAAATGGTTTTAGCATTTTTTTTGAATTATTCGAACTATGTACAATCAAGCAAGAGAGATTATGTACAAGCAATATTGAAAATAAATGATACTAACTAATGAGTCTTGGATGAGACTCCCTATCATAGTGTCCTATATCAAATAACTAAATTATGCATTATTGTCAAGCATAATTGAATGGCTGAGAATATAACTTTGTATATTTGGATTCATCATTGGTATCTTGAAAATCATAATAACCTATATTGTTCCACTCATCATTATCATCTTGATTTTAAACCAATGGAATGATAGTGTTAAATGTTGTTGTATATGGATATTTTCTTTTGATAAATTGCGTATGTGAATGATTTGCCTTATGATATTCAATAAATCTTAAACCCTAGTGACAAACATTATCATCTACTAGAATAGTAGTGATGCCTTGAGCATACTTTCCCAACCCTTGACCTTGATAATAAAACTATTATAGATATATTTGACCAAACCCATACTAATTTGAAAGTTGAGCCTCATTTTGGAGAGGTAAATTTGCATCTTTTTCATGCTTTACCTATTCTTGTGGTACTATTTGTTGTTCTGATTTTAATTTTTTATCCTTTTTTTGTTTTGAGTTATGCTTTGATAACCACTTTTGTATTGTTTTTGAGTTTGACCCTTTTTGAATGTGTTCCTATGTTATTGTGGATTGATTGATTGATTGATTTACCTTGTATAAGGTCCTCATTAGTAATTGTCTATTGTATATGCTTTTTCATTACCAAACATGTATCTATGTGATGCCCATGCACTTTATGATATGCACAATAATATCTGGATCTTCTCACTAGATGTAGAGGAGGTATTTTGATCAAGTTAGATTTAATAATTTCCCTTAGTGCCTTACTTGAACTCTTATTTGATCTTTGAATGATTTTTTAATCACTAGTTGTATAGTTACTTTGTTGTGATTTATTGTTTTGATATGTAACATTGCTTGCAACTAATTGACTAGGTGAAGGTGCATATACATGATTGACATTAGGGTGTTTTTTATGCTTTTATATTATAATATGATTTTCCAATGTTATGATATTTTTATGTAATAATTGATTTTGAATTTGTAAATCTGAAATTATCTTGCTCATACTAGTGATTTTATCATTTAGAGTCTCACAAGTGCAAACCTTAATTGCTTCCAATTGAACATGTAAGCACATATGTTGAAGAGGATGTGAAGAAGCTATGGGATAAATTTATGCATTAATAATAATAGTATAGGATACCATACCTTTTGGATTGGTGATATCATGGACCTAGTTAGAGGGAAAGTAGCTATCACCCTCTTGGGGGAGAGGAGGAGAAAGTATTTCTTTCCTCTTCATAAGATATGTAATTGAAACAAGAGTAGCCAAAGAGGCATATACATCTAGGTAGAAACCATGCATATAGGATAAAATTCATGTAAGTGGAGTTATAAATTGTATAAAAATATGATTATAAATATATTCCACATGAAAGATAAAAAATAAGGGATAGGGAGCATGGAATTGTGCATTAATGCATATAATACTTTAACTTGAATCATGACATTTCTAATATGTTTTGCAAGATAGTCTTGAAAAATTTTCCTCATGAGAGAGATAAATTATGTAAAAGATAGCATGACATTATGCATGAATACCTTTATAAATTTGATATGTGATATGACATTTCTAATGTGTTTATCCTGATAAACTTGAAAGTTTTTCCATATGAGGAATAGAAAGCAAAGGATAGAGAAAATGAATTTTTGCATAAAGACATATAAACTTTGGATATGAAACATGATATTTTGAATGAATTTAGCTAAATATAGTGGGTAATTAGTCCATATAAGTGAAAGAGAATATACAAAAATAATTTTAGAATCTTGTGCATGTTTGACAATGAATTTTGTAATATCATCCCATCTAATGAAACACAAACATGAAATGTAAAGGATGAAACTTTGTACTAACATATGATAGACTTCATCATTCATGTACATGATAGGGACCATTTGGTTTCATTATTATTTTAAGAAATGTAAGAAAAGTTTTTAAATAAATGAGCAACATTTTTGCAATTTGAGTATGGATGTAAGGTGATACCTCAAGAAACAAAGCAGGATCTAGTACATGCAACTAGGGATTTATCAAAAATATTTTTACAAAATACTATGAACTTTTGAATTTAAAATTTGATTTTTAATTTAAATATTCATCTACAATTCATAAATTTCAGGGAATAGTACTTGATTTATTGGGACCTAGTAGGTGCAACTAGGGTTTTAAGAAAAATAAAAGTTTTGAATTTACTATTAATTTTGCAAATTTGAAATGATTTTCTAATTTAGATATTCAACTAAAAATGTAGAAAAATGATTAGAAAATAAGTGGGAACTAGTTGATGCAAGTAGGGTTTGAATTTTTTTTTTCAAAATTAGTTTAATAATTTGAAAAAATTGTTATTAATTTATAGAATTTAGCTTAAAAAATTTAGGAAAAATCTGAAAATATTTCCAAAATTAGAAATATATTTTTCCTAGTGGGTTGAAAGTGTTTTTATGCAAATAGGACCTAGTATTTGCAAACTAGGGTTTGGGTGAATTTATTGAAAATATTTCAATAAATTTTTAGTTTTATGATTTTTAAATTTAGGAAAAATAGGAAAATATTGCAAAAAATTAAAAATAATTAGCCCTAGGGTTTTTAGGGTTTTTGTGCAAAAATTTGAAGTCAGGTTCACCTAATGTTTTATTCTTGTTAGAATATTGGAATTATATTCCTAAATAATAAAGAGGATGAGCAAATATAAATCAATAATTAATATATCTCAATTAGCCTACTAATTTGTGTAAATAGATATGTATTTTACCTTTTCTACAAATAGTAAGAAGTATAAATAAATTAAACTTAGCTTATTCTAGGCTGAATGGATGATGTAGGGTCTATAAATAGTTGTGAAGGGATGGAAAACTATCATAAACAAGACCTAAAATTCTATTTTTGGATTAGATAGGAGAACCAAACTTAGGGCACATTACTACTTGGCAATGTAGTCTAATTTTTGGCACTATTATCCACTTCCAATGTTATTTTCCACTTCTAGTGCTATTGTCCTGATGGTCTCAATTTTTTAAGTTCTGCTTGGTAGGTCCATGACATCCTAGCAATGAAATATTAAATTTTGGGTCTATGTAGAGCTCATTGTGTATTTGATTCAATCTTCAAAACCATTAGGAGCTCTTGGTACTTGAACTTGAGTATAAAACTTGGGAAAGAGAGGAGGGGTTAGTTTGTAAAGGATACACTAGATTCACTTCACACCTTTTGTGTGGGCATGCTACTTACATACCAATACTCTGAAGAGGGATCAAGATAATGTAGTTTTTCCATTTGAGTTACTTAGTGAAATCGTGTGATGTATGAAAATAGATGTGAAACTAGAAGTACTTTGGATGACTACAGACTAGCATGAGTGCTTAAATAGGCTTCAATTGGTCTTCGAAGGTTGTATATAGAGAATAGGGAAGAGTACTTGAGTGTACTTGCTTATATTATTGTTTTTTATTATGAATGAGTTCCAACCCCTCTAAATGGAAATTTAATGGAATTTTATAGGGAAACTAATTATCATGGGTTAGATAAGTTTGCATTAGTCTAATAGAGGAAAAGATAAGGATTTAAGAAAATTTGACCATTTGAGGCTAAAGTGAACTTAGATAATAGCACTAGAAATAGGACACCCCTAAATTTTGGCACTCTTATCCAAATTGGGTGTTATTTTCCTAGGAGGGTAAGACTTAGAGGGATAAATCTAGGTCTGAGAGGGTTACCTGGGTCTCAAAAAGCTAAATTTGAGAAGCTATGAGTGACTGGGAATCAGTGAAAGTCTAGCTAAGAAGGGTTGAGTGAACAAGAAATAAGAACTATAGGTTGGGTGCTATTATCATGATTAAGTCATCCAATTTCACATTTTATATGATTACAATTTACATAAACAAATTATGCACACATCCTCATGCTCAACCTCACAATCTTCAATAATATTGTGAAAACCCCTTAGGTGATGATCACTACTCACTACATTATTCCCTTGGAATTTTGGAAGGAATTTCCTAACTTCATTTTAGACTTCATTAGGATAACCTTCCATTTCATCAAAATTAATAGGCCTAAATCTAGGAACACAGAATATACGATTATCATTCTCATCTTGGTCCCTATGCCTCATGATTAGTTCAATGGGAGGCTCAATAAAAAATGGCAAAGGAATATGAAGGGGTAAATGAGGTGGAATTAGTGGATCAAACTTGGGAGGGGATATATCTCATTGAGGAGGAGCTAGTTAATACACAGGACTATAGGGTCTAGAGTTGTTAGGAAATATATGATAGTCCTCAATAATGCGAGGGTCAATTAATAGTTCAAGATTATTAGATTCTTAATGGTCCTTAACAACTGAACTTTTCCCTCTAAAAGTCTTCAAAACTTATCTCATTCATCTTTGATATAAACTTAATGGTGAGACAAGTTTTTTAGAGGGGTCACCTCTGAAAGATGATCTCAATCCTTCAAGATTTACAAACAAGAAAATACTCACAGTTGAAACTAAGAAGAATATTTAAAGCAAGTACTAGTCTTCCTTGAAACTAGATGATAAAAATTGGAGTCACCACTAGAATCACAATTCTAGAATATAAAAGTTAACAAAATGATCATGATACATGATGGAAACATACTTTACTAGATTTAATGATGAGAGTAAAATAAAATACATTTAAATATTTAGAATAATATTCAAGAGGGAAAAAATACCTTCTAACATGAAATCTTAATAGTCCTTTGTAATGAACATAATAAAATTCAATTATCAATCCTCAAGAATTCTTGGCACATCCCTAGTGGAGTGATGTGATGTTGATGGCCAAGATAGTATAGCTATAGAAAATAACAAGTAGATAACCTTCAAACTTGAAATAGTTATAGCTCTATCTCTCTCTAAGAGTCCCTGGTAACATAAATGCCAAATGTGTCTTTTCTCTCCCTAGTAATGGTGTCAGAAGAGTGCTAGTTCCCAATTGTACACCTTATACACTCAGCCTTTCACACTTGAGGAAAATAGAAAACAAATATTAAAACTCGATAGTATATCATTTTATTTGGGGAAGGGTTTCTCATCATGATTAGATTGAATGTAGAAAATGACTAAGAGACACCTTCAAATGGTATGGTCAACTCCTTGCTACTTCTAGATTTGCCTGAATGAGGGTGAGAGGACATATGGAGTATTTTTATCACATGGATAGATTTTGTAATAAAATCTCCATAGGGATTTTTGGCATAATGAACAAATATGACCAGGGCATAACTAAGTTTTCACACTTCACCCATGAAGGGTTGTCACATGAAATGCACAAATGCTCTAAGTCATATACATTTTATTAAATACATATGGGAAAGATAATGCAATATTAATTATATAGAATCTTCAAAAAAATGGGTTGAATAAAAGATATAAATTATAGGATTTAAAGTTAAAAAAATAGACACATTTAAAATATGCAAGATCTTATGCATTTTCAAGGCAAATAATACTTATAGTGTACAATGGGTGTATTATTTGTAGGGTATGGTAGGACAAGTTG
Organism: Torreya grandis; assembly: GCA_037957365.1. NCBI lineage: Eukaryota > Viridiplantae > Streptophyta > Pinopsida > Cupressales > Taxaceae > Torreya > Torreya grandis. The sequence continues at coordinate 2,556,631 of JARHVA010001531.1, read as the reverse complement.
GATAATTATAAAAAGGAGGGTGGTGTGCTAGTGGTTTTCAAATAATAGGGTATCTTATAGTATTTCATGATAATATTCCTTAGCAAAGATGCAAAAAATCTTCAAAATCAAGATAATGGTAAATACCAAATTATCCTTGACATACTAGAACATACACTGAAACTAATTTTTCAAATGTTTTTCCCTATCCAATCCATAAACCATGGGTTCCCTAACAAGTTATTCACCAACCTATTTTGAAGTAATATAGAAAGAGTTTATAATATAAATCTATGCTCATAATGATAACCAGTAGTGAACACAAACCCAAATGTCCAATCAATAATTATTTTAAAACATGTCACTTCACTTCATCAATAGGAAAAAACAAAGAACCACAATCATTTTCATTAAATTCAATAGATATATTACACACATAAATATTTTATAATGCTTACATGGGGACAAACATGGTGAGATTGCTCTTTTGACAAGGGATACATAAACATTCTCTCAAATCTTGCTAATGGTTGTATAGATGTAACCACCTTAGCAAGGCAGAAAAAATATACACACAACAATTTATCCCAATTTTTTTTGTAGAACCTAGACTTAGAGAAAATGAACACCTAAAATAATAACCAATAAATTTGGATAGATCAGAATCCCCCTATTTATATATTTTCAAATTTAGAACTATGGGTTATAACCTTCAAAATTACAAAATAAACTTTCAAGTCTACCAAGATGCTTCTAGTTAGAATATACCTATTTGCCATGCTTGAGATCCTCATGCATTTACAAGAAATATCATAACTCTAACTACCTCTACAAGGAATGATGAATATTGGGAGCATAACCTTTTATTTCATGGTGGGAGATGCCTCTCACATGAATTGGAAGGATAATATTCATGGTAGAGGGCTGAACAAACTTTATCATTATGTGTAATTGCCTACGAATACTCTTGACCACTTGCTTGCACAACTAGAAACTTCTAGATAGATGTTCTCCCTCTTTGCATGCCATGGAACAACATGATCTTGTAATTATTTCCTAGAAATATTTTGTATTCATGGCCCTTTAAATGATCTTCTTGGGAGTGGCCCACCATGACCTTGCAAACCCACATTATATCTCCTAATAGAGGAGCTTGGATGAGCAAAACATGAGAATATACAATACTCATGTTTACTCGACCCATTTACCTTTTTGGCTCCAACTTTCATTTTCACATTTGGTATTTTTCATATATTTATTCTTTAGGGCTTCCATCATATTTTTTAATGCAAAAATGTATTATTTTTAACCTTTGACCTATTTGGGTAAATATGAGATTGTCTCACAAATTTAAAATTTATAAATTTTCAAGTGGTCATATGTGGTGAAAGCCCTGCTAAATATATTGCATAGAGCCCTTGAATGTGTCATGCATGCCTATGTGGCATTTTCATGTTACTCTATTCATCAATTTGAAATGTGGATCCTTGTTATGTTGCATGTGAGCATGCCACTTGGTAGCTAAGCAAGGTCTTAGTGATCATTTAACATTATCTTAATTAAGAATCATTAGATTTCTAACATGACCCCTTGAGATCATTCCACTTGGATAATCCACAAGAATTATTAAACATTACATAGTCAATCTCTGGTAATATAGTGCCCTTTTGCCATGTAGATACTCCACATTTGGCCTAAGTTCTTTGACAAGTTAGTTCTTACTCATGTAGTTGATCATGAAGCATGATCAAACATGGACCATCAATCTAGATCCAAAGCATCAAACAAAATTGGCTGTCCACTATGGTTTAAATTTGACATCCACATACCCATTATTATACATCTATATAAACATATTTGATGGGTGCATGACCATCAAATCTAAACCCCAATATATAATCACTAAACTTAATTTTGATGTTCACATGCCCATCATTTGATGTCCACATAAATGTTTTTGATGAGCATGTGACCTTCAAATTTAAGCTCCAATAGATAATTAACATGAACTAAATTTGATGTCTACGTGACCATGATTTGATGTTCACATGATCGTCAATGATGTCTATGAGACCATCAAATTTAATCCCTAATAGCTAGTTACTATGGCTTAAATTTGATGTCTATGCACCCATCATTTTATATTCACGTGATTTTCAATGAAGTTTTTATGAACATCAAATTTAAGCCCTATTGTATAATTTTTGAGATTAATTTTGATGTTCACATGACCATCAAATACATATGCACAACTGCCATACTGCTTGTTCAACTTTTTAAAATCTTGCATTTAGAGTCAAAAAAAAATGAAGGCACAAAACTTGTAGAAGATGTTCATGGCATCCAAAATATTGATGTAATGGGATCCTTTAACCATGAGATTATTTTTAGGAAAACTTAAAAATTCATAAGTATACTAATTAATCCATTTCTACATTTGCCTTGAGTTGTGATGAAAAGTCCTCCATACAACTCATACCATCGATCAAGTCCTATATAGATCAAACACAAACCATAAATCAATAAGAACATGATCGACACTTATGTAATCTAGGTGAATTTATTTGAAGCTTTTGTTCCTCGGTCCTTTTGTCTTTTAGGACTTCTATCTTCAGCATTTTGGTCTTGGTAGTAATTATTGTGGGTCTTTTTATTTTGAGCACTTCTTCTCTTAGGACATTTGTCTATCAAGATAATTATTTCATACATTTTGTTCAAGAAAGTTTTCCTAAAGTATTAAACTCTCTCAAAAAATTATCTTTTAATAATTTGGTCTTCGACATTTTTGTCTTCATCGAGACAATTATTTTAGAAATTTTATCTAAAATAATCTCCTTGAAGAAATTGAGATTTACATTTTTCATGAATAAATTTTAACTTTACACTTTTTCCAAAATAATTTACTTTTGTAAGGATTTTTGTGTGGGAAAAATTCTCAAAGGAAATGGACTCGTGAAATTTTTACTGCGAATAAAAATTCCAAAAAAAATGAGACTTCAACCTTTCTACGAAATGCTTTGGCCAAAACATAGAATTTTCTCAAACTTTTTGCATGGGAAAAATGCCTCAAGGAAATATACCTTTAACATATGCTAATTAAATACCGAATCAGCACTTAGCTGATTTAACATGAAACTTGACCTTGGAGTTGTCATTCAAATACATAAATTGGGCTAAGGAATTAGGATTTGATACTTGACAAGGGCTCAATTGCTTCAATGCAATTTTGGGCACTAAAAATTTATACATTCAATAATAAATTTAGGTGAAATAAAACTACCATCAGACCCAAAACAAATTAGTACTAAAAAATTAAAACTAGATAAAATACCTCTTGTTTTAATTAAAGTGGCTTATAACTCCACCTACTAGTTTTCCACTACTAGGTAAACGCTATGATTGGCTTTCTTATTAGCATAGTATTCTAGTAAATATTTAATATATTTGTCTTGTTTATATATCTAGTATATCTAATTTGGGCCATGTTTTGGTAATGACATTTGGTTAGATCTAATGGTTGGATTATAATTGTGTTGAGGAGGGAGAGCGTTCTTTTGATGTTATTGAGGTTTTAAACCCTATTTTGAGTTTCCTTGGAACTTTACATAGTTTTTTTGTATATTTTATTAAATTTAAAACAAAAATTAAATCCTTTATTAAGTGAAGTTTTTTAATTTTTGAGTAACTTTACTCTTCATTTCCTACCTGTATTTTATTTTGTATTTCTATTTTTCTTCATCCATGTAGGTTGATTCTATAGTAGCATCTAAATTCTAGGTATTTTATAGGTTTACATCATGTATTAATACATATTTAATCCCAATTTCAACTTCATTAATCTTAATATCTTCATCTCTCATGTAATTTATATAACAAAGAAGATCCAAAAATTTAGTTTCATACTTAACCATAATCATGGTGTTCTACTATAGTAGTTATAATTCAGCTTATTTTACTTCTCTGAAATTGGTTGATACATACCTCTACTTGAAATTTTTATAATTTTTTGATGTGATATTAACATTATTATATTTTTTAATTTCATCCAAATTGGTCGACCATAGTAATGCATCACTTTAAAAGTGATAAATAGTAATGCGGGCCTACATATTCAAACTAGTATCTGATAGTCTAAAATACTACTATAGGTTTAATAATCATTCATAAGTATAATATCCAATTTTAGTTTCCTATTAATTATAATTTTAATGGGGAATTTATTCAATTATCTTACAAAGGGTTTTGCCTCTTGAAAACCATGATGTCTTTCTTCTTGATGCACAATTTCAACATGTTGGTTGTCATCAAGGTTTTGATTTTTACTATCCAAAATAATAGCTAAAAAATTTTCTTATTTTTTCATACTTTCTTAGAGAAATCCTTATACTCCCAATAAATTTTATAGGACTTCTACATTATTTATAGGAGGGTTTTTTTATTGTCCATGATCCTGATTTTAATATAAATTCAGACCTTGGTTCAAAATTTGGCCCCTTCTTATAGTTTGAGCTCTTTCCATACCCCAAACTTTCCCTCTTATTTAGTTATTATTGAATTTATATGTCACCCCCTTCTTACGTAAATATCATAAGGATCTTATATAAGATTTGTGCACCTATGAAGTGTCAAGTTATTTAAAATAAGCCATGTGTAGATGCCCCCCATCTATACCTATGCCTAAAGCAATTAGCACATATGTGTGCTTTAACTAAGTGATGATTCATGACTATAAGGAGCTTGGATGTTCACCCCATGTAGGAATCCTCCATTTCAAAATATAAATGGTGTGTAGGTTCAAGGTTGTAGAGCCCCAATATTTAGACAACACAAGCAGAAAGTAGTTTTGAATTTTAATAAATGTGCCCAAGATCTTCCATATTTGTTCACATTCCTATTCAAAATGGTCCCTACCCTTCATGATGAAGTATCACATCAAATTTTAGAGTTTAACTTCTTCTATCTCATACATCATAGATTGGGATCTATGCTACACATACTTATTCACAAACTAACATGGATCCCAGGTGTAAAGTAATGATGTGGAAGTTTAAGGGAGACCCATGATTAACAAGTGGAAATAAGGTATAAAGAGGTAGTTTGGGAAGTAGTTGAGAAGTGTTTGAGGCCTTATTTCCACTTGTTAATCATGGGTCTCCTTTAAACTTCTAAAGAGGTAGTTTGGAAATTAGTCAAGAAGTGTTTGAGGCCTTATCAAAACAAGTAAATGTAGAAGTAGTTATCAGACATAAAAACATAACATCCACAACTCCTCTAAATTTTTCAAGAATCTTCCATTCCTAGACATACATGTGGATATAAAAGAATCCTACCACCAAATCTTATATTCAAATCACTAGATAGAATTTAAGAAGTATGGGTGTGGTGCCACAATAAAATTAAACATTGTATCTATCACCCCAAGTGGTGCATTAATTAAAAAATGGATTGATCCTTTATAAAATACTTATTATTCATTATAATAAGGGTTGATACATTTTTGAAAACCTCACATTGTCAAAAATTTCCCTCCAAGATAACTTCTATTACCTAGACTTTGTATATTAACGAGAATTAAGTTCACCTCTCTTTGTTCTTATTACACTCTATGTGATATTTATGTTTTTTGATCTTTGTCTATGGGTAATATTATTCCCTTTCATCTCTATCCATTCCTATCACCTCTATGTGGAACTCAAAATTCACTTATAGGTCATATCTTGTGTTTATTTAGGTTTGTGAGGACATTATCTGTAGATCATTTTTCATCCCTCTCAGTGTTGTAATGTGTTCCCACACTTCTATGTGAAATAATTATGTATTTAGAGTGTCCTTGGTGTAGTCTGTGACAACATCTTATTCTCAAATATTTTTAGTGTGTTCACAGTAGTAGGATCACTCTCTATTCTTGGTTTATCACCTTTTATTTTAGGATCCTATAATATGTGTATATCATACATGGATGCACATTTTGAAAAATAATAATTTTTGGCATGCCTGATGGTTCCATCAGGCATGCCAAAAATTATTATTGTTTAAAATGTGTATCTTATTCTTGTAGGATCCCTCATTTTCCCCTTAAACTATTAAGTTTAGATTAGTGGTATATTTTCCTTTCTAATCTTTAGTTCTACACACTAGTCCTAAACTAGGTACACTTAGAATAAAAGGAATCCATCCTACTTCTGAGGCTCTTCCCGAAGAATATAAGAGTCCCACACCTTGGGGACATTCCCATTATTACAACAAGATAACTGATGATCTTTGTACATAGGTGAGCGATAAAAATTTCATGACTAATGTTGAACACTTTTTAACCCTATGTAAGGTATTCACACTCTATACCCCACAACAAAAAAATTCCTATGCATATATCATACATGGATGCACATTTTGAACAATATTAATTTTTGGTATGCCTGATGGAACTAGTTTGAAGAAAAATATAATGAATCAAGGCTACCCTTAGCTCAAAATTGTTGTAGACACTCAATAAGATCACTTAGTGACTTAAAATATTTCTAGTTCAAAAATATCATCCCCTCATCTACATGCCAAGATAAATAAGATCATCTAAGAAGGGTATTTATTTCCATTTTGTTGAAATTTCAGCTCCCTCTAGACGGAGAAGAGTAAGAACATCTCTATCTCCTATCAAATGAAGTGGGTTAAGGTAGTTGTACCCTAGATCTCAATCTAGACCTCCATTTAATAGATTACCTACACCTAAGGGAAGCTTCCTCCCTATCACATTCATGGACATGCAGAGGAATTAGTTATTTTTATCTTTCCTTGGAGGTAGTTCATTGATTCTTCCCCTCAAAATTTTATCCTACTTTAATGGAAAGAATGCAACTTCCCCATGGATCATATTTAGGATATCATAAATATCTTCTCAGTGCACCATGTTAGTAAATATAATGTCACAGTCAAGCTACTTTTATCTTCCTTTAAAGGCAAAGCACTTTAATGGTACTGAGGCTTGAGATTGAATTCCATTCAAACTAAGATGAACTTGAGGAGTAACTATGCAAGTAATTTTAGGATCAAAGTGACCACTTGTCTCTAATAGAGTAGCTCATAACTATAAAGTAAGCCCCACTTAAGATGATGGTCAATCTCAACTTCAGGTTCTATAGAGTTTGGGATAGTATCCCACCCTTGTGTAAGCCATCCCCCAACATTGCATTTTTATATTTTTAAAATATCTTAAAAATGATATTAATATGATGATTTAATCCATGGGAGATACAATATTACTATATGTCTATGATGTTGTTGTTCATACAAAGAATTATTTGATCCAAGTAGGGAAAATTGCACCTATACCCCCCATGCCTCTATTCATAGAGCCTCCTCCTAGAAAAATAGCTATACAACCTATGTTAGCACCTATCCACACCATTGTGAGCCTACCAACTTCATTTATTTTTCCCCTAATGAGTTACATGAGGTTAAAACACTATTAAAAAGCTTTAGGAATGATCTTGTTACCCTCAAAATGTAGTAAGTGTATTACCCTAGTCCTCATCAACCCTTTACTTAGTAATACCAGTCAAGCAGACCTCCTTACCAAGGTGGTTCAAAAGCACAAAATTATCTCACATATAATATAATTCCTTATGCACATAAAGTTGATGCCATTGGCACTTCTAGATCCATAATACCTATAGAAAATAATCTTATGTAATATCTTGAATGGTGTTTTCCATGTGACCAACCACATAGTCAATATACATGCACAAATGAAATCATAAACCAAGTTCTCATGGTGAAAAATTTATTGCAACCTCAAGAATAGGTGAATAGCATAGCTCTACATGAAGTAAAAAGTCAAATACCAACACAATAATAAGATGGGTCTACTCTCATCAATTAGTAGGAGGATGACTTCAACTATGTGAATCAAAATGGTAGATCAAGTGGACAAATGACCCTAATTACTTTCAATAAAATATTAAAAAAGAGATTGATAGATGAGGAAATAACAATTTTAGTGCTCTCACCTTCAACACCCTAGATCACTTTCATAGGTACACAAGCCAAGGTGCTTATGTAACCTTTAGTGTACACAAAGTAGGTTATATAAAGAGAAGATCTACCTTAGACTAGTGCATAAATATGAGAAGAGGCTACTATTCAAAAAACATAGTCAAAAGGATATCAATTACCTTCAACATAGTCAAACAAATGAAAAATATGAACCTCAATGTAACCATATGGGATGCTCTTGTTATTCTAGCTCAAAGGAATTTATTACAAGATGCTCTAAAAAGCTTTCAGGAGTGTAAGACATCCCAACCTATGCCTTTTATCTCTATGAGTCTATTCCAACCCAAATTGGAAGGAACTCAAGTATGTAGTAGTACCAAGACACCCACATTCTACATCTTCTTAATCATCATCCAACATCTAGTACATAATTTCATTATTAACTCAAGTGCAAGTAGCTCAATGATGCCAAATAAGTTCATATATATGATCATAATTGCATATTACCCTATTTAAAAAGGAGTGGTCCAATTGGATGGCATGCTATTCAAAACTATAGGAATCATTAATGATTTTAATCTTACATTGAATTTATGCCTAGGTTTCTCAATTGTGTAGGATATTGTAGTCATTGACTTACCTCCCTACTTCACCATCTACCTCTCTTAAGACTTCATAAAAAATATGGGTGGATATTTATCTTTAGATTGGTCATATATTTTAGTTAGAACTAGATACGGGACTAAGGTGACCATCCTAGTTGAACCTATCTTCAAAATCCATGTTGAACCATATTCTTCTAGCCTAGTTAAATTAAACTATGCAATGTTCAATCAAGAGGAAAATTCAATTCTCCATGAAGCCAAAACACCACTTAAAGATATCCAAGATGATTTTCTAAATGAATGGGCATGAAAACATTTTGAGTGTGATCCATATGACAATGTAGAAGAGAGATAAATAGGTACATACTATAGAGTGGAGGAGGATTCCCTACTACCTAAGCTAGTAAAGGCATAAGAGAACCTTGAGGGTACATGGTAGTTGTAATTTGATGGTTCTAAAAGTAAAAATGGTGTTAGAGTTAGTGTGATGTTAGTCTTTCCTTAAAAGAGGAAATATTTCCACACCTTTATATTGTAGTGCATTTTCATGAAAAATGATATAGAATATGAGGTTTTGATCCAAGGCTTCCATCTTTCACAAAATAAAGGAATAAAGATACTACATGCATTGGATGATAGTGAACTAGTTGTTAACCAAGTTAGATAATAGAATATGGCCAAAAATGGCTTGATGAAATCTTACAAGAATAGATTATGGGATATTATTGAGGGATTAGATGCATTCAATATTATTTCCATACCAATATTTTAGAATACCAATGTGGATAGAATTGAAACCACAAGTGTAAATTATGACATCCCATGCAATATGATGAAGGATTCTGAGTAAATTGTAAATCTCATGGTTAGACTAGTAGTCCCTAAAAATATATAGAATTGGTAGGTGTTTGAGAGTGATGAACATATTATTATATTTTGAAAAGGTGAGGTAGAGTTTAATGCTAAGAAACAAGTGTAGTTATGAACCCAATACAACTATAAATTCATATAATTAAGGGAAAACAAGTTGCTAAAAGGGTTAGTCACCCTAGAAATCATCTTCAATTCTAATGACCAAATCAAAGGATAAAAGTGAAGCATGAATATAAAATAGGTCTCTATGCAAGTAACTATTTTTGAAGGAAAGGTCCTATAGGTTGGAAAGGTATGTTCCACACTAGATATTAAGAGATTTATTGAAATCAATAGGAAATATGATGATATATTTTCATGGAGATATATAGAGATTAGAATCTTTGATTTAGGTTTAGTGTAACACATAATTGAGCTTGACCCTAATGCACACCATTCCACTAGAATTAGAGACCTATCAACCAAAATATTAAACCATTGATGAGAAAGGAATTCTCAAATTTCATTGAAACCAGTATAATACATCCAATTAAACACTCTTTATGGGTTGCCAACTTAGTCCTAGTGTAGAAAATTAATGAGTAAATCCATCTATGTGTGAACTTTAGATACCTGAACAAAGCTTCCCTCAAAGGCCACTATCCCCTCCCACCAATGGATTATATCTTATAAATAGTTATAGATGTAGAAAGATTCTCATTGATAGATGGTTACTCAAAATATAATCAAATTATTATGCAAAAGTGAGATCATTATAAAACAACATTTACCACTAAGTGGGGAACCTTCACATACCAATAGATGTTATTTAGTTTGAAAAACATAAGAATGTCATCAAAAATATCCATGGATATGGCATTTAAGGATCTCATCAACAAGGTCATCTTGGTTTACCTCAATGACATTACTATTTTTTTAAGGGCATTGAAGATCATTTAGGCCATTTAGAGAAAGTATTCGAAAGGTAATGAGACTTTAGAATATATCTAAACCTTAAAAATAGTATCTTCATAGCTCATTAATGCTCTCTAATAGGGCACATTATTTCCAAATAGGTACTCATAATTGATCCAAAGTGAGTTAGGGATATTTCATCTCTCCCTCTTCTAAGTCACAATAAGAGTCTCCAGAGCTTCTTATGAAGAATCAACTTCATCAAGAGATGCATGCTTAAATTTTACACCCTAACCGAACCCCTCACTATGATGGTCAAGAAAAATGTTGCATTCAATTGGACTCATGAAGGTAGGGACAATTTTGAATCCATTAAGCGTGTGATCATTTAGGCTCCCTCCTTAATCAATCTAGATTATAGTAAGGATTTTATCCTTTATGTATTCAGTGGGATTGAGGGCATCTCAACTATCCTTACATAGAAAAAAAATTATCATTTAGAGCATCTAATTACCTTCTTCATATATTCATTAAAATATTATGAGTTACACTATATCTTCATGGAGAAACACATCTTTGTAGTTGTGATAGTGCTCAAAAAGTTTAGGCATATGCTCTCTAATAACAAAATATGACTCATGGTTATGCACATAGGTGTCAAAGAGTTTCTTATAAATAAGGAAATAAATAAGAAAAGAGATATTTGGGTCACAAAGGTGATGTATAATTACATGGACATCCAAATCACCAAGTTAGTGTGATGAAAGGGACTCTACAAATAATTGGCTAATGTGGAAAAGTTTGGAGATAAAACAGTCTTGGTATTGCATGAAAAGGAATCAATAAGTGAAGAATATATAAATGAATGGATGTAGAATATTATGACCTTCCTTCAAAACAAATCATACCCCCTTAGTTTTCATAAAACCAATCACAAACATTTTAGATTGTAGTCCATTCCCTATGTGCTTGTCAGTGGTGTGCTTTTTTGGAAGGACCTCAATAGAGTCCTCTTGAGGTGTGTAGAGTCAAATGATGTGAGTATAATTATTCAAGAATTCCATGATGGACCTATAGGATGAAATTATTCACCCAAGACCATAGTTAAAAAAATCATGTGAGCTAGTTATTATTGTCTAACTTTGTTTAAAGATGTGCATGCATGTGTGAGAAATTACAAAAAAAATACCTTCTTTACAAGCAAATAAAGGTTTTCAGCATTACCATTACATTAAATAAAACTATATCAAACCTTTACATAGTTAGGCTTGGATTTCATAGGCATGATTAACCCACCATCAAGCAATGGCCATAAATGGATCCTCACAACCACAAACTATTTCATGAGATGGACAGAAGTAGTATCACTCAAAGAGGGTAATGAGACATCCATATTGAGCTTATACAAAGGCATTATAACAAGATTTGTTTTCCTAACCACCATTATCTATGATAATGCATTGAATTTCCTTAGAAGCAAGATCAACAAATGAGCCATCAAGCATATCATTCATTTTAGTGCCTTATCAAATTTTTACCCTCAAGGTAATGGTCTGGATGAGTCCAAAAATAAGAATTTGATTTGTATTATAAAAATGATCAAAAATAATTACTAATCTTAGAATAATAAGCTCAATGATTCCCTTTAGGCTGATCAAGTCATGCCCAAAAGAGTTTTGGGAAATTTACCCTTCATGTTAGTTTATGAAAGGGAGGTTGGTTTGTCCATATCTATCAAGTTGCCTTCATTAGAACTTGCCCATTAATTATAATTACTTGAAATTGGTCCTCGTATAGTAATATTAATAGAGCTGATGGAGCTCAAAGAGACTAGAGCATAAGCTACACATTATGGAGATCCAATATGCTTAGATGAAGAGGACTTTTGATAAGAGGGGAAATGATAGAATTTTCCAAGAAGGAGATACAATGTTTAAATGGGTTGTAAATAGAGAAAAATCTAGAAGGCATACTAAATTTGATGAAATATATATTTTTCCATATACCATAACCAGCCGCAAGTAAGCCAACACTTTACAACTTACTAGACTAGATGGAGAAGAACTACCTATCCCAGTCAATGGGATTGATTTCAAATCATATCTCCATTGATTCTTGTATAATTTGTAAATTATTAGATTAGATGTTTTTTATTTCCCTAAGTGCCTTGCATACCTTAATTTAGGATAGTTTTATCTCCTTTGAGTTCTTGTGCACAATGTTTTCTAAGCTTATATATCTTTCCTCTAAGTGCCTTTGGCATAGTTCTTTGATCTTGGTAAGAGGGTCTCAATTCATTCCAAAGTTAAGGACACATAGCTATTGCATTCATAGACAAAAAATCAAAAGTCTCAAAGACTCCATGCCCAATGGATTATTTCAAAGGCTACTAGATTCCTACTTAGTAGGCAATTGTCAAACAAAGGGTGCTAGAAGTGTTTAATTTATAAGTCACCCCTAACTTATGTAGAGCTCACAAGGATCCTATAAAATATTTTTTCACTGGTAAAGTGTCAAGTTATTTAAGGAAAATCATGCATAGATGCCCCCCATCTATGCCTGTACCTAAATTAGTCAACATATATTTTTGCATCGATTAAGTGTTAATTCACACTTATAAGGAGTCCTAATATGCTCCCCATATAAGAAGCATCCATCACACAAGATAAATGGTGTACAAGTTCAAGGACACAGATCCTCAGTCTTTAGATAACACAGGTAGAAAGGAGTTTTGAATTATAATAATACACCTATAATCTTCCATCTTCATCCATATTTCTGTTAAAAATGACCCCTACACCTTCATGATGAAGTCTCATATCAAATCATAGAGTTTTGCTTCTATGATTTCATACATCATAGACTTAAATCTATTTTATAAACATACTTATTCACACACTAACATGTATCCCACATGTAAATTAATAATGTGGTAGTTCAATGAAGACCCATGATTAACAAGTGATAGATAGGTATAAAGTGGTATTTGGGAAAGCAGTTGAGTAGTGTTTGATGCCTTATCAAAAAAAAAAATTCAAAAGTGGCTATTAGACTTTGGAACATAACCACATGTCACCCCTCTAACATTTTTAGGAATATTCCACTCCAAGACATACACATGGATCTAGAATAATCTTTACATAAACTCTCAAATTCAAATCACCAGACATAATTCAAGAAGCATGGGTGTGGTGCCATAATAAAATTAAAAACTATATCTACCAACAAAAATAGTGCATTAATTTTAAAATGTCTTGATCCCTTATAAAATCCATGTTCTTCATTGTAATAAGGGTTGACACATTTTTGGCAACCTCATGCTATCAAAATTCTCCCTTTAAGATCATTTTTATTAGCTAGAACTTGCATATTAATGAGAATTAAGTTTACCTCTCTCTATTCTTATTACACTTTTTGCGTTATTTATGTTTGTTGATATTTTTTTATGGGAAATGTTCACCCCTCTCATCATTGTCCATTCCCAACACCTCCATGTGGAAGTCAGAACATATTTGTAGATTGTATCCTATGTACATTTGGGTCTATGTAGACATTGTCTATGGATCATTTATTATCCCTATTAGTGGTTCAATATGTTTTTGATGGTCTATTTAAAATACTTATGAATTTAGAGTGTTCTTGGTGGAATCTTTGTGACAACATCTTGTTCTTAAATATTTGTAGTGTGATCATGATAGTAAGAGTGCTAATTCTATTCTTGGTGTATCACCTTTTATTTTTCATCAAATTATTAACCCATCCCTCCCTTTTCCCTCAAAACATTAGGTTTAGATCAGTGATATATTTTCCTTTTTGCTCTTTAGGTCTATGTGTTGGTCCTAAACTAGGTGCACTTAGAATAGAAGGAATATGACCTACTCTAGAAGATCATCCCAAAGAACACAAGGGTCCCACACCTTGGTGACATTACCTTAATTGCGATGAGATAATTGATGTTACATGAATGTAGGTGATTGATAATACTTCCATTCATAACACCAAACACTTTTGTGCCTTATGCAAGGCATTCACACTCTATGCCCCACCACCAAATTTTTCTTATGTAACAGATCATCCATAGGTGCACGTTTCAAACAAAAATAGTTCCTAACATTTTTAGTATTATCAAAATTACCTATATTTATGATTCATGTCCTTATCATTATTGGTGATCAAAAAAAGAAAAAACTACTTTATGACCAAGATTTCCCTACTATTTAAACCTAAAACTTTGATGCCAAGTGAATCAACTACTCAAATGCCACCCAAGATAATAGGTATATGTACTTTTATAAAATAAATTGTGCCATTAATAATATCTAATTAATGCTCCTATTTAGTCATAGAAACATAACTTGCTAGAGGAGTATGTACATTGTAATGAATATGTACTTTTGGCTTAGTGTTAGACTATTGTACAATATGATATGAAAGGGATAAAAAATTATTTTCAAATTTTCATTCCCATTAGGTTGTATCCTTAAATAATTTATAGATGAATTAATCTAAATAATTTTTTTGGATATCAAATATTGTATATTGTGTCAAAAATTAATGCATTGATTAGTTGAACACCCTACAAATATTATGATAATAATAATATGCATAATTTTTAAATCCCTTAGATGGAGGCCTAATCGTATCAACCTATTTTTGGGGATTGATGTATATGATATTGCATTAAATTAATTTTTTTAGTATCTTATGAGGAGGTTTTGGTTAACTATGTAAATTGCCTCCTTTGTGGAGCTAGTAATATAAGTCGATTAGTAGGTTGTGAGATTATATTAACTATGGAATTCCTATAATTATTAGTGTCATTCAATTTGGATTTAAATTTTAGTTTACTATGAAACTTTTAAATGAAATTAGTTATAGGTTTGGACCTATATTTTATATTATTCATGTAAATGAGTTTAACTTCACAATATTTGACTATAAGGAAAAAATCATCAAAAGAGTGAAAAAGTTTGAATATAATGAACTCTTATAGTGGGGAAATCAAGTTATACTTAAATATGTCTTGAAAATCATTATCATCTATTGGAATTTAAATATTAGATATCATAGTTTGGTAATAAAACACATATTTGTTGATATAATCATTAGGTCTTTGCTTAATTTTTACAATCTAAGCATAGGACATCTTCTCATTAATGTTGACTAAAATAGTTCTAAGGATTGATAAAAAAAAGTATTAAATAAATGGACCAATTGGAATGGGATGTTATAAAACCAACACAAGGCCAATCCTTAATAATTTATGGAAACAATTTAGTCACTAACTTATGATTGAATGCATAGTCCAAATGTGTTACATGAAAGGATCGAAGGTGTTGTTCTAGATCACCCTTATCATAATACAATGTAATTGTAGGTGACACAAATTTTAAAATTAATAGATAAGATAAAATATTATATGCTAATGGATTATGTAGTAATGCATAATAATTAGTGACATGGCTAGCTCCAGAATAACCTTATTTCAATTAAGAAACCTTAGTTTAAAGACCTTGATTTATTTTCATAAGGATCTAAGCATTAGGAATTGAATTGGGTGTAAATGGATGGTGTCACATGATTAACAACCTTGGGAGGTATGAAATATGGTATTTTAGGAGAGTCATAGTAATATAAGTAAAAACTTGTGTTCCCCACCCCATGGATGGGAATCACATGTGTAACCATAGTTATAGACATAAGAATAATAAAAATAATAGTATTAATCTAAACACCGGTTACAGATTAAAACCTATAAAATGTATACTAGAATCAGTGAAGGGATTATTTTTTTACTTAGATGTGACAACCTTAGTATTATTTTCATTTTGAACTTCTAAGTTTATTATCAAGAACTTGTCTAGATCATTACATTGAATATATATTTTTTATTGAAATTAAGAAAGAGATATAACTTGTTCATAATCTACACCATTGATGTCATTTGGATGTGTTTTATCATGGTATTTATTATTATGTTCATTATCATTTTCATAATCATTTTTTGATTTAATATTCATATAAAATTTCACATGAGGATGAACCCTACCTATTGGGATTACATTAGCATGGACCTCCTTATATTATATAAGCATTATGAAAATGATATGAAAGGGATGGTAACTATAAATTCCTTTAGGAGTTATTAAATAAGCCACATATGGAAGCCTTTGAGATTTAACACTGAAACAATGTGCGTTACTAAGGAAAGCTAATAATTAGTCATTATTAATTTTAGTCTTAGTATTATTTCACATAAATTTGACCCATTTAATAATATGATTTTTAAAAATATTACACATTTAAGTAGATACATATGTAATTATGAATTTCATATATTTAATTATAAAATATAAACTATGTAAAAGTTTTACCTTAGTTTTTATTTAGTTATTTATACAATTATAAAACTCGAAACTATTCATATTTTTAATGTATTATAATAAAACACCTTATCTTAATACTAAATTTGAATCTAATTGTAAAATTGAACCTACTATAAATATAAATTACCTAAGGGATTAATATAATTAGTATATTATTATTATGTATGACTAAGACAGTATACAAATGGCAAGAAGGGTTACAAGTAAAATGTGCACTCAAATTAGGAGCTAGGTGTCTATAACTACTTGAAAAAATCTGTAAGTCTATATATGCCTATGAAAAATGATATAATTTATCCTCTATATGATCATATATTTATAATTTTCCTCTCTATTTATGCATGGGTGATTGTGTATGCTTGTAATATGTTTGTTATGCAATATAAAGGGCTTATTATGTACATAATATCTAGAAACCTATATCCATTTATTTAAAACCCTAGGTCCAATTTTGACACTAGTCTTAGGGCTAAAAAATGGGAATGAGGTGGGTTGATCTAATCTCAACCAATCCCTAATTAATTCTTGATATTTTATTGGGTATCAAATACTCCAAAGATGGAATTAAAACTACATGTAGTTTTACTTGTTAGGTCTATGTGTTCAATGGTTCTCCTTTAATGTATGAAAAATATAATATATCTTTTTATACTTGTAAAATGGTGAACTTTTCTTCACTTAGGTGATTCATACTTGGATAGGACCTACTACTTTTGATTGATTACTGAATTGGGAAGTTTAGGGTAGTCCCTTTGAATGTTTAGAAATGTATATATGTTTATTTTATGAGTGAAAGATGATGTTATATGATTTAAATATACTTATACCTATTATGTATTTATATGGGATGATTTGGGTAATTTCTCACAATCATACCCATAAAGATGATTTGAATTTGAAAAATTATTGTTGCTTAGCATAAGGATATATTTGTTATATTTTAAAGCCTCCATAATTATGTATACACCTAAGTCTAACTTATTAATTCAAAAGGAATGAATACTAATATGATGACTTGAAGATAGCCCCCAAGTATGATTTTAAATAGGTTAAGCATACATAATATTTTTTTTAGGTGTATGATATCAAATTAGGAAGGCTGGACCTATATAAATCATATAAATTTGAGATAAGGGTGTGTAAGATCCATATGTGTACACATAAGTCATGTAACAGGAATATAGGTCAGGACTAACATTTCAAAGTGTCTAACACCATAATTTAATGTCTAAAAATGGCCCCATTTTATTTTAGTATTATAATTTACAATAATGCTAGATTAAAGGGATAAAAATATGTACCTATGTGTATAGAACACACTTTGTAATTTTGGATAATGATCTAAATGTGCAAATTATTCCAATAAAAATTGAAATGAACATGTAGTAATCAAATTCAATAAGTGAAATGAAATATAAAATTAAAATAAAATATTTTAAAGTTAAATAGAAATGAAATAATACACCTATAAGTGGGTGAACTATGTTTTCCTATGATATTTTTGGAGATTATGCTTCCTATTAAGGCATTGGAGAATTGGTCTTCCTGCTGAAGCATTTTGAGATTTAGAAGTGATCATGCCCCAAAGGAAAAAAAATAATGAAAGGGCCATGGGTTGGAAAAATAAATTCCTCTACCCTTGGGAGTAGTTTTAGGTTGTTGAGTGACATTGAACGTTAACCACACCACTAATTTAACTACTCTTGAACCTCAAGATGAAATGAGTAACCTTTGTTAGGCACATATAATTTGAATAAACTACTATAGAGGACATAGAGATTCAATATGTTACCTTTGATACCATCAATGCCACATAAATTACATGTTATTAAATATAAAACTATATTAGAGTGTGTATGAAAAATGATAACACCCCATAATCTGATCCAAATTGTACCAACATGATATAGAATGTATAGCATATAAATTTTATTTTTCCCAAAAATATGGGAAATAAAAAAATCTATGTTGTTATAAAATATTTTCATGTGATTTTTATATACCCCAAAAGTTATCTCAATTTTAAAACATATATCCCATTATTTGAACCGAATTGATAATATAAACCAATCCAAACTATGTTATAAATATAATATGTCCCCAAAATATGAATATTATATAAATGGAGGCTTAAATATTTATGAAAAGCCCAATTATATGCCCCCGTTGAGATGGGTAATGCAGTTTTAAAATTAGTCATATTTAAAAGGAAAGAGTTAACCATATATTTTATGTAGAAATTTGTAATCATTTAGAAGTATATGCTAATATGTGTAAAATATGTTATAATGGTATGAATGTATCATCAAAGAATATCTAAAATATGTAGTGTAAGGTATACAAATTTCATGTCAAAATAGGTATAGAAAGTAAAAATGTGGTAATAACCATCACTTATATAATCACTAAATAATAAATAAATTGGAACATGCATGATATGGATCTATTTTACCCTAATTTACTATAAAAACCCTAATACACTAGAAAATAGTAAAATAATTCATATTAATAAATATTACACTCAAGAATACATCTAAAAGTAAAATACTAAAATTAATTACAATAATTTGAAAAGTGGCATATGATAAATATAGTGAGTACAAAAAAGTGATGATTACTTAGATTTTTTGTTTGATTATTTGACTATGACTGTATTCTAATATTGAAAAAAAAATCCAACATTAGATTTGTTTATTTTGTGAACTAAATTTCTATCTATGCAAGTTGGTTCCATTAGACCTAGGTCAATATTGATTATTTATACTAACTTGGAATTTTTGGTATTTACATCACTTTCACCTTACTCTTTAAATTTTGTATGTGCAATGTCAAACCCTGATTATGTGTGTAGCTCCATAAATCAACCTTCTTCACCTTGAAATATGAATTGTGCATGTAAGGGATAAAAACTTGATTTTTTTTTTAAATTATTATGTAAGAAGCTAATTATAATCACCCCCATTTTATGATTTATCATTACTTACCTATTTGATACTTTGTGGATGTAAATCAAGCCACACATAATTCTCCCACTAGTTTAATTATGAAATTGTGCTCTTTCACTATATGTAGGTAGTTAATGATTTTGATTTAATATTTTGAAATGATTGGTTTGATTTGGATTTAGTATGATTTATAATTGGCTTATGACTTCTTCTATTGATATATTTACCATCAATGAAGATTAGGGAAGATTTTCTCAAAGTGTAATAATGTACAAATGTGTGTGAGATAAGTTCCAAACCCCTATTATGTAATACCTTCACACACACACACACACACACACACACGCCCACACACACACACACACACACACACACACACACACACACACACACACACACACACACACACACACACACACACACATGTATGTATGTATGCATGTATGTATGAATGAGCTAAATTAGGTAATTTATCACACCATCAACTCCTTAGGAAGATGAACAAATTTAAGGAAATGTTTGATTTTAAAAATTAGTCTTTCCTAGGAGAGGGTCAGTATTGACCAGATCATGGCATTATAAACTTTTGATACTAACTAAACATAATTGAAATAAATTTATATAGGTGTACTAAACTAAAGGCATGGATATGTTTATGTAGGATATATAGTAGGATTTAAATAGACAGTGAGTTTCTTGTAGGTGTGTAATGGTAGAAAAAAAGGATCAAAATCAAAGTGTAGCATGTAGGTGAAAGATAATGATGGGTTACAACTATGTTTATAAAATTAATTCATACATGGTAAATGTATGTCAATATTTTTATTTTTAGGTACTTAAAATCTCACCATTTTATTCTAGTAAAGTAATTTCTAGGGTAAAAATAAAAGATGCACTTGAATGTGTACAACATACTTTTTATGGGGTATGAAGAGCCAATTATGTAGGTCACTTAATATTAGAACTTGGAATAAAAATGTGTGTTCAATGTCCATATATTGAAAATTTTAAATCTAAATTTGATTTTTTAATTAAACATCAAGGAAGGAGTACACTTGTGTGTTGGTGAAAATGTTTCAGTTGTACTTTTTTAGATGTGATGATTCCTTGTTGAATCATTGGAAAAAACTTGTGCTTACTTGATAAAGAATGGATATTAGGGATGAATATGCCCTAAATTTACTATGTAGGACTTTGGGCTGGGAAGATAACATGCCCCAACCCTTATTAATGTGGGAAGAAGTACATAATGTACTAGCATAAATAACTACATAAGAAAGAAAGATAAAACATGTGATGGTTTCACTTAAAATAAATTGAATTAACCACTACGTCTGGATTATAGATTAAATTTTATAGTTTCTCTCCATTTTTCTCAATTTTTCTCCATGTATAAGAAAATACATGATCAAAAGAGAATGAACAATGTTCATTACCCCATCATGACCACATATTTAGTAAGTGTAAAGTGGAATGATAATCAATTTTCATTGAATTATAAACTATATTTTTGTGTATGTGCATGAATTAGTATCATGCCTCATGAATTCGAAAGTGTGTATATGTGTATGGGCTAGTATCATTCCCATTGATTTCATAATAAATGATATAAAATTGTATGAATTTATATGTTGAATATAATAACTTGTATCTCAAATGTATGTGTAAATGAAAATCTTTAGTTCATGTTCATTTTTTTTTTTTGAATATGCCCATCCATACACACCCAAATGTATATGAATTTATACTCAAGTATATATAAAATGATTGCATATGCATGACATATATCCCCATAATCTATACAAATGTTACAATATATGTCATATAAATGAACCATATAATATTTGAACCCATTATAAATATTTAAAATCATTACTATGATCTAATTTCTATTTATCGTGGATTATGTTTCTATGATAATCCCATTATAATGCCCCCATTTTGAGGTGAGGGATGTGTCTTGTAAGTCTCTCAACTCAAAAGAGGAGTTGATTGTATCATTTCATGTATAAAGATAACACCAATTTATAATCATGTGAACATGTGGAGAGTATGTCATCATAGTAATATATATGTCAATTAAGACATATATGTAACATATTTAATGTATGCCATACCAGTGTCATGTCTAAGTAGATGTATCAATGAAGTACATAGTATTGAATATAATTAAATAAGACTATGTGTTAAAGATGTGTATGATACAGATCATGGCATCACTTAATGTTATCAAGCTTAAAAAATTCATAAATATCAAGAGTTAGTGTCACACATAATTCCAAGGGCTATATACAAGAGACATGTAGATGGTATAGTAAATAAGGCCAAGGGCCACATATAAGTGACATACAAATGTAACAAACAAGGGACATAAACATGTTTAAAAAAAAAGGTTCAGGGGCACACACAAGTGACATAAAGATTTCACATAAAGAAAGGGAAAGGGGCTCACACAATATATCAACATAACTAAGTTACCATGTAATAAAGTAACAACATCAATGGAGAATATAACAAGTAAATACTAGTCTACACCACCCATATGTATCAATGTCACATTATAATAGAATAGCATATCCATGTATCCTTGTGTAAGATAAAAGTAACTATAAATACAAGTGTAATAAATCTAGATATATTAACATGGTCAAGAGGTCATAGAAAGATAAAACTTGTAATAGTGAAACCTATGGAATAATATTATCCTAATATCAACATGGCCAATAGGTAGAGGAAAGTCCAACATCTATATGTCTATTTTTAACTTGTATGTTCTACATCACACATATCTACTATGAAATAGATGTGTTTTTAAAAATAATACACCATTTAAAAAACATGTGATAAATAACATATGTAAATAGTGTAATGTTGTAATCATGTCATGCTCAAGTCTTTATTTTTTATTTTTTAAATATTTTTAGTGTTTTTATATTTTTTCAAAATATTTGTTTTTTTTTTGAATTTTTGATATAGCCAAGTAAGGCTAAGTGGAAATTGTTTATAAAATATAATAATGGAATGGATTTGAACAATCTACAACATGTGTTAAGTAATAGTGTTTACTACATATGATAATATGATAATTTGGAGGAAATGAAGAAACAATATTCCCCAAGTGTATATATGAATTGCAACAATATAGCACAATATTGTATTTATGGATAAGGATCTGCATGCCCCTAGTGGGAAAAATCAATGTGTTCTCTTGTAATGTTTAGATATAAATGTATGTGACTATTTAATATAAATAGATGTCATATAATGTATAAATGGTTAATATGTAATAGTGAGGAAGTATATTGTTTACAAAGGTGTGCACTATAATGAGGCCACTATGAAGGATGAATCATGGTAGAGTATATTTAATTGATGTTCTAATCAGAATAACCATCAAGAGGAAAGGGCCGAGTATAAAAAACTCAAGGGATATAATAATGCTTAATGCAAGATAATTTTAGCACATGTATATCAAGATAAAATTCTATAATTTTTAACTAGTAAAAAACCCATCAATAATTATGTGAAATAGGTCATACTCTAAACTAATTGGGTTATCTACATATGGGTACAGGATCAACTACTATGAACTTCCTTCACTATGTGATTATATTTCCCCTATTTTTATGATGGTTGTTGGCTCATTGCAATCAAGACTTTTTAAAATATTTTAAATATAATTTCTAAAAATTATTTATATGATGTTGATAAATTTAATAATAATAACAATAGCATATATATTTATTCATGGGACATGCATGAAGTAAAATTGATTAACTTAGTTTGTAGCATATCTTGTGGGGCATTGTTTGGGTTCTTGTTGACCCTGTGTAAATTGTTTGAACTCATGGATATGAATGTATTTTTTTTTAGAGACCATACTTAGGAGGTAATATTTTTACACTAAGCATTTATTAATGGGAAAGAAAATTATAAATTAATAGTAGAATTATCAATATTTTGGGCATGTGTAATATTATCATCAAGTGATGTAACCCTTAGACATAAAACTCAAATTTTATTTTGTTATTGTTGTGAACTAATACTAAAAGAAGTGTGTATGCTATAATTATTTTTATTATGTTATAATATAACCTTTCCTTTGTCTTTTTCATATTTTTCATAGAATCCTGAGCATTATTATTATATTAATCATCTTGATAGTCTCTTATAGTAGGTGTGAACATTCTATGAGACAAGTACTCATCTAGGTCAATAGGATTGAAATTCAACAGATGAAATTTGTCATATGTTGTCTATTACATATAATCATCATCACTATCACACCAATATGTAACTATGAAATTATGATCTTTAGAATTGACCAAAAGAGGGAGATCTTGGTTTGTATCCTCTTATTTTATGGTAACTTATAATGCTTGTTGTGTATCTAAAACCTAAGGATACCCAGGTTTTCATATGGTTTGATTAGTGTAAGAATTTATCACTATGTTTTACCCTAACATTTTTATAAAACCTAATAGTATAGAAACTATTATAATAATTTAGACTGATGAATATGGCATTCAAGCATACATCTGAATGTAAAATACTAAAATTGATTGAAATTATTTGATAAGTGGCATATGCTCAATATAATAAGTACAAAGAATGGATGAGTACCTAGATTTTAGTGTTGATTGATTGAATATTATTTTATTATAATAGTGGAAAACAAAATATAGTAGACATGTGATTCATATGGTTTAGGAATTATGTTTCTATCTATGAAGGGTTAGTTCCATTAGATAAGGTTCAATAGTGACTATTGATGTTGACCTAAAGTAGTTAGTAGTAACCTATGAAATACTGTTGGATTTTGACCATACAATCACTTTCACATATCTATATAATATATATATGTGTGATTTTGAACATTGATGATGCACATAACTCTAGAATTTAGCCTTGTTCACCTTGAAACCCTAAGTGTGCTTGTTAGAGATAGTAACCTGTTAAAACTAGAAAATTGTAATGGGTTGAGTTGACCTCAATCACCCCTATTTGATGATTTATTGTTACCTATGTATCCAATAATTTTAGGATGGAAATAAGGATACATATAATTATCCCAACTAGTGTGATTATTCAGTTGTGTCCCTTCAATATATGTATGCAACTAATGGTTTGGATTTATACTTGATGATGCTTACTTTGAATTGGATTTTTTTATGTTTTAAACTTGGATTATGACTGATCCTAGTGATATATTCACATTTTTGGAAGAATAGGGATGATTTTTTTTAATGTGAAATAGTGTATTTTTGTGTGTGTGTGTGTGTGTGTGTGTGTGTGTGTGTGTGTGTGTGTGTGTGTGTGTGTGTGTGTGTGTGTGTGTGTGTGTGTTATATAAGTTCTAAGTACTCTATTACGTGAGACCTATATATATATATATATATATATATATATATATATATATATATATATATATATATATATATATGAGTCCAATTGGATAATTTCTCCACAATCGACATGCTAGGAAGATAGACCAACCCTAAGGAAAGGTTTGATTTTAAAAACTAGTAATTATTGGTAGAGGTTTGGTAACAACCAAATCATGTTAATATTGACTAACAATATTGATGGTCACAATATATGTACCTATGATTTGCACTAGAGGTATATGAATGTTTTTTCAAGATATATAGTATGTTTGAAACAAACAATGAGGTTTTTTAGGTGTGTAACAATAGAACACAAGGGTAAAAATCATAATATAACATGTAGGTATGAGTTGATGGTAGATTAGGACTATTTTATGTTCTCAATTCATGTGTGATTAATGTATGTCAAGATTATCATAGAAAAGAAACTAATTCCATATTTTAGTATCTATATGATCATGGCACCATACATAATAAGAAAGGTGTATGATATGGATCATGGCACCAAAATTCAACATATGGTACTAGAGGTATCCACTCATAAGCACATAATTTTATGGCCATGATACAAACAACAATGAAAATGCAATGACACTCACTATCACATAAGTAAATAATGACACACAAAGGGTAATAAAATATCATAGAATGAAAGAGCCATACTCAATGAACAATTGAATGTTAAACAAGGCAAGGGGCCTACAAAGAAAAAGTCATATAAATAAAACACAATCAAGAGAAAATAACTTATAAAAAAAAGGGCCCAAAGAATGAGGCATATAATGATGAACTCAATAAAAAAAAATTC
The DNA here is from genome assembly GCA_037957365.1 of Torreya grandis. Classification (NCBI taxonomy): domain Eukaryota; kingdom Viridiplantae; phylum Streptophyta; class Pinopsida; order Cupressales; family Taxaceae; genus Torreya; species Torreya grandis. The sequence continues at coordinate 2,530,765 of JARHVA010001531.1, read as the reverse complement.
ATACACTAAGGCAAGGGACAAAAAGAACATAATAATTTATTAGCCTATATAAATTTAAATAGTAACAATTAAGCATAGAACAAATTAAACTCTTCTACACTATCAATCTATGTCAATATCACAACATAGAAAAGTATCATATCCAATAAATGTAACACTAAAAATAATACAATAAATAACAAGGAATATTTAATTAATCAATGCATTTAACATGATAAATGGAAAACTTCATATAAAGATATAACATGTAATAATGTTTCTTATGGAATGAGCTACCCCTAGCACTAGTATGACCCCTGGGTATAGGAATATCCTACATCTATGAATCTTTATATCATGTAAAAATTGTATGTCTTACATCTCACTCATATACACTAATAAATGCATGTGTATATGATAAAATATATGTAATATAATAATCATGTGATAAATAACATAACTGAATGATGTAAACTAGTAAACATGTCATGCTTATGTCTTGACTTTTGGTTTTTTAAAATATTTTAATTTTTTATTATTTTTGAATTTTTATTATTTTTTAATATTTAACATACATATATACTAATCAATAAATTAAAATTGGAAAGGATTATAAAATAGAATCATGGAATGGATCTCAACAATCCTTAACATATGTTAAGGTATAATGTGCAACTAGTGTATCAATTTCAAGGAAGTAAAAGGCAAGCAGGATGCCCCCATTGTAAATTTTAATGTCAAAATCATAACTCAAGAGATTATGTGTGAGATTAATGAGTATGAATAATAATAATTGTATATTCTCATATAATTGTTTTCATAAATATATGTGATCATATAAGTCAATGTAGGCCATAAAAAGTATAGATAGTCTATTTACAAGAGTAAGCAAGTAGTATGCCAAAACTAAAGTGTATTATAAAGAATAAATGATTATAGGATAAATTTCTTATATGTATTAATCAAGATTTAAAAAAAAAACAAATTGTAATATCTAAGTGAAATAAATACAAGGTATATAAGAGTGATCACATGCAAAATAATACATGCACATGTTATTTAACTACTTTATGTGTTTTTTATTTTTTAATTTGGTAATTGTATGCATAGGCTGTGTAAATTATATGAAATTCAATCACAATGCATATTTTTAAACTAACTAACCCTTAAAATACACATTAATTATCATATGGGATGTGTACAATTTATCTAAACAAATACTCAAGAATATTAATTATGCATCATAAATATCGAAAATTCATGAATGTATTTGTATTATGATTATTTTGAATAGATTATTTTCATGATATTAGTGTGTAATTTTATTTAATTGTTCCATTCCTTGATATTAACTACTTTATTTATCTTTTTTCACCATAATTTTATATTAGAAGATGAAATTTTATTATTCATTATACATTTTCTATATCAGTGATATTTAAGCAAACCATCTTGGAAAGTAAATGAGATTCATATTAATGTTATCAAAGTTTTATCCCATTTGATGCAACCATAATTTTCAAAATGTGACATTTCTTTATGGAATATCCTTCTATACATATAATAACATGTCCATTGTCTATGGCCCAAGAGAAATTGGTATAGTAATATGCCTCACAACATTGTCATAAGTATGTATATATTGTAAATATTGTTTAATGTATCCCAAATACTTAACAACTCCAATTTTACTTGTGTCTCATTGCTTATTTTCATATACAACAATTTATTCTCTATATTAACCTATAATAAGAGATTGAATTACTATTAGTTACATAATAAAAAATGTTGTATTCAACACACCCTACCTTGCATTATTTTTTGCATAAGTGAAGACCCATTTTTAATTAAAAGGCTTGTTCATTATAGGGTTGTTCATGCATGTTTAACCTATTTTATCATCTTTGTAATTTTATGGGTTTTAGCATGTAAATCACCTTTGTTTCATTTATTTTCCTCTTGAAACCCATTTTAATTAAAATGACTTATTTGAACTAATCTATTAATGAAAATCTTGGGAAGATTATTATGTATGAAAGGTCTTGAGAACTATCAACATTTCATAACTTAACATTTTGGAACATAACATTTTAGGGCTTGATAATTAGGTCTTTGGGATTTTAATATTCAATATTTTGTTCTTTGAGATAATCATTTAGGAACTTTTTTTGTCATCAACTTTGGTCAAAATATTTTCTTTGAAATTTTACTTCAAAAATTTACCTGTCAGTCTTATTTCTTTGGGGTCTTTTGTTCATGACTTTATCATCGATAAATTGTTCTTTAGATCTTATTTTATAACTTTTATTTAGGATTTTGGTCTTCATAATTTTTAATAATTAGAAACTTTATCATCAACAACTTTATTCATGTATTTTTGTTTGAAATTTTCATCTTCAATTTTTTTGTCTTTGACAACTTTGTCCAACGAATCTCCTTGAAGAACAACTTAGTCTTGAAAAAAAGTGTTCAGAGTTTTGGATTTCAAAAAAAGTTTCACAAAAATCCTCAAAGAATAAATTGGTCTTTAGGGTATTTCATTCATAACCCTTAGCTTTAGATAATAAAATGGTTCACTTTGAATGTAAAAATCAATACCTGATTAAACCATATATTGATAGGTGTCAAAAATGGTAGCACCATGGCACCCCTCTAAATGAGTAAGCATCTTACATGGTGTGTCCACTAGGCCAAGGTGTTCAAGTTTGAATTAAATGAACATAACAGTCTTGGATATATTAGATATTAATGGTGTGTAAACTAAAATTTAATAATAAAAGGCTATAATATTGAGTTGATAACCAACTTAACCTCTATTTATTATTAATAAGATCAATCAAATATTACCCTATGAGAATTCAAGGCCTAGTTACATTAGATCAAGCTATAATTTTCATACAAGAATATCAAACCACCATTAAAAGGAGATAAAATTATATCGTCACTAAGAACTAACAATGACATCTTCATGTAGAATATACAAGAGAGCCCAGACACCATCTATATTTTCTATCAAAGATTTAATGGAGTATATGGACACAATATTTGATGTCTCCATGTTCAATGGTATCTATGCTAACTACTCACCTTTGTGGGAGGGTATATAAGGTGTTGACACATTCACCTATGAGTAAGATGTATTTTAAAAAAAATGTTAGGTAGAAATTGACCTAATTCCCTTCAAGCACTAAACACTTCACTATGTTGTTTCTAAACTTGAGGTCATGCCATGTATCAACCTATTACATTACTTATTATTCAAAGGAAAGATTAAATATGGTATATTCCCCCACCACATCAATGATAAAACCATCATCAAATAAATATCAAGGGAAGAATTTAAAATGTATTGATGCTTGCCAATATCAAATGCCGCATTTGATTTATATAGTGTGATATCCAAGAATACAAGTAACAATATAAAGAAGACAGTGAGAAAATGTCTTCTCCTTGGATAAACATTTTCTCTCAAGGACAAGAATCTTGTGCCTAGGACCAAATTCTAAATGGGAATTTGCATTGGTATAAAACTATTGAATCACCTATATGGTATCCCAGATTGACCTATTGCTAACCTCAAAATACACCTATGCATTGGGAGAGATCATCAATACCCAGTTTCATGAGTTGATACTGCAAAAATACAAGAGGACCCAAGGGGGTAATTTCTACATGATATCCTACCTTATTTATGTTGTCATGGGTACTATGTAAATATACAATGGTTCTCTTTAGGAAAAAAATCAAGATTATATCAAAAAATAGTATTTGTGATGTTTATTCATTTGTATTTATCTATGCATATACCGAAAACATATTGAGGATTGAAGAGGACTCATATCCCTGATTTTAGAGGGAAATTCATGAAGAACCCATGTCTAAAGTGTTTAAAATTGTTACCAATTAATTCATATCAAAGGGTGACTATTGGATATATCTATATTAGACTATGATAATGGTTATTAGACATAGGGTTAATAATTTCCACCTCCCAAAATACATCCCTGATAAGCTAGTCGAGGAGGAAATTTCTTATTATTTATGAGAGGGGATCAATGAAGATTTAACCAAAAGCAATAATAACACATTTCATGGTTCTCATCTCATAATTGGGAGGATATTTTATACCTTATGCATATATTTTGGGGAAGCTAGTAAGGATACAAGAGCCTATGCCTTGGCCACCTTTCCCTATAGAGATTAGGACCACCATGGTAAGGTACAAATATGCATTCATAATTTGGGCATTCAATATATCCATGATCTCTATGATCATGATTTCATATTTGTAAATATAAAGGATTATGCACAAGTTTTAAAAAGGGCTACTCATGGTAATCCAGGAAGATCCTTCCATCACAATTGAACAAGCACAATATAAATCCCATGACAAGGAGGATGGACTGCTTCATACTTTTGGAATAATAGACCTCTTTCAATAAATATATGATCAAATTTAAGACCCACATAATCCACCCACCATGATGATGGTTCTAAAGAAATAATAGGGTGAAGGGGAAACCTCAATTACTACAAAATAGATAGAAGATGAGACCCTTCAGGTTCAAGCACCCACAGTTGAATTGAGGGAAATAATGTAAGAACCTCAATAAGAGATAGTTCAAAGAAAGGATATATCTCTTTAGAAGGAAGAGGATCCTATATATATAGACTCCTCTAACTTATATGACCTCACACACATTATTATATCCTTGAAAACCATGACATCTAATGTGGAAGTCCCTCTTTCTACCCAAAAAGTGGTTGCTCTTCTGACTAGAAAAATAACTATATGATACAAGAGGAAGTCTAAAGTGGGAAAACCTTATGATAAGTCTACAAAGGGACCAAGTGAATAGACACAACCCTTGACTAAAGATTAATTAGTGGATGGAGAACAACAAGAAGAACTATAATATGAAAAAGTATTGAGCTTACAAGAGCTCAAAGGAAAGGCACCCTTCAAGAGTGACAAAATATGTAAGATTTTACTTCCTAATAATCCATTAAACCACCCTTATATTATCACATTTCCATTTATCACTTATTTCCCTAATGTGTCACTACCTTCATCTGGACCTATCTCCTTACCCATTGTTTCAAACATTCCTTTTGTTACCACCTCTATTGCTACTATGATCAACAAACCCAACACTCAAATTCTAGTTTCATATACTCATTTGAATGCACCCACACCTTCCTTGGGAGTAATTTAGACCATGGAAATGGTATCCACCAAGAAAAAAACACAGAAGAATCCTATCTAAATTGTCTATTTAATGCCACATTTGGGGAATGTAGACTAGTCAAAAATAACATGGCCTTCCATGCCAAATCTAGCTCTTTAGATTGAGCCTTCAAAGGACACCTAGATAGATTCGTAAATGGTAGACCCAACATAACTGGCACTTATATATTGGGTAAATAAACTACAAGATTTAGCTTCTAAGAGGATAGACTAGAAGATTACTAAGATACCCACTGTGAGTTCATTGTTTAAGAAGTCTACTGGCTCTATGCAAAGGGTAAAGAAAATAAAAATAGAGGACATAATTGGGTGAGGTTTGATTCTAGAATAAAAAGAAGAAGTATTTTCTCTTTACAAGAGAAAATATATAATAATAGGTTAGTCCCCTTATATTTAGGACTTTAGGTCCTATTTGGAGACCAATACTATATCCTTGATATCAATCCATAAGGGTACTGATCAAGTGAGGAAGGAGTTAGAGTGATAATTAGAGAATATTAGAGAACAACAATGGGTCATCTAAGTTCCCTTTGAGATTGATTAGGGTGTTTAAATCATAGAATTAAAGATATATGGAATACTAGACACTATTAGATCCTTGAGGACATAATTGGCTCCTCATCTAACTCAAATGTCCAAATTGTTCAAAACTTTTAAAGAAGATGAGACTAAATTGAATTTTTTGGTTTTATACACCCCAAATAAGGCTTTCAGCCATCTTGACTTAATGACACCCTTGGAAGCATAAAATTAATTAAATTTAGTGACCATCTAAACCTAGGAAGCATGGGATTGGATAACATATATTGACACCTTAGTCTAAAAAATAATGTAACATGAGAAGAAAGTGAGATAAATTTTGAATGAACTAGAGCTGGTGAATGCACAAGATGGCATTTGAAAGTTGGTGGTGAGGTCCATTTTTGATTAAATGCTTAAAAAAATATTGAATAAACTTTAATAAAATTCTACAAGGGTTAAATTTATAATATATTGAGGATAATTTGAGTTTTATGAGGAATAAAGCCATAGAAGTGGATATATTTTAGATAGGTTTCTGAGCCACAAAAGTTAAACATGTAAGATTAATAACATAAGTTAACAAGGTAAAAAAGCCATCTATTTTGGATATGAGCATAATAAGAGTGAAAAATTCCATTGGGTATAAACATTACCAATAAATATAAGTGAATATGAAGTTTATCTCCAACCCATCTACTAGTTTAGCAAATGTGCCATCTTTAACACTGCTTCCATCCACTAGTTTAGCTACACAGACTCTAGTTGTGAGTAAACCATAGTTATTTTAATATAAATTTTATATGCAATTTTGCATTTCATATTTATTAAAATTAAATATATATAGTAAATAATTATCATTCATACATGTTATAATTAAATAAAGTTCTTTGACAACATGCACATGTTATATGACTGTATAAAAGTGAAGCTATTATAATTTATGAGTTGTAACATGCAAAATGTTCTATTTATTCTGATGTAATATGAATATTTACTAGACTTGGAGGATGAGGTGAACCCTTCCCCAAGTTTTTAAATACATATAAAACCCTATCTTAAAGGGTTGGAGTTTAGATCAATACATGAATAAATCAAGTTATTGATTTCCATGCAACTACATTGGTTCTTTCTCTCCCTTTTCTATGCTAAGATTTTAGCTTCTTTGTCTATTTCAATTTAGTAAATTTGAAGTGTGCAAAATAGAAATATAATATTTATTGTTATCATTTATATATACTAATCATATATGTGCAAAATCTATTAAAAGTTAGTAAATTTCATTGATTTTAAGCAATCAACTTTGACTACATTAATATTCTAAGGTGTGTAAGAGTGTCTTCGTCTGATATAGTCTTCTAGGTGTGTATTGTGGCTACTATAAATGACTTCCTAGTATAAGATGTAATATATTAACTAAGGGTGTGCATTAGCAACTCTAAATATATCAACCTTTAGCTGAGAACACTAAGTTTCCTATACCTAATTTTTTTAGAATGCTTAATGATGTTTTTTTGTAAGTGTGCAGTAGCTACAAATGATAAGCATTGGTTTTATAAATACTCATCCACTAAGGAAAAAACCTTGGAAGTGACCCTTTGAGAACATAGGACCTTATTTTCTAATTAAATCTCCCTCTTTTTTGAGTTTCTTTTGAGATCTACCCATCATAGAGTAATTCTCCACCCAGCCAACTCACCTAGTGTATACTTCTTTTATATTTCACACATCCATCCATTTTTTGGTTAAACCACCTACATGCTCAACCTAATATTACGCCAATGGGTTATTTTAACTACATATATATAACTCATTCATTGTATTATAACTTTGTTTCCATAAATATCTTAAAATGTTAGATTCTACATTGTTCAAGAAATATGGTGTGCATAAAATCCATATCAACAAAAATAAAAGTCAGCACTAGAAGGAGGGAAAAATTGTGTTTTTTCTCAATAGTATAGGTTAGTTACTATGTAGAGTTAAATTAGAGAATTATATAAGAGTAACAAGGTCTAAGGCCCAAGCTATCCTTTTGGATTCATCTTTGTCAAATCATGGTAGGCCTAAACTAGTATCGATCATCCCTGAGATACATTAATCCATGACACCTTCCATAGTAAGAAATGCCTCACTTATCAACCATCCTATATATCAACCTTGGCTAGTTAGATATCATATTTCCATTCCTATGGACCAACATAATTTACCAATGAATATGGAGAAATAATTGCCTATATTTTCCCCTTAATTAGGAGGACAATAGAGGATAATATTAAATATTTAAAGGTTTCTATAAGATTAATGAATGCCACAAGTGAGGATGTTACTTGAAAACTTTTCCCATTCACTCTACATGAATTTTATTATGATTATTATCTTAGTTTATAATAATGTTCCATCACCTCATGGAATGCATGCCAAAATACTTTCTTTCCATAATCTGAGCAAGTTACTAACCCAATTTTGGTATATCGACATTTTACCATATTGAAGAGGCAGAAAAATGAGTCAATTTGGACCTTTAATTAAATATTTCAAAATATTTACACTTATTTGAATACTATAAACAAATTGGAAAAATATCTAACACCTAAGATGTATAATAACACTTTGGATCTCATCACTGCAGTGTTTTTGTAGAGAGATACCATCGCTAATAATTTAGCCTTGGCATATGAATAATTTATCAACATTGACAAGCAACTCAATCCTTAGACATTAGGGGTCCCAATGTTTAATAATGGTTTTCTATATTTAAATCCAATTCCACATGTGAATCAAAATGTCCCTACATTCAATCAAAATTAGTTGTACACTCTACCTCCTATGACATAATAAGTAACAAATCAAAATTATGGTTTCTTAAATAATCAAGCACAAATAACTAGCCATTGATAAAACTATAAAAAATATCATTTTATTCATTCCAACACAACAGTCACTCAGGGTATAGATTCCACCGAGGTTGAATTGGATTCTATACAAAGAATGGTCTAAAAGTTGAGCAACAATTTCTTGAGTATGAATAAAAGGATGGGTACCACTAATTAAAATAATAACTATATTTTTGGTTTTCTAGGATATAACTGGCCCTTCAACAAACCCACCAATTATATCTAATAACAATAGTTCACTAAGATGCCAAAAATAAATATCATAGAAATATATTTGGCTAAATGGTATAGAGTTTATAAGACATCACAACATGTGGAATTAGACTATGTGGAGTTATATGCAACATTTGAATTTTTTCAAAGGGAAATGGTTAGATAAGATCATATGATGAAACCCCTAGATCTCCCTCATGAATCTGGCCCCTAAAGTTAATCTATGGTATTTGAAACCTATGATTTTCCCTTCCTCAGTGATTATGACAATGTTACAAAGGAAATTTTTTGATGAAATACAAGAATTCAAGTAGTTTAATAGGAACAATTACAATATAAAGAATAGACGACCTATCACTACTTCCACTCCTAATAATATAGTTGTTCTCTTGAATTTTAAAATTGATAATAATCCTCCTCCCCCCAAAGGGAATGGTCGGCCTCAACATAGAGAATAACAGAGTAAGGGATGATATAATATTGTTGAGGATATGAAAAATATCAAGACTAATATTAATCTCTATGAACTGGCACAAATCACTAAACATAAGGAGCTCTTATGAAAGTCTTGTTAGCCAATTTTGACTTACATGTCCTAATCTAGAATAAGAGTTGAGTAAGATCTTAATTGAAGGGTGATCTAATAATGGCAAGAGTAAATGAACTTCAATAGAATATAACTTGTAATTTTAATGATTTTAAAACACTTTAATCAAGCTTAAAGTGTGAATTTGTTGATCTTAGACAACCAGATCATCATAACACATCACAAAAGAGTAAATAGATCAATCTAGTTGTGTATTTAATAAATACACTTGGGGATCCTCTCAGATCCAAAAAATCACATGGACATGTTTTTTTCATGCCTTTATCATCCTTTTCAAATTTCATATCTTGATGACTTCTCTATCTCAAGATATAAAGCTTTAAATCCAAACTTGCAGAGTGAAATGAGCACAAGGATGTCAAGTTTAAGCCTTAGTAAATAATTGTTTGAATTCAAATGTTCCTAGGTTTAATGTGGAGTTGAAAAATGTCCAAATATCAAGATATAAGAACAAATATAATGGTGAGTGGGAAATCTATGATGTTAATGGGTCCCAAAGATCTAATAGAGAGAATTTGATCATATAATGTAGATCAACGGTGAGCATCAAGTCAAAAGGTCAGCATAAACATGTTTTTAACAAGTGGAATGATCTTGAGTACCTTAATAGAGATCCAATAATGTACATCAACTGACATAGCTAGTAGGCCCAAGCAAATAAATGGAATGCATTCAATTGTATAGATCAAGATCAATGATGAGAAAGAGGTCAAAGAGTTAGTAGTTATTAATGGCTAATAAGAAGTTACCACTTGTCTTCAGTGCATTAAAATGGTAGAAGATCAATGGCTCACATTCATTCATACCAAGAAATATCTATAAGATGTATAAGGTCAAAGAGTCAAACGACTAATAGCAAGATCCTACATAATAAATGAGAAAATGACATTTTATATAATATGAGAAGATCAGATCAAGATCAAAGGCCAATATCAAAGACAAAAATAGTTGAAGTTGAACTAGTGCAAATGTTTCAAAGAAAGGCCATGGGGGCAAACACATCAGTTTTGATGGGTTTGTCACCAAAGCTAACAACATGATTATGACCCTTTTTTCCAGTCTTGCATGCCAAAATTGAACTACTAATGATCAATTAATGTTATAACAATATAAAAATGGATTTAATAAGCTATTATAACTACATCAACATTGGATGGAGATTGTAAAATATTGATCCAATTATTGTAATAGCTTCAACATCAAAATTTAACTAAAAAATGACTTGAATCTACCATTGTAATTGTACAGAGCATCAATGTAGACCAAAAATAGATTTAAAGGGACTAATACAATATTTTTTTTACTTTACAAAAGTAGTCTTAGATACTATGATCTTTTATAACTAAATCAATACCAAATGATGAAAAATCTAGGTCATTATGCTCACTTTTCCATCTTTATATGCATGATCCCCTTCTCTCTCATTCCATTCTAATATAAATATATACTTCTAAGCCTTGAAATGGATCCATATCTTTGGCATGACTAGACTCTACCAAGATTTGTTTTATAACACCTATTTGATGCAATAAAGACTAAATTCTTCCATTTTCAAGTTGAGTTGAAGTGTGTCTTATGAGTTCATTGATGTGGTTAAGTGAATGTATGGTTTCCTTGACTTTTTATAATCTTTCTCACCTTATTTTAGTGTTTTTTATCCCTCATAGGCCATTCCACATACATATATAATCTATTAGTTAGTTTGGAAGTGGACAACTACCCTCCCATGCTAGGTTGATAGTTAGTCAATGCCTTGTGATATACTTATGTGGAATCTAATCAAAGAGTGAATGAAGTGATGTTTATTAGTGTTGAAAGTGTTTTATAGTGTGTCTTGTGAAAGTGTAAGGATCATAATGTTTGGTAAATCACCTCATTTTACATGCTTTTATGAATTATTGTCAATATCTCTCCCCTTTCCCTAGTAAGAAGCTAGTTTAGACTTAATAAAGGTGATAGAAATCAAAATAAGCTAAACTTCTCCAAATTTCTAACCCAAAATTAGGTGACCCAAAGCCTAGGCTCAGACCTATGTTGGACTAGGTTTGAGTAAGAGGACCTAAAAAAACCCCTTTTCTTAGCTAGGGTATAACCTAGGAACACCAATAGTTTTGGCATGCCTGGTGGGACCCATTATCATCAACATAGCTGAATTTTGGAGCTAAGGAGAAACATATACAATAGCTAAGGATATCCATCATCATTAGGAGCTGAAGACTCTTCAAGTTATAGAGTTCATAGCACTATCCAAATAACATTATCATGCCAAAAGTTACTATAAGGTTAGATAGTAAAGGTATTCCCCTTGAATTCATTGAGATACCTTCTATTTCATATAAGAGATCAAGATTGAATAGGACAAGACCTTATCCCCAAAAATAATATTCATCTCCTAGTCATCTTAATATTTCAAGAAGTGTAATTCCCCTTACTCAAATGGCCATAAAAAATCAAGTATTTATTCCATTAAATAGCAGTAATCTATTAAACTTAGCCCAATATGATGATATTCCTATGTCTACTCTTAAAAACAACCCATTTTTTCTAGAGAAGATCAAACAACTACTATTGAGCACATCTAGGATGTTACCAACCTTTGTTCAATGTATAATGTTGTTCAAGATAATGTTTCCATTAGATTGATTATTGCTTCTTTCAAAGGAAAAGCTCTATAGTGTTATAGAAATCTCCCATTAAATTCCATAGCTACATGGGATGAATTAGGTGAAGCCTTAGTCATGAAATTTGAAGATAAATCTGAACACCTATCTTTAGTTGAATAGGTGACTAACATAAAGAGAGTTCCTCATGAGTTCATGTTTGATTTCAACCTCAAATTCTAAAAAACATGGAATAAAATACCTATAGTGATTATACCATCCCCTGAATATGCTTTCTTGTATTATTTAAGAGACCTTAATTCTGATATTAGTGTGATGATACAATCCATGGGTGGCCATACCTTTATAAATGCTTATGAGGTTATAATAAGAGCATAAAATAGTTTGATAAGAGTTGGTGAGATTGATCCAATGCCTCCAATGCCTATATTACCAAAGTTAAGATATATTCTACCCCATCAATTTCCTCTATATTCATCATTAGCCCCTATTACACCTCCTCAAGCTCAAGTTATATCCCCTTCTAGTCAATCCAATGATCTTGGTGAGCTAAAAATTTGCTTCAATATTTTGGAAATGAAATAGTGTAACTCAAAAGTCAATAGTATCAGACTAATAGGCATTATCAATGATAAAATTAGGCTACCTATCAACCCTTTAATGATCAAAGGCCTCATTATCAAGGATATAGAAAAAATAAACCACCCTTCTAGTTACAAGGATCCTTGGTTCTAGCTAGGCTATTATAGCTCTTGACCCTAATGTACCAACAAGTTCAAGATATATTTTTCTCACACCAACTCAAAAAAAATTGATGCATGACTCAAATTTGTATCCCCCCACCTTAATAATGTTTAAAATCAAGCCTTGATATCATAAAACATTACTATGACACAAATGACAGAAGAAGAGTTTTCTTTTCAAAGAGGCCAGTATCAAGAGACAAGTTTGGTACGTCAAGGAGAGGCTCAACAAGTTTAAGGTTAGCCTAATTCCATTAATGTAAATTTAAAAATGGATGTTTATGTTGCTTTCAACCATGGTGGTGAGATTAGTAGTTTAAATGGTCAAGTTTTAACTATAACTAGAGCTAAAATCAGATCCATTGATGAGGCTCAAGATGTGACTAATACTTCAAGTATTCTTAGTTTTGTTTCTAAAATTACCAAAGATCAACTTTATTCCCATAAAACATTAAAAAATTATAATTCAGAGGCTAGGAAGGCCCCTTAAATATCTATGGTCCATAAACAACTAGTGGTTCAAAAGGTGTAGACAAAGGTTAGTGGAGTTGCATTCAGTATAGTGGATCAGATGAAGAAATCCAATGTTAGCATTAGCATATTGTATTCCCTTGATATCCTAAGACAAAAGGATATGCTAATCTAAGAGATTTTAACTCTCAAGGTGTCTCTAGAACTAGTTAAGAAATAAGGAATTATCCTAACCAATTTAGACCAACCAGTAAAGCATCAAGTACATAAGGTGCAAAAAATGGCAAAAGGCAACAAATTTGAGGCAAAATAAAGTAAAAATCCTCCCTTTTACCTATATTTAATAGTTTTTTACTTTTTAGTTCATAACTATATGGTAGATAATAGAGCCAGTAACACTATCATGCCTATGCAAATTGTAGATAAGCTTGGTCTTTTCTATGAGCCAAATACCAAGGGTCTATTTCAACTAGATGGGTTAACAACAAAGATAGTGAGAATCATTAAATACTTTAAGTTTAAACTATATTCTTGTCCCAATATTACCATTTAATAGAATGTAATTGTGGTGGATTTGCCTCCCTATTTTTCCATGTGTCTATCAAAGGACTTTACCTCAAAGTTTGGAGGATACTTATCAGCTGATTGGACATATTTGATGTTCATGAATAGGAATGGTACTAAGGTAACCATACATTTTGAACCTATTTCATGATACCATTTAGAACCATATATGCTAAGTGTTGTGAACACCAATTGCCTCATCTCAGATAAGGTGATAGAAGATAGTGTAAAGGAAACTAAATCACCTTTAGATGGGATTAAAGATTTTCTCCTTAATGATTGGGCCTCTATATCACATGAATATGATCATTATAAGATAATTGAAGAAGGATTTGGTTTATTACTTGTATGAGAAATATGCACCAATTCTAGCCTTGATGGTCTTTGGAGATTATACTTTAATGGGTCAAATAAATAAGCATGGTACCAGGGACATAATGATGCTTATTTCTCCATCAAAGAAAAGTTACTTCTCATATATTCAATTTCAATTTGGTTGTTCAAAAAATACTAAAAAATATGAGGCACTAGTTTATGCTTTGTAATGAGCTAGGAAGATGAAATTCAATGCCTTATAAGTCTTTAGTGATAGTGAACTTGTAGTTCACCAAGTGAGAGGTATTAATTTATACAAAAATCCATTACTTAAATATTACAAGCATAGGGTATAAGACTTAAATAATTTTAGGCCTTCAACATTTAGACAATACCAAGAGATGAGAACAAACATGTAGATAGGTTGGTTATCATTAGGGAATAATATAGTATCCCAAATGATGTAAGAAGTGAAAAGGTCTAGTTACACATTAATTTGATTGTAAGGCCTTATATTTTAGATAATAATGATAATTGGCAAGTGTTAGAAGATGATAATAATATTATTAGGTTCCTTCAAGAAGAGGCTAATTTTCCTCAAGGAATCAATCAAAGTTTTTTTAGCAATATGGTGATCAGATTATGAAAATAAAATCAAATAATTTACCCAAGGGATTGGTCACACTTGAAAACATATTTAGTGTTGATGATGATTTAAGGAAAGAAAAGTCATATTTGTCAACAAAGGAAAAACACTATGCCAATGTGGAAGTTTCACCTAGTAAGAACATAAAGTTGGGTAAGGAATGCACTTATTTAGAAAATGAAGTTTTTATTAAGTTATGTACAAGACTTAATAATGTATTTGTATGGAAATATAGTGATCTTAAGGTATTTGACCCAAGTCTAGCTCGACACACCATTGAGCTAGACTATGAAACCAAGCCAGTAAGATAAAGACAAAGGCCTATTAATCCTCAGCTTGATCCTTTGATGAGAGTTGAGATTCATAAGCTCATTGAGTTATCTATTATATTTATAATCAATCACTCAACTTGGGTGGCAAACATTGTTCTAGTATGGAAAAAGAATGGTGAAATTAAACTATGTGTTGACTTTCATGACTTGAACAAATATTCTCTTAAATACCACTATCCATTTCCATCTATGGAATAGATTTTATAGTTGGTTATAGTTTTAAAAAGTTTCTCTTTTTTGGATGGCTATAATGGTTACAACTAGATTTTGGTCAAGGAAGAAGACCAATTCAAGATAGCCTTCACCACAAAATGGGGGACATTTGCATATAGAAAGATGACCTTTGGCTTATCCATGCTAGGACAAATTTTTAGAGAGCCAAAAATATGGCATTCTATGACCTTATTAACAAGTCTATATTGTTATATTTGGATGATATAAGAATGTTTTCAAATAATTCAAGTGAGCACATGGCTCACCTTGAGCAAGTGTTTGAAAGATGTAGACAATTTAGGGTATCCTTGAATCCCTAAAAGTGTGTCTTCTTAGTTCATGAAGGTAAGCTCCTTGGACATATAGTTTTACAACATGGTTTAATCATAGATCCTAAAAGAATAGATTCAATTATTTCACTTTCCTTGCTTAAGCACAAAAGAGATTTTTAAAGTTTCTTAAGGGAGATCAATTTTATCAAAATATACATCTCATATTTTTCCACTTTAGCTAAGCCACTTATATCCATGCTAAACAAGAATCAAAGATTTAACTATTCCAAAGAAGGATTAAGGAGTTTTGAGGAAATTAAGAAAGCCATGGATAGTTCTTCTATGCTCATAAACACATATTTCTCAAAGGAATTCATTTTGTACACCTATGCTAACATTGACACCATTTCAGGCATTCTTATGCAATAGAACCATGAGGCCTTAGAGTAGCCAATAGCCTTCTTTAGGCAAGGGATGAAATAATATGATATAAGGTACTCTTTTATTGAAAACATGTACTTTATATTATAGGGTCACTTAAGAAGATCGTATACTTATTTTTTTAAAATAAGATACACCTAATGTTTGCACATCCAAGTGTTAAGGAGTTCCTCTTGAACAAGGACATAAGTGAGAAAAGATATGGATGGATAACAAAGGTAATGGAGTATGATGTGGAGATCAAATTCACAAAGCTAATTATAGGAAAATGACTTTGTGAGCATCTAGCCTTGGACTTAAAAGAATCTAATGAGGTGGTTATGGTGTCAACTAATGAAGAAGTTATAACTAATCATACCTCACCTTCTAGATGGTATCATAATTTGGTAAGATATGTCCAAGATGGTCTTTATCCATCTCACCTAACTCCTTCAAAAATAAGATATTTTAGATTGTAACCCATTCCATTTCTTCTTGTTGATGGTGTTTTGTTTAAGAAATATATCAATATCATGTTGTTAAGATGCTTTGAACAACATGAAAAGGAAAGGCTGCTTGAAGCATTCTATGATGGACATGGTGGAGGGAATTATTTAGTAAGGACCACAAACTACAAGATTATGAGAGGTGGGTATTACTGGCCAAGAATATTTAGTGATTGTCATTCATGGGTTAGGAAATGTAGATAATGTGTTATATTTGTAGGAAAGGTGAAACTTGCAACCTTACCTCTCTAACCCATTACAGTGGATCAGCCCTTTATGTAATGAGGATTGGAATTTATTGGTCTCATTAACTCTCTTCAAGCTCAAGACATAATTAGATACTAACTACTATAGAGTACTTCACTAGATGGATAGAAGTAGTGATATTGAAAGAAGCAAATGAGTCCAATGTTCTAGATTTTTTTGAAGGTCTACTTAATAGGTTTGGAGTCCCTTTAACTATTATTTTTGACAATGTTATGGCCTTTGTGGGGACTAGGATCAGTCTATAGGCTATTCAACATGGGAGTTATCTCATCACCTCATCAAACTACTATCCCCAAAGAAATGGTCTTGTTGAGTCCACTAATAAGAACCTGTTGAAGAACATAAGAAAAATAATTAAAGATAATTAGAGGTCATGGAATCTAAAATTGAAGTCAGCTTTATGGGTTGATAGGATCACCTAAAAAACTCAGTAGCCAACTCTCCCTACATGATGGTATATGGTAAAGAAGTAAAAATGCTAATTTATCTTGAATTTCCTACTTTAGAACTGATGTATCAACTTGAGTTGTTAGAGAATGAGCCTATGGAGATCATATATGCTGAGCTTATGGAGTTGGAAAAGATAAGACACCAGTCCATGCTAGCCATGGAAAGCCATCAAGTAAAAGTGAAGAGAGCCTTTGATAAAGGAGATTCTTCATAAAGTTTCCAAGAAGGAGATTTGATCCTCAATTGGGATGAGGATATATCTAAGTCGAGCTACAAACCTCACAATACCTTACAACTTGAAAATATGGATGGTGAAGAGCTTCCTATCCTAGTTAATGGGATAAATCTAAAATATTATTATTGAGGAAGTTAGGCCCCTGTACATAGTTAGTTTGTTTTCTTTCCTCCAAGTGTTGTCTTATCACATTAGTTTATTTGATTTTGCTTTGCTTAGTTAGCTTCCCTATTTTGTTCATTTCCTTCCCTATTTTAGTGAAATCCATTGTCTTTTCAAGTTAAAGGGTTTCTTATAGTCATGGATCATATTCACAATTATTGGTAAATATAAGAGTCATGTAAATGGTCTAAGTTGTTAAGCATAGCATGCATGCTACCCAATTGAGTCATGAAAGATGTTAGCTAATTTTAGCTTACTAGGCTTAATCTAGAATAAGAAGTTAAGCAGTGTCCTAATTAAAGGGTGATCCAATAGTGTAAAGAACATATCAACTTTAAGATAATATCACTTTCCATTTTCAAGATTTTGAAACACTTTAAGCAAGATTAAAGTGTGAATTTGGTGATCTTAGACAACCAGATTGTCATAATATGTCATGCAAGAGTAAATAGATCAATTTGGTTACACATTTAATAAATACACTTAGGGTGCCTCTCAAATACAAAAAAATCACATGGACATGGTGTTTTTCATTCCTTTAGTATCCTCTACAAATTTCATATCTTGATGACTTCTCTATTTCAAGATATAAAGCTTAAAAGATAAACTTGTAGAGTGAAAAAGGCATGGGGATGTCAAGTTTTAGCCTTAACAAATATCCATTTGAATTAAAATTTTCCTAGGATTAACACAAAGCTAAAAAGTGTCCAAATATTGATAGGTAAGATTAAATCCAATGACTAGTGGGAAATCTACAATGTCAATGGGTCCCAAAGATCTAATGGTGAGAATTTGATCATAAAAAGCAAGTCAACAGTGAGAATCAAGTCAAAAGGTCAACATAAATGTATATTTAACAAGTGGAAAGATATTAGGTACTTGAGCATGGATCCAATAGTACACATTAACTGAT
This sequence comes from Torreya grandis, assembly GCA_037957365.1. NCBI lineage: Eukaryota > Viridiplantae > Streptophyta > Pinopsida > Cupressales > Taxaceae > Torreya > Torreya grandis. Next base: position 2,512,172 of record JARHVA010001531.1, on the reverse strand, counting down.
ATAGCTAGTGGGCCTAAGAAAATAAATGAAGTGTAGTCAATCATAAAGATCAAGATTGAGGGTGAGAAAGAGGTCAAAGAGTGAGTAGATCTCAAAGGCTAATAATAAGTTACCAAGTGTCTTCAACATGTTAAACTAGTAGAAGATCAATGGCTCATGTTCATTCATACCAATAAATATCTATGGTGTACATGAGGTCAAGGAGTTAAAGGACTAACAAAAGGATCATGTGAATTAAATTATAAACTAATAGTTTGGCACAATATGAGAAGCTCATATCAAGATCAAGGGTAAGTATCAAAATTAGAAGCCAAATATAGTAAAAATCAAACTAGTGTAAATATTTCAAAGAAAATACATGGGGGAAGACACATCAATTTTGATAAGTTCATCACCAAAGCCAAAATATGATTATGACCCTTTTCTCCACTCTTGCATGTCAAAGATGAACCAGTAAAGAGAAATCATCATTAGAACAAGATCAAAAACATTGATTAATTTGTTGTAATTACATGAAGGCTAGAGGAAGGTTATAAAATATTTATTTAGCTATTTTAATGGCTTCAACGTCAAAATTTAGATTGAAAATGACTTGATTCTACCATTGTAACTGTAAGGAGCATCAATGCAGACTAGAAATAGATTGAAAGGGACTGATACAATTATTTTGGCCACTTTCCAAAAGTAGTCTTAGACACTATTATCTTTTGTAACTGAATTAACATAAGATGATGAGAAATTTAGGTCATTATTCTCCATTCTCCATCTTTCCATGCATGATAACCATCTCTCTCATCCCATTCTACTATAAATATAGGCTTCTAAGCCTCGAAATGGATCCCTCTCTTTGGAATGACTATAATCTACCAATATTTGTATTGTAACACCTATTTGATGTAATAAAGATTGAATTCTTCCATTTTCAAGCTGATTAGAAGTGTGTATTATGAGAACATTGATGTGGTTAAGCATATGTATACTTTCCTTGCCTCTATCTAAGCTTTATCACCTTCCTATAGTGTTTTGGTAGCCATCACATGATAACTCCTTGATCAAATAATTTGAACCTTATCCCTGCTTAGTGCAAGTGTATAAGTATTTTATTAATTTTCAAAAAACCAAGTACATGAAAGGGTGCCTTTACTCCATTTTAACCCTTTTACATTGAAAACATTGATTTTATAGATTTTACCCATGACCGATAAAGCCAACTAATCCTATAACCAACTCTTTATGGGAAATCAACCTGTAAGGTAGTTCTAATTAATTAACTCAAAACATAAAGACTACCTAAAACTAAAACTAAGTAAATTTATTTTATGGGGGTGTCTTTATAAAAAAGATGCATGCCCCATTAACAATAATTACTTATTTAACCTACCAAAAAATCTAACCTAATGTTAAGACTTTGGAACAAGTCCTAACAAACCCCCATATGATCCAAAGTCAGGTCTTTTGACACATACCAAGCATTTTTATAAATTTTTCAAATTTCATTCTGTCAAGGGGTTTTGTGAAGATGTCAACTGTCTAATTGGTAGTTGGGAAACATATTGGATCAAGATCTTTCTTTGCCACTAGAATTCATAGATAATGGTATTTGACATCCATATGTTTTGTTTTAGCATGAAACATAGGATTCTTGGACATCTTGATTGCACTTTGATTATCAATGTTTAACTATGTAGGAGAAAATTGAGAAACATGAATATCTTCAAGAATATGATGCAGGTAAATAATTTCTATGAAAGCATCCCATGCTACAATATACTCTAATTCTAATGATGAATTTGTTACTGTATCCTACTTCTTACAACACCAAACAATGGCAGCTGAACCCATATGCATAGTGTATCCTATGTTTGACACTCTGTCATCCACACATGTACCAAAATTTGTGTCACAATATCCAATAAGCTTGAAGTTCTTATTGTGTCAGTATTCAATGCCATATTTTTCATTCCCTAAAGGTAACAAAGTACTCATTTTTCTGCATGTCAATAAATTTCTCTAGGCTCATGCATAAACCTAGATAAAATTCCAATTGAAAATGAAATATTGGGCCTGGTAATCATCAAGTATATCAAACCTCCCACCAATTTTATATATGTGGTTCCATCAAAAAAGGCACTTCTATAATCCTTAGATAATTTCAAGTTACTTTCCATGGGAGTGAAGGTAGGTTTGTAATCACTCATGCCAAACCTATCTAATAACTTAGAAATATACTTAGTTGTGAAATGAAAATACTATGCTCTTTCTAAGTTACCTCTATGCCTAGATAGTAGTGAAGAAGTCCAAGATCTATCATCTCAAACCCATATTTTAATTCCTTCTTCACAGAATTGTTATGGTTTTCATCATTACCTGTGACAAACAAGTCATCGACATAAAGAACAAGTATCACCATTTTCTTACCCTGCACTCAAAAATAGAGAGTATCATCAAATTCACTATGATGAAAGCCAATGGATTTAAATTATGAATCCATTTTCTCATACCAAGCCTTGGGTGCCTATTTGAGCCCATACAAAGCTTTTATCAATTTACACACTTTGTGTTTGACACCGACCTATTCAAAACCCTAAGGTTGTTTCATATATACTTTTTCCTATCAATAATCATTCAAAAAAACACTTTTAACATCCAATTGATGTAATTTCCAACCATTTTGTGCTGCTAAGGAAAGTACCATATGAATAGTGTGCCATTTATTAGTTGGTGCAAATGTTTCCTCATAGTCAATACCTTCTTATTGTGAATATCCTTTTGCAACAAGTCTTACCTTATGTTTATCAATGGAGCCATCTGATTTATACTTAGTCCTATAAACCCATTTACATCCTATGGGTTTAACATGTGGAGGAGGATAAACTAAAACCCATGTATTATTTCTAAGTATGGCATCATATTCACTTTTCATTACCTATTGCCAAACATGTTTAGTAGATGCCTCCTCAAAAGTGGATGTCTCAGAGGAAGTAGTAACAACCATAGCATAGTTTACATATTTTAGATAATTCTTAGGCCCTATTAAACCAAATTAATTTTCTTTCAAGTCAAAAAAATTACTTTGAGCCCATTTTGGATACTTAGTCAAGTTATTCAAATCAGGGACTCTAGAATTCTCATCATGTGCATCATTCGAAGGGGGACTTAGAGAATTTTCAACAATTTCTAAGTCATCAACCTGTGAACTTGTAGATGAAGGAGAGGAAAGTGAATGAATTTTATTCTCATACCACAACTTTGAAGCGTTATCCATGTTATTCAAACCCTTATCTCTTTTTGTATTTTTCCTCTCTAATCTATCAAGTTGAGAATCAATCTTTGCAATGTTCATAGTCCCAAACTCATCAAATATTACATCTCAACTCACTATGAATTTGCATGTATCCTATACAAACAAAAAAAACTCCTTTTTATCTTCAGAATAACCAAGAAAGATGCATTTTTGACTTCGTGGTTCCAACTTAGTTTTATGTCTAATAGGAACCAAAGCAAAAAAAAAAACATCTAAACACTTTCCAGTGTTTAACTTTTGGTTTAAACCCATACCATGCCTCATATGGAGTTTTTACAAAAAGTGCAACTATGGGGGACCTATTTCTCAAATACACTGTAGTACTAATGGCTTCTTCCCAAACTTATCATCAAGTTGTTTATAGTGCAACATGGCACATGTTATGCCCTCTAAACTTCTGTTCATCCATTCAGATACTCCATTTTGTTGTGGAGTATAAGCATTACTATATTATCAATGAATGCCATGTTCTAAAAAATAATTAAAAAATTTATCTGAGGTATACTCACCTCCATTATCTAAAATAAGAGTGACCAAATGTGAACCTGTTTCTTTTTTGACTAAGTGTAACCAATCAACAAACTTAGTAAAAACTTTAGATTTGTTTTTCATAAAAAATACCCAAGTCATCTAAGAAAAGTCATCAATAAACAAGATAGAGTATCTACACCCACCAATGGATGACTTTTTCATATCACATACATCACTATGAACTAATTTAAAACACCTGTTAGCTCTCTAGGATGATTATTTAGGAAAAATTTCCCAATTTTGTTTGCCCAAAACACATGACTCACAAATAATACTATCTTTTCAAAAAGTGGGAAACCCACTCACCATACCATATCTCTAAAAATACACTAAAGAGTGGATATTCAAATGTCCATAGTGGAGATGCCATAACTGCTATGTAGACATAGTACCTATACTTGTGTCAACAACTGCTACAAGTTATATAGTGGGAGAAAACACTTTATATTGTAATCTAACCAAGTTCCATCTTCAAATCCTATATACATTATTTTATAATCATCCTTCACTAAATTGATGTAAATTTTCCCATTTTCAAACATAATTTGATAACCTTTCTTTCAAATAGTTACAAAGAAAGTAAGTGTTTCTTCAATGTGGGAACATACCAAACATCCTCCAAGTATTTTATAGACCCATTAGGAAGAAGAATCCAAATAGATCTAAGTCCTAGTTGTGTATGCATAAACATACCTACCAAGGCAACTAGAGAGAGATAAGCTTATTTGAAACCCCAAAAGAAATCTCTCCTAAATGTCATGTGTTTGGTTGCTCCTATGTCTAAAACCCATACATCTGTGAGCTCGTCTCTAGCCTCATATTCAATATAATCAATGTGCCCCAAAGTAGTGAATGCAGATTCATGGGAAACATTACTGGACTCATCATAGTCATGATCGACATACTGAGTAGAGTTAGACTTAGTCACTTTTTGTGGCCTTTGAATTTTATCAAAAGGAATCTTACATTATGAGGCAATGTGACGAAATTTTCCAAATCTATGACACAGAATGTCTGTTCTACCTCAACCTCTACCCCTATATGAGTTGTGACCATGTCCTTGATCACTTGTTTCATTTGAATGTGATTGGTTAGATTATTGGTTATTTAAATAACCCCTAACTCTATTTTGATAGCTGCCTTCTCTATAACCTCAACCCCCTCTATAACTATTTCATCTATTGTTTTGATGCCCAGATGAAGATGAACTAGGCTTTGAATCTAAAACATGGGCTTCTTCAAATTTCTTGGATTTATTGGGTAGAGAGAGGTCATATTGGATGAGAAACTCAGCCAACTTATCAAAAGTGATGCCTATGATCTTTTCAAAGACATGAAACATTTCAACAAAATTTCTATAGGACCCAGGTAGTCCTTTCAAAGCAGCATTCACTATGAGGTCATCATCTAGTTTTCCAAATCCAAGCTTAGTGTACTCAGTAGTGATATTTTTCAACTTAGACATATATTCTCTCATATCCCCATCTTCATCTAATGAAAAATTAAAAAATTGCATATGAATATCTATCTTCTTATGCTTAGGTTTCTTATCATACAAAGCTGACAATGTTTTCCATGCAGTGTAACTATGAGAAGAATTTTCAATATGAACATAAGTATCACAAGTAAAAAAACATTTAATTAGATATAAGGCCTTAGAATCATGAAAATTGAATGCATCTAATTTAGCATGTTTTTTTGGCAATATGGTATTTTCATTCTTGACAATATCCCATAACTCATTAAAAACTAGTGAAGCCTCCATCTATCATTTCCAATCAGAATAATTGGAAATTGTTAATCTATAACCATCTGAAATCAAGTTTTGAATATTCAAAATCTTGAAATAAAATCAAGTGAAATAGATAAAAATTCAAAAAATGTAAAAGAGATGAAACAAATATCACACTCACAACACAAGACACTGCTTCTACGTGGTTTTTCATTTAACCTCCATGTAGAGCAAAAAATAAAAATAAGAATTTTTGATGGGTTTTGCACTTAACCTCACCAAAAATCAATTGATTACAATATTATTTCACCAAATTAATTTCTTATTCCACCAATTACACCCTTATGTCACCACAATAATGTAAAATAAATAGAATTTAATTTCCCTTTTTTATTTTTAAAACAACACTATACAATAAGTATGCTTTTCCCAACTTTCAAGGCATAAAAAAAGCAAATTAAAAAGGAATATTCTTTTTACAAAAAGTATATTATAAAGCAATTTATTCCAAAAAGAAGGGATTTGAACCCTTGACCTCCTCCTTGCAATCTTCTTACAAAATAACTTTAACTAATTGCTCTAAGAGCACTTTTAGAATATAATATACAAAAACTTGTACTTACATTGGATTTTGTCCATGAGGGAAAATAAAAATAAATTACATGTATGTAAATAAATCTATTTTTATTCCATTTTTAACCTTCTCAGCCAAGCTTCTCACATGGGACCCATCTAAGACAAATTTTTGATAACCAAACTTTAGAAACATAAAAAAATATATTTACTTGAGTTTATTCATGTGCCATTTTTGCCTGGGACACCATGGCAGCTCCTACAACCTCTCTCTGCACCTACTCTCACTCCCTGTGGCTGTAAAAATATGTACAGGCAGTATAAAACTAGTTTTGATTAAGTTTAACATTTTTTTGAGGTATTTTTTGCTGGAAATGGTTTCAAATTTCAGTCAGGGCATTGGAAGGTCATACCATTGGCCGTACAAATTAAAAAAAAATTATATTTTCCTTTGAGGATTTAAAAAAAGGGTTTTAACCATATTTTTAGGTGTTTTTAGATTTAAAAGGGCTAAGAATGAATGTAATCAACAATGGCAGCCATGGATGAAAATTATAGAGGTTTTCAATATGTAAACAGGTTGTACAAGTTTATATTTGCCACAAATTAATGAATTTAATAACATTTAAATGCTAAGAAATTCATTTTTAATGCCAGATGAGGAGTTTGAATATAATTTAATGGAGTATGAATGGCCAAAATGACTAGATGATCATATAAGAGAAATACACAGACTTAAATGTAAAAATATTTGAAAAATTAAAATAATTTAATAATTTTTCAAACTTTTGACATTACATTTAAACCAATGAAATATTTGCTTGATATGGCATACCTTATTTCATGCCATTCGATTTCTCTTAAATTTAAATTTTCACCTTGCCTTCTTTCAAATTCACCAAGCTCCCAAAATTCATCGTGCTAGACAAAACTAAGCTTTGATACCATTGATAACTCCTTGATCAAATAATTTTAACCTTGTCCCCACTTAGTGTAATCGCACAAGTATTTTATTAATTTTCAAAAAACTCAGTACATGAAAGGGTGCCTTTACTCCATTTTAACCCTTTTACATCGTAAACATTTATTTTATAGATTTTACCCATGACTGGTAAAACTAACTAATCCTATAACCAAATCTTTATGGGAAATCAACCTGTAAGGTAGTTCTAATTAATTAACTCAAAATATAAAGACTACCTAAAACTAAAACTAAGTAAATTTATTTAATGTGGGTGTCTTTATTAAAAATATGCATGCCCCATTAACAATAATTATTTATTTAACATACCAACAAATCTAACATAATGTTAAGACTTTGGAACAAGTCCTAACATCACAAGCCATTCTAAGTGCATATATAGTCTGTTGGTTATTTTGGAAGTGGACAATTACCCTTTCATGTTAGGTTGATAACTAGTCAATGCCTTATTATGAAACACTTATGTGGAAGCTAATCAAAGAGTGAACAAATTGATGTTTAGAAGTATTTAAAGTGTCTTATAGTGTGTCTTGTACAAGTGTAAAGACCATAACATTTGGTGCATCACTTCATTTTAAATGCTTTTATAAATTATTATCAATCTCTCTCCCCTTTCCCTAGTAAGAAGCTAGTTTAGACTTAGTATAGGTGATATACAACAAAGGAATATAGCCTTGTCTATATGTCTAACCCAATATTAGGTGACCCATATCTTAGGGTCACTCTCATGTTGGACTAGGTTTGATCAAGTGGACCTGAACAATCTCATTTACTTAAGGTGCAACCTAGGAACACCAACAAGTTTATTGCAAAGAAGTCTATTATAGAAAAGGCCAAAATGGCCAACATAAATATAATAAATAAAATAAATCTTGAGGTTCCCCATTTCTTTCTAACCATTTATGCATTTTATAAAAACATACATAACTATTTGGTAGATTTTGGAGCTTTGGCAGCTTTGATTCTAACTTCCATTTATTAAAAGCTTAGTTTAACCCCAAGTCCATCCAAGAGGATTTTTTCGCATATAGATAAAATATTGGTACCCATGATAGGATAAACTAACAATGTATGTATCTAGATTAAATAAGAACCTCATGTTTAGATGACTATTGACATACTAGTAGTAGATAATCCTAAAGGGTATGGGCTACTATTGAGTAGATATTAGTCGAAAACTCTCAATGGATATATTTCCATAGACTTATCTCATATTTGGATAGCATGAAGAGACATTCCCAAATAAATTATAATTTATCATGACCCAAGGATGAATCACCATATTACATATTACAATACTACTAATGAATAAGTAAGTTACAAATCTTCTAGTCTTGGAATGTATGTATTTATTATAAAACATGAAGTGCAAGAAAAAGTGTAGGGCCCTTCATAATTATAGACTGTTCATTTTGATGGAATAATATCAAAGAAAGGATCAGATGTTGGCATTGAGTTGGTAAATCCATGAGGGAAGAATTACATAGTGGCATATAGGATCCAATTTTCATGCACCAATAACATAGTAGAGTACGAAGCCCTAATTTTGGGATTGTAGTTTGTTCTCAAAAATAATGTTAATGAACTATTGATATATGAAGACTCAAAATTGGTGATTATCAAGGTCAAAAATAAATACCAATGTAATTTGTCATACGTAAAGAGATGCAAACATAGATCTTGGTATTTAATTGAGTCTTTTGAGGCTTTTAGCATAATGGCCATTCCAAGAGAACAAAATCAAGCTGCTGACTCACTAGCTACTTTAACAACAAATTTGGCACCCTTGTAGGAGGCAAAAGTGAAAAAATTCTCTATTGATTTGGTACCTTATCCATTAGTACCAGACAATATTGAGAATTTTTAGGTGTTTAATGATGATCAGTAGATTATCAAGTTTTTGACTAATTTAAGATAATTTGAGTTCTAAATAATTAACAATAAAAAAATATGCCATTTGTGATATGAGGAATTAGGTGAAAAAGAGATCATCCAACTAAAATAAAACTACCTCCCACTAGGGATGGTTTCCTTGGAAATATAATTTGACATGGATCCCCAAGCTCAATAATAAAATAATCTTAAGGCTAATGAGTTTGAGTTTAACTCATAGAATTTGGGCGATAAAGGAGACTTACATATTGTCAATATTGGTTTAAGTTGCACTCTAGAGGAGAGAAAAAGGTCAAGGACTTGATCATTAGATATAAAGATGTAATTACATGTACATATGATTATTTGAGGATCTTTAATCTTAGGATCATCACCTATATAATCCCACTCAAGCCAGATCCTAAGCTATTTAGGTAGAGATAGAGATCAGTTAGTCCTATCCTAGAACCGTTGATCTAGAAGGAAGTAGAGAAGTTGATACATGATAGGATAATATTTCATATCATGAATTCAACATGTGTGTTTAATATATTTACAGTTAGAAAAAAGAATGGTGAAATTAGGTTGTGTGTCAATTTTAGGAACCTTAAAAAATCTTCTAAAAAAGATAACTATCCTCTACTGTCATTGGATGAGGTGATCCAGATAGTGAGAAATTTTAGAATGATGTATTTATTATATGTATTTTAAATATATAATCAAGTTTTGGTTTAATTAGATGATATAATGAAAACTACATATACCATAAAATGGGGAACTTATGCATATAAGCAAGTGTTATTTGGCCTGATCAATGTAAGAGATACTTTTCAAAGAGCCATGGATTATACATTATAAGGGATAATAGGTAAATGTATAATAATATACATGGATGATCATGTCATTTTATCAAAAAATAGATTTGATCACATAGACGATCTCCAGTCCATATTTGAAATATGTAAGAAATTTGGTATTTCACTAAACCCTAAAAATAGCATATTTGGAATTTTTGAAGGCAAGTTGCTAGGCCTTATTATCACCAAATATGGGATCACCATTGACCCATATAGAGTTCAAATAATTTCCAATATAATTTTACCAAATAATAAAATGGAGCTTAAGTCTTTCTTTAAGAAGATTAATCTTGTAATAAAATTTATATCAAGATTTGTAGAAATTGTTAGACCTCTAAATTCAATGCCTAAACAAGATGCTAAAGTGTAATAGACATTAGAGGCAATAAGGTCTTTCTAAGGAATTAAAAATGATATATCACATCCCCCAGTGTTGGTAAACATGAATTTAACTATGGAATTCTTATTGTATTCATTCACTTTGAAACATAGAATTGTTGTTGTACTGACACAAAATAAGGAAGGGAGCAAGAACCCTATCACTTTCATGAGAATGAAATTAAAAGATGTAGATATTAAATATTCCATAATTTAAAAGTAGATCTTTGCCTTTATCAAAGTGGTAAACAAGTTCTGACACTATATTCTTAGGAACAAAACCATTGTTATTATACCAGACCCTGTTATCAAGCTTACTATAGGACAAAGTGAGTTGGGAGAGAATATAGGAAAATGGATGGAAAATTTTCAAGAGTTTGATGTTAAGATAAAACCTACCAAGATCGTTAGAGGATAAGTTATTTTTTAGTTTATGACTAAACTAGACCCATGTATCACCATCAAAAAAGTCTATGAAACATAGTTTTCCCAAGAAGAATGGTATTTATATATCATTTAATTATTATTCACTAGAACATGACCCCAAAAACTCAAAAGAGAGCCTTGAGGCTCAAATCTACTCATTATATAATCAAGAAGGGAATTATATATAGGAATAACTATGAAGGAATCTATTTGAGATGTGTATCATGTGATGAAGCCTATGAAATTTTGGAAAACTTGTATCAAAAGATTGTTAGTGGACATCCATCTAGAAATACTATAGCCCATAGAATCCTCAGAATGGGTTGCTACTAGCCAAAATTCTTCAAGGATGCTCAATCCTAAGTAATGATGTGTCATGAATGTGAGGTTTTGGCAAAAACATAGGTGTACACAATAATGCCACTATAGCCCATGATTGAGGGTAATCCATTTGCCCAATGGGGATAAAATTTTATTAGTGTTATCAACCCAAACGCTTCAGCTAGGCACAAATTCATGATCACTACTATAAATTATTTAACTAGATGGACTGAAGTAATGGCCACCAAGAACTTGAGAGCACAAGATGTGATCAATTTCCTCAAAGAACATCTCACAACTAGGTTTGGTATTCATGTTTCATTGGTTTGTGATAATGGGCTAACATTCTAATTAGTTAAATTTATAGAATGGGATCTTGACAATTAGATCAAAATTAGATCATCCTTCAATCATTACTTGTAAGGGAATGGATTGGTTGAATCAACTAAGAATAACTTCATTGATGCTATCAATAAATTAGTTGAATACAAACTCAAAGAGTGACATCTCTTATTGAAATATGTACTTTGGTTTTTACAAGTAGGATCTTAAAGCCTCATTATATATAGTAGTTAATAAGAGGAATTCCTAATCATGCTTAATTTATTATTTCTTATTTCTTATGTGAGGAAAAGATATTTCTTATTTCTTCAAGAGGTGAGTACAAAAAATTGGTATCCTTTTATCATAGCCAAATCAAAAAAGTGATAATATAATTATGGAAAATAGATTAAAAATATAAAATCATAAGATGTGGAGACAAAGTAGCCCCAAAATAGGGATGATTAGCTTGGTCTTCAAACCCCTTATGTTACTACGTAGTGTCTATTACAACATATATTCTCCTTTATATCCTTAGTGTGGCATAAAGGTAGATTATATTTGGTTGAAGATTCTTAAAAAGGACTTCATCATTGATTGGTCAATCTTGATGACTTTAAAGGTGAGGTAATCCTTGCTTGCACACCCTATATACTAGCTCACATGTCCTTTTTGAAGAATAGGTCACCTCCTTGAAAATGGTTTTTTAAGTCTTCATTAATGCTCAATTTAAATGTTATTATAAACCATTTATGAGGTCTTTCTACCTTGGGTTGCTAGAAGGCACATTGATGCATCCTCAACCCTTTCAACATCTTAGGCATATGAAGGAAAGAAGGTCTTGTTAGGAGTGTTGGTTATATTTTCAACCTTTTAATACTTTTTCCAATAAAAAAATTGACTTTTAATTGATTTATTAGGTGTAGGAGATAAGTAAAAACATCAAAAAATCCTTTTGAAGAGCTTTTATACATCAATTTGGTGATTTGACCACTTGACTCCTTAAACAAAGTGGCATAGGAGAGAGATAAATTGGGTTTTGATTTGGATCAAGAAATTTATGCCATGGATGTATTATAAACATCAATTTAGACCTAAAATAAGGAACTTGGAGCCATCAAACCCTCTAAAAGATGCATTTTTGTTCCATTTTCTTTCTTTTTCACCCATTCTTTATAGCCCTAAAAATTGGTAAAGTTCCTTGTGATGAAGAGTGTATGAACTATACCTAAAAAATAAATACATTTTTAGGACCTTATATACCCTTAAAGTTCCATAATAATTTTTAATATACAAATCCAAGTGGAAGTATCTAATTTCTACCATTTCTCTCTCCAATTAGGCCTAATTAGGACTCTTAGGCCTAGAAATAAATATTTGGTCCAAATGGATCCCACACATGTGAATTGTAAAAAAAATGATTGATCCAATTTACCTATATAATACCATCCTCCATGCCAAATTTCAAGTTATGGGTCCTTCTTTGGATTGGCAAACCATAGAATGTCCATTGGCAAGCTTAAATGCTTGTGTATGCTTAGGGGATAATTTAAGATGTTTTTTCATGAAAATTATAGGTTTTGGTGATTGAACATGAATTTATGAGATCTCTAACACCTTTACACAACTCATACCTTGATATTTAAGTATCTTATTTCACTCATAGGCCTTCACCATTGATTCTTGGCTTGCAAAACTGAGTTTTTCTGACCTTTTGATCTAGTGGCCAACTTGTAGAGATGGTATAACAACTTAATACATATTTATAATAGATTATATGTTTAATAAACATATTTAAAGTATATATAACACTATGTAAATGGTTTATAGATCACTCCATAATGTATACCCTTACAAACAAGCTTGAAACTACATATTTTATCCTATATCATATAATACTATACTTGCACATGTGAAAAAAACACCTTTAAGTGGAAATAATTTTTTTTCTAAAAATCATTAGGATAATTTGGAACATATCTTCTCCATCAGGTCAATTCTAGGGTTTGAAAAGTGTTTATAGAGGTTTATACTTTTATCAATGGTTCATAAAGGATAGGGGTCCATTCCAAAAACCAATGCTAAGAAATTTTATTAGGGGGACCCATATAAAATATCATATTATTTTTAGTTCCCATTAAAAACCTTATGAAATTTAGTAGCAATCATCTAACCCATTCGAGCTCCTTTTTATACAAAATAAGGTTCTTTATCTTCTTGTTGATTGTTCATACAACTATGAAACCAAAGGTCTAAACTAATGCCATATTTTTGAATTATGGCACCCAATAAAAAATCCCAAGTGACCTAAATCTACCATGAATCTCCTAAAAGAATTTCTATCCTATGTAAATTTACCTCTCTGAATTGGTTAACTGTGTATGAAGGCTGAGAAAGATCATTTTGGGTCTCAAGACCTCAAAACACATTTTAATATAAAAAAAATTCTTATCAAGTTTTTTATGATCCATTAAAATATTCATAATGATGTTCCGCAATACTGACCTTCTAAATAGGTCTTAAAAATTGAATTCTCACCATTTGAGGGTTTTTATGCAAACTGTGTTTGTTGATCTTAGATGTTTATTTCTTGATTTATCTCTCTAATAACTAGATAAAAACTTGATTAAGGTATTCATAGAGGTCATATACACTCTTTTAACCATTTTTAATTTAATCTCAATGAGATAACTTACTCCCTTTACCTTCATTATGAGTGGTCATATAGGTATCTAATAGATGGTGTCATTTAGGATGAACATTATCCCACTAAGCCTGACCTTCATAGACACTTATAATGGAAATGGATTCCATTCCTTACTCTTATATCTCATTAAAATTTAAATATCCATCATTCTCACTCATAGAAAAGACTACCTCTAGGAGTGAACTAGATGTAGGTGTGCATCCACTATCTCCATGGCTTATTTAGATAAATTAGATGCAATAAAACCATGGATAGGTATTTAAAACTATCTAAAAATCCTTATCACCTTTTTAAAATACTAATATCCTCTCTTTTTCATCTCACACAAGTTTTTCTCATTCACTGTGCATAGGTTGCTTGTGTCTTCATCTTGCTTGATTGTAGGTTCATTGAGCCTGTGAGTAACCTTTTGAGAGGTTTCTTGATTTATAAGACTCTTTACACCCTTATTTTATACTTTAAAAACTCTTATGAATTTATTTATCAATCAAAATTAAATTTCATCATTTCACTCTTTCACATCCATGTCCTTCAAGCCTAATTAGGCTCAATTAGGTTGAGTTATAGGTGGTGTTTTTTTTTTTTTTTTTTGAGTTATTAGAATTAAGGGAAGAAGGTGAATAACATTAATACCATTAAATAGGTATTCATAGACCTATATCACCTCCTAATACCTTAAAGTGTTATAATTCAAATTCTTTCACTTGTCCATGTATTTTTTTACGTAATCACATATAGGACATCCTAATTGACAGTGACTGTTGTAGGTTTCAAAAGTTAATTGCCCTTATATTTTTTACCAATATAATTTATTTATTTATTATATAAAATTAAATTTATTATTATACTCTAGTAAACCATCACATCTATCTTCTTTACCTTCTTGACCTTTACATACACTCACATTGCATAAAATCCTAACTAATTGAGCTAAAATGTCATAGGTAGAGGTACACATTTTATACTTAATTGTGAAAAATCCAATAAACCTAACTTATGATCCTTTTATATAAAATTATTATAATTTATCTCATTTATAACTTATTAATGAAAACCATTTACCTTAATGAATCTTATATTCATGTCATTCTTAAAATAGCCTTAAACTATGACTGACTATTGTAGGTGCATATTATTCTCATTATACAAATAGAGGAAGGACATATGACCTGGTTGGTAATATGAAAAAAATTATTCCAAACACACTTACTATAACAAGGTCACCTTAACAACTTGGAGGAACATTCAAAAAGTCTTGATAAACATGGAAACCAAAACATGATTTTACCTTAAAAACTATGAAAGTATAATAATCTCTACTAAATTATATTTTAAGGTCTTCTTTCATGCTACTAAATTATATGTTGGTGACACTTGGATCATTATAATACCTTTAAGTTAATTATTTCACACTAAATATTCATCTTTACACCATCTTAACACATTTTTGAGGGCACAAACCTATCTCAAATATCTTAATATTTGGTAATACAAAAGTATACAAACATGACTGTTACTCATGCATATAAAGCTCCAAATGGATCTTTTTCTCCCATAAGTGTTATCATCCACCATAAATACTCTTATGAGAATTTATATATAACTTCCTACCCTAAAACAAAATCATTTATCATCATGACTCCTTTAGTCCTGTGATTTGCCATGATGTTCTTCTAACCTGCTCATTAGACCTACAAGTGTTCTTTTGAGTTTTAAAGGAGAATAGTCTTATAATTTCATATATATATTGTCCTACCAAGGGTAAAAATATAATTTATCACCTTTTTTAATTCATTCAATATAATTTCAATCTCAATAATATACTCACACATTTTAGACTTGTAACTATACATTGTGAAAGGTTCAGTCTCACTCAAGCTACCTCAAGAAAGAAATTATTTAAGATGAAGTTACATTAAAATTTATTTTTAATGAAATAGGTGTATCATAAATTAAAATTAACCCAATAACCCTTGAATATGAACACATTCAGATAATATATTAAACATGTTTAAAAACTACCAACCTTAACAATCAAGATAAACAACTAGTTTCCTATCAAAAGACTCCTTATCAATAAAAAGTACATAATTAATAAAAATTTAAAAATTTAACATTTTACCTTTAAATAATTACACTATAACCATTTTCTCCATCGATCTCTAAAGTGAAGAAATGGAGACAAACTTGGACCCTATCTAGATGACTAGGACATAGTAACCCCCTTACACTCTTAGTAATTATTAATAAATATGGGGGGTGAATTTGACAACCAATGACAATAAATTTAATTTATTTATGGCCCTTATCATTTTTAAAGATCATTATACCTGACTATCTATTTCTATCCTAACTGTACTGAGAAAAAATTGATGGCCTTATTTAAGCTATCAAGGAAGTCGATAAGAGAGATAAACTATTTTTTTTACATTTTGACACCTAAAACTCCTTTAAAACCATGAATTTTAACTTTAAATAAACAAATAAGGTCTTTAATATTATTTAATATCAATTTTACCTTGAAGAACTACATAGGCACCTCAAAATAGGCCTTTTGGCACTAAAACTACCATAACCACTTGAGAAACTTGATGAAACTACTATAAAAAGTATTAATTAAACCTTTTCATGGTTGAAAAGGTACATCTGACATTATTTTGATATTATAATACCATTATCATACAAAAATTGTACTAGAATCCATAAAGTGATCCATAATACAATTAATTGGGTTATGAAGTTAGTCAAGCATATTACTAACCAGTTTGATCAATTATAAAGCATGACATGAATTTGAAACAAGGAATGAGGCCTATTAATATGATCTAGACTCTTTTCATCACTTTAAATAACTTGAAAGAGGTCAAGAGGTGTCTAGAAAAACACTTGGCCACGATGATCAAAACCTTAAAGACATCAAATTTATGTTTAAATTTGCTAATCAAATCTTTGGATGACCAATTCAAAGACATTACAAGAACAAAATAACAACCAAGAGGGCAAACAAAATGTCAAGCAATGTTTCAATTTATAGGGGTGACAATTTGATCAGTGAAGTCAAAATTATCAACATTTTGGTGACTCAATCAGGAAGCATGCATGCTATTCTTATGAACCAGATAATTGACATATATTTTGGTCTCATGAAATCTCTCTTACATTCTAAAATGAACACTAAAAAATATGATAAATGACTACAAGAATATTGACTTAAAACAAGATAATTATTTCTCCTCTAAAATAAGGAAAAAAGTCATAAAAAATAAGAGAAATAAACAAACAAGACACATGTCCAATAAAATCACTTATTTGAAATAAAACATAAGAAAACTAATGTGTTAAGACAACACTTATATAAAAAAAACTATGTACAAAAAAACTTATCTCAATTTCACAATGTTTCAATTGTATCCCATTGACTGGGATTGGAAGCTCCTCACCATCCATCTTAGAAAGTTAAAAATCATTATGGTATTTTTATCTGGAGATTATGTAGGGGCCACTCCAAAGGGAGTCAAACTTGGTGTGCCTTCTTGGGTTATCTCTGTCCTCATCCCACTTGAGAACCAAGTCTCCCTCTTTGAAACTCTTTGAATATGATCTTTTATACAAGGTTCTCTTCACCTGTACTTGATGAATTTCCATGGCTAACATGGACTAATTTATAATCTATTATAGCTCCATAAGCTCAACATACCTTACCTCCATTTGTTTTTTCTCCAACAACACTAGTAGTTTCATTAGTTCTAAAGTAAAAAACTCAAGTGAAATAGGCAACCTTGCTTCCTTTCCATAAACCAACTCGTATGGTGAGTTAGATATATACCTTTTGTAGGTGATCTTATCAGCCTATATAGTTGAATTAAGATTTCAATGTTGTTATATATGATTATATTCAATAGTCCTTATGATCTTCAGTAGGTTATTTTTTGTGGACTTAGTAAGGCCATTGCCTTATAGGTAGTAGTTTGATGAAGTGCTAAGGTATACGCCATGTTAAAAATCCCATTGACTAATCTTAGCTCCAAAAAAATCCATGAAATTATCTAAAATAATGGTGGAGGGAATGCCAAATATTTTAAGAAAACCTTCATAAAAAATCTAACACACTAGATTTGTTTGCTTCCTTCAAAGCTACTTCTTTTATCCATCTAGTGAAGTAATTCATGACATTAAGGATACACTTATAACCCAATATTCACGGTGGGTTAATGAGGCTATTTAATTCCAAACCCCATTGGAAAATAGGTTTATCCACTAAAATTATTTGGAGAGATAAGGCTGCAAGTATTTCTTTTCCTACAAACATAACACATTGTTTGCATTTCCTCACCCAAGCATAAAAATATTTGAATATACTTTGGCCAATAGTACCCACCTCTCATGATATTAAAAGTTGTAGTTCTTGTTGAGAAATGTCCTTCACCATATCCATTATGGAACTTTTCACTTTTATTTGGCTTGGTTCAATTCATATTAACAACACACCATTGATGTCTTTATTGAAAAGAGTACCATCAATAAAGAGAAAAGGAATGAACAATAATCCAAAAGTACCTTCTCTATGATGCACTTAAGCTAGGAGGATAGAAACCATCTTGGAGGTGCCTTACCAAGTCTTGAAACCAACTTTAAGATGAGGTATGATCAGCGACAACTTCTTCATCATTTAGCACTAAAACCATCTCCTTATTTTCTTGTAAGTCTTGGGATAGGTGTTCACATAATCCTTTATCTATAATTGGTTTAGTAACCTTTATTTCAACATCATACTCTATCAATATTTTTATCCAACCTACCATTTTCTCATTTATTTCCTTGTTCATTAATAACTCCTTGATACTTGGACAAGAAACCATTAGATATATCCTATTGTTAGATAAAAAGTGTTTAAACTTATTAAGAGATATGATTATTGAAATAACATGCTTCTCTACATAGGTATACCTTGTCTCATATTACTCCAATCATTGACTAAAGAAATTTATTGGCTGCTCCAAAACTTCTTGATTTTGTTACATGAGTATACCTAAAATTATGTCCACATTATCATATGTATAAAAGATGAAATCTTTAGAAAAATTAGGATTAATAAGGGTAGGATAACTAGTGATTTCTTGTTTGATCTCTTCAAAACTACTCATGCCCTCCGTAGTCCAAATGAAGTTTTGATTCTTATTAAGTATGGTTTTAAGTGGCTTTTATAAAGTAGTAAAATCAAAAATGTATCTCCTTATAAATTTGATCTTGCATATAAAGGTTTATAATTCCTTCTTATGTTTAGGCAAAGATAAAGTAATAATGGAGTCTATCCTATCAGGATCAATGCTTAAACCATGATTGGAAACCACATCTCCAAGAAGCTTACCTTCATGTAATGAGAAGACACATTTCTTAGGATTAAGAGACATGCCAAATTATATACATCTCTCAAACACTTCCTTGAGATGAGCCATGTGTTCCCTTTCACTCTTTGAAAATAATGTAATATCATATAAATAAACAAAAAACCCATTGATTAGACCTTGGAATGCCATATTTATGGTTTTCTAAAATGTTGCTATAGAATTAGATAAATCAAATGACTTTTTCTTGTAGGAAAAAGTCCCGTACTTGGTAGTGAAGTCTATATTAAACTGATCTTCCTCCTTAACATGAATCTAGTTGTATCCACTATACCCATCTAAAAATGAGAACCTCTCTGAAGCTACTACTAGTTGTAATATTGTATCCATGGATGGCAATGGGTAATTATCATTGAGAGAAGCCTTGTTAAAATCACAAAAATCTACATGAAGTCTAATTTCACCATTTTTATTCCTTAATAGAATAAGGTTTGCCAGCCAATTAGAATGCCTTATTGGGAAAATGATGGATGATTCAATGAGCTTATGAAGTTTAATTATCATTAAAGGATCAAGTTTTGGATTGATTGGTCTTTGCCTTTATCTAACCAATTTTATTTTAGCCTCTAGATCAATGGTGTATTGAGATAAAATTTGATAAAATACTTTTAAGTCACTATACTACCATGTAAAGACATCAAAAAACTCCCTACATAAATCAATGAATGATTCATTTTGAGATGGAGTACATACTTTACGCAATTTAAGACTCTTTCTAGCTTCTATCTCAACATTAGCATAGTGTTCCTCCTTAGTTAATAATGAATAATTATCTCTCCTTACCTCATCATCTCTAATAAATATGTTTTAAAGAGTGACCAAACCTTTGGGAAACTTATTGGACTTAAGTTGAACAATATGATCCCCATATTGTTGCAAGAGATTTGATTAAATTTTTCAATATAATTCAGCCTCCTCTTACAAGAATCAAACAATCTGATTATCATCTTCAAAAAATTGCCAATTATCATGATTATTAGGAATATAAGGCCTCACAAAAATTGGTATGTGACTTATTTTTCTCATTCCTCACATTAACTGGAAGTGAAATGAGCTCTTATGGTAACCAATCTATTTGCACATTTTTTTGTTTTCTCTTTTCACTACCTGAATATCAAAAGCATTAAAATATTCAAGGAGGTCCCAAAATATATGTTTATAAGATATTATAAATAAATTATTACATACATTCATCCCTCTCACTTTGTGAACTATAAGTTCACTATCACCAAAAGCATGTAAAACATTGATTTCCATCTTCCTATCCCACAAAAAATTATGGGCTAAAGCCTCATATTATGCTACATTATTAGAATATCCAAATTAAAATTTAATAGTATAAAAATAACTTTGATTTTTAGGAGATATAATAATCATTACAATCCCAGTACCATGATTTTTTTTACCTATCAAAGTAGATCTTCCAAAGACCATATTTTGACTCATCTTCTTTCACTATGACCAAAATTTATGCATCATTTTCATGAAGTAAATA
Organism: Torreya grandis; assembly: GCA_037957365.1. NCBI lineage: Eukaryota > Viridiplantae > Streptophyta > Pinopsida > Cupressales > Taxaceae > Torreya > Torreya grandis. The sequence goes on along the minus strand of JARHVA010001531.1, from coordinate 2,491,268 downwards.
GACACTAAGTAATTCCTATTTAAAAAATTTATATGGATCATTTTAATGAAATATTTAATCCCATTCATCAATTAAAATATCAAGAAATACCTCAAGAGGTGATTTGGTCTCTACTTTTCTAGTTTGTTCCAACTCATCCAAAATGACACAATTTGTGTTCACAACACTTGGCATGCAATTCTCCAAGTGAAAAATTAAATAGGATTATAATTAATATTTAAATTATTCCCATAAATTTTTTTGACATAAAATAGGTCCAATCAGCTGATAAGTAACTGCCAATCTTTGATGTGAAATCTCTATACAAGCACATGGCAAAATACGGAGGCAAGTCCACCACCACTACATCCTGTTGAATAGTTATGTTTTGGAATTCATTAAATGTTAAATTCAAGTCATTTATCATGAAAATATTATTTTTTGGTGAGAAATATATCTATAATACACATTTGGTGTTTGGTTCATACACCAAACCAAGCTTGTCAAGAATTTGCTTAGGCATGACAATACTACTAGCTTAATTGTCTACCATACAATTATGAGCTAAGACACTACCAATAATTAAAGAGACATAAAAATGAGGTTTTTAATTATATTTTACCTCATATTTACCTAATTTTATCTCCTTATGTACTTTACTCACTTTTTGTCTCATTGGCTGATCTGAATTTGCCAAAACTATCCTCTCTTTCTTAGCTAGTTTTGGTGACAACTTAAGGGCTGAAAGCTCATGAATTAACATGTCCTTTTTTCATGGGATCAATAAGGATTAATTTTTTTTAATTATAATATTCTAAATCTTCATATTATCAATAATACTATATGGAGTTGTACGCACCTTTTGGATGCACTCTTTGCACAACTAGCTAATCTTGCACTTGTGGTACTTGATGAGATTTTCCAACTTCTATGTTATAATTTTTCTATGATGTTAGGGTAGTGAAATGATAATTTACACCTATATGAAAAATAATAGGTATTATTGGAACATTAAACACCTCTTTAGTCTCTTCAATTTCTCTTTTCTTTTCTCTAGTTATAGTTGTAACCACATTATTTGAAGTACCATAGTCACCAACATTTTAACTCTACATGGTCATCAAGTTGCCAATTCAAAAATGTTGAATCCATATAATCTTATCCATGATTTACTTTATCCTAATTTTCCATACCCTCACTATGTTTACCTTCTTAAAGATAAGCCTCTTTGTGAGTCATTTGAGGCATCACCATGGATTAATTGACTAAGGATTGATTCTATATATTATTCAAATTAGATGGATACCAACCTAAATATAGCATCACATTATTTTGAGTTGGCATATGAATAATGAATTTATATGAATAAGGAGCATTACGATCAACTATTGTATAAGGCTTGGACTATGTGATATCTCTTTAAGATTTATATGAAGGTCTATGTTCTCTAAAGCCTTGATGGGGAGGTTTATTATCTATGAAAGGCTTATAGGTAGGCTGATTAGGTGTTTGGTAAGGCCTATGAGCTTGGTATTTATACCTTTTTAGTTGAAAATTTTCATTCCCAAAGGATTTCAACATTATTTTTAATTATCCAATTTCAGTTGACTGACTAGGAAGGGCTGAAACTTGTGCTTGGGGGGCTAGAATGGGAGCCATAAGAGGAGCTTGAAGGGCTTGTATTGGCTATGTTTTTAGGAAAAAAGTCATAAGATGTCTAGGTACAAATTTTACATCTTTATTCAAACTATTCTCTTCTCTAATAACCACTTCATAATCATTTGGTAGTGTAGTGTCACCCATTGATTGAATAATGACACTAATATATGAACTAAAAGCTCTTATATAATATAAAAAGGCATATGATGGAGATGGCATCATAATTAGAGGTATCATAGTCCATGTTTTTTAGAATATAAGGTTAAATTATATCATGAAATCATGAGGAACCCTATTTATGTTGCTAAGTTGTTCAACCAGGGATAGGTGATCATATTGATCTTCAAACTGCCTATAAAAGACTACACCTAAGTTATCCCATGAATTAATATAATTTAGTGGAAGGTTTATATACCACTAAAATGATTTTTATTTCAAGGATACAATAATTAGTCTAATAAATACGTTCTCATGGATCATTACGGACAAAATAAAGGTTGTCTACATATTTTATATACTCAATAGGCATAGTTTGGTCTTCCACTAAGAAGAAAGGAATGATTTTAAGAGATAAACTGGTATATCATCATACTAGGAAATATTTAGTGGACTTCATATATTAAATGAGATAAACACCTAATTCTTAGGCACAACAATTTATATATTAGGAATTGAATTGTCTATTATAATGAGATGAATAGGAGATTGGAAAAACTTTCTAGGAGAGGGGTTTGACTTTATAATCTTTTCCTTTTATAAGAATGAGAAGGAAACTCAACAAATTCAAAAGGAATGAATTTGTTTGATGATATTGTGGTAACCTTTGGCATGAAAGTTGTGTTATCCTACTTATAAGAATCCTACAACTTCAAAGAATCCTTAGGTTCAAATTATGATGAGTGTCCTCTAATACTACAAATTATTTTATCCATCTCCAAACTTTAGCAATGTCAAGTAATAAACTTGAACTAAAGGTAATTAACCAATGTATATGACCAATTTTGATTGAAATTTGTACTCTTATTAAGGGAATAAACTTTCACACATCCTATTCACTTTAGGTATATGACTTCTATAATAATTCTTTACATAAAGGACTTGACAAACTCACTCTACATGGAAAGAATGAAAAGGGATTGAATTCCCATCCAAACTTAGACTAATATTGATCTTGAAACTTAATATTACCTATATAAACTTAAATATAGTTTATGAAGGTATAAAAACTAGATAATAACATAAGAAAATTAAAGATTTGCAATGCTATATCAATGGAAATCATCATACACTTCACACAAAACCTAAAGATGGAGGAAAAGAGATTTCTTATTTATTCAAGAGGTGAGTAAAAAATTTTGTAGCATTTAAGCATGTTTAAAGAAAAAAAGTGATAATAAAATTTTTGAAAATAGAGTACAAATAGAAAATCAGAGGATTGGGAGATAAATAAACCCTAAACTAGGGATGCCTAACTTGGTCTTCAAACCCCTCAAGTTGTTATGTAGCGTTTCATAAAATATCTCTTCTCACTTATGCACTTAAGGTGGAATAGAGGTAGATTGTAATTTTTTGGGGAAAATTTAAAAGGTATTAATCATTTATTGGTCAAGCTTAACGACTTAAAAGGTGCCTAAATCCTTGATTACACACCCTATATACTAGCTCACATGTCCTTTTTGAAGAATATGTCACTTCCTTGAAAATAGATATTTAATTATTCATTAATTATCAATTTAAATCTAATTATAGGAAATTTTTTAGGTCTCTCCACATTAATTGGGTTGTTATAAGGCACATTGATGCATCCTTGACTCTTTTAACATGTTAGGCATAGGAAGGAATGAAGGTCTTATTAAGAGCATTGGAGATATTTTAAATATTTTAATCCTTATTAAAATAAAAAATATTAATCATTTTTTATTTATTATGCATAAGAGACAAGGATAAACATAAATAAATACTTATGAAGAGCTTTTATGCATTAATTTGGTGATTTAACCACTTGACTCCTTAAGTAATGTGGCATATGAGAGAGAGAAAATGGATTTTGATTTGGATTAAGAAATTTAATCCATGGATGGATTTTAAACAATAATTAAAACCTATAAAAATCCACTTGGAGCCATCAAACCCTCCAAAAGATGTAATTTTGTTCTATTTGCTTATTTTTCACCCATTTTTTGTAGCCCTAAAACTGGTAAATCTCCTTGTGTATAAGAGTGTAAAGATTTTACCTAAAAAATAAACAAATTTTTATGAAAATATATCCCCTTACATCTCCTTACCAAATTTTAGGATCCAAGTCCAAGTGGAAGTATCTATTTTCTACCATTTCTCTCTCCAATAAGGCCTAATTAGGCCTCATAGGCCTACAAAAAGAAATTTGGACCAAATGGAAAAACACACATGTGAAAAATTTAAAAAAAAATAAAAAATTATTTACCTATAATAATACCATTCTCCATTTCAAATTTCATATTTTGGGTCCTTGTGTAGATGGACAAACCATGAAATGTCCATTGGTAAGCCTATATGCTTATGTATGCTTGGGGGGTAATTTGAGATGTTTTTCATGAAAATTGCAAGTATTTTAAAAATAAAAATGAATTTATGAGACATATAAAACCTTTACACAACTCATACCTAGATATTTAATTATCTTATTTCACTCATAGGCCTTCACCATTGATTCTTGGCTTGCAAAACTGAGTTTTTTCACCTTTTTAACTAGTGGCCAACTTACAGGGATAAAATAACAACATGAGAGACATTTATAAGATATTTTATGGTTATTTAAACTATATAAATTCCAAATAATCCTATTTAAATTGTTTATATATCAGTCCACATCTTATACCTTCATAAACAAGCTTGAAATTGCATATTTTGTCATGTATTGTATGCTAGTGTACTTGCACTTGTAAATTAAAAACCTTGAATTGGAACTTATAGGAGTTATGAATGTAATTAGGATAATTTTGAGGTAAAATAATGTAATTTTATGTCATTAATAAACATATCTTCTCCATTGGGTTAGTTATAGGGTTTAAGAAAGGGGTTATTGAGGTTTATGTTCTTAGCAATGGTTCATAAAGGCCAAGGGTCCATTGAAAAAATCAATACCAATAATTTGAATTAGGGTGATCCCTATAGAACCTATTATGTGATTTATTTCCCATGAAAAACCTCATTAAATTTTTGAGCAAACATCTAACCCATTAGAGTTCTTTGTCATGCAAAATGATGTTCTCTATTTTCTTGTTGATTGTTCATACAAATGTGAGATCAAAGGGATGAAAAAATGACATATTTTTAAAGTATGTTACCCCATAAAACATACAAATAAACCTAAATCTACCATTAATCTCTTGAAATAAGTTCTATCCTCTACAAATTTACCTTTCGAGTTAGGATAACTATGTATGAGGGTTGAGAAAGATCATTTTGGGGTTTAAGACCTAAGAACTCATTTTAACAAAAAAAAAAGTTATTAATATGTTTTATATGGTAATTTAGATTATTAATAATTATTTTAAACAACACTCACCTTATAAATAGTTTTGAAACATTAAATTCTCACCATTTTAGGGTTTTTATACAAACTGTGTTTGTTGACCTGAGTTCTCTTTCTTGAGTTTTCTCTCCAATCCCTAGATCAAAAATTGATGAAGGTATTAATTGAGGTAATAAACACTATTTTATAAAATTTTCATTCAATTTTAATGAGACAAACTTTATCCCTTTACCTTGCTTGTGAGTGAGCCTATAAGTCTCTAATAGACTATGTCATTTAGGCTAAACATTGTCCCACTGAGCCTAACATTCTTAGATACTTATAATGGAAATGAATTATATTAATTAATATTAGATATAATTCAAATTTAACTCTCAAAAAATATCTTATCATCATAAGTGTAACCTCTTTCCATCATTATCACTCATAGAAATGACTGCTTGTAGGAGTGAACTGGCTAGAGGTGTGCATTCAATGTCTCCTTAGCTTGTTTGGAGAAATTATATGAAATAAGACATTATATAGGTTTTTAAAATTTTAGAAGACTCCTTATCACCTTTTTAAAATCACTAAACTCCTCTGTTCTTCCTCTCACACAAGTTTTCCTCATGTACTATGCATAGGTTGACTGTGTCTTCACCTTACATGATTATAGGTTCACTATGCCTATGAGTAACATTTTGAGAGGTTTATTTATTTATAATATTATTTTTAACCTTATTTAAAATTTTAAAAACTCCTATTAATTTATTTATCCACCAATGTTAAATCTCATCATTGCACTCTTTCACATCCATGCCCTTCAAGCTCAGTTAGGCTTAGTTATGATAAGCTATAGGAGGTGTTTTTTTGTGGAGTTATTAGAATTGAGGGAAGAAGGTGAATAAAATTAAGACCATTAGATAGGTATACATAGATATATGTCACCTCCTAACACCTTATAAGAGTGTGCTACTTTAATTTCTTCCACTTGTCTACTTATGTTCTTATGTAATCACATATAGGACAACCTAATTGAGAGTGACTGTTGTAGGTTTTAAAAGTCAATTATCTTTCTCTTGGTTACCAATATCATTTATTTAACTAATAGAGAATATTTTAGCCATCCTTATACTATACTCAACCACCACACCCATCTTCTTGACCTTCTTGATATTTACACAAGATCACATTGCATAGAATCTTAAATAACTGAGCTAAAACATCATAGTTGTAGGTACACATTTTGTACTTAACTGTATAATTACAAAATCTAATCAACCTATATTATTGTTAGGTTGTGGACCTAAAAGCTTCACTGATGCAAACTTGGAGGAGGTTGCTGAGTGCTAAAGCAACCAACGTCAGTCATATCTAGTTACAAAGCTACCGACATCGGTCAGGAATCGGCCGACGTCGATCATCTCCAGATAGACAGTGATCGATGTCGATCGCCTGTGTGGTTCCAAAACTGTTAGTTACATGAAAATTTTGTTTAACGAACCAATTGCTTGCATGTAAAGACTAATTTTAGTCTTGAACTATGTTTCTAATTATTGTAATTAGGAAGTCTAATTATTGTTTGCATGTGATCTATATAATAGACTCATGGGGCTGTATTGTAATCAAGGACAAGAAAGAGATCCTTCTAATTGTAAGATCTAGGTTTATAGGTGTGCAAGATCAAGTTGATTTGCAGGTTATTGCAAGATCAGGGGAGATCTACATGGTAAGTAAGATCAGTTGATTTTTAGGTTGTTGCAAGTTTAAGGGAGATCTACTTGGAGTACTTTGAGTACTTGGTGTACTAATAGTATTGCTACTGACTGGTGGAGGGTACAACTTTGTGTTTGAGTTGTGGTTGTAATTAGTTGTTTAAGAAAGAACTCTTGAGGGAGAGTTACTAGTATGCCCAAGAGGTGTTGGAAGAGTGTAATCTCTTTATTGTATTTCCTTCTGAATGAGTTGAATACGATTGTGTATTGTCTCTCAAATTTTGTGCTATTTTTGATTTCTAGTTACTTGTTACTTCTGGTTAAATTCTGTGTTTAGTTGCTTATACAAGGTAATCAATTGGGCTCCTAATCCTAAAAAAGTGGTATCAAAGCTGTTTGTTGTTCTAGATCCTGACAAGTGGTATCAGAGTGAGGTTGTAGGTTCATCAGAGCTTGGTTTGAAGCAAATTAGTGTTTGATTATAGGTCACTCTCAAGGGTTTCTGATTGAGTGGGAGTAAAGAAATGGTAGAAGAAAGTAAGTTAAGAATGGAGAAATTCAATGGCAATAATTATCAATTATGGAGGATGCAGATAGAAGATTATATGTATCAGAAAGATCTGTACGTACTGTTGGGTGGGGTTGCAAGCAAGCCCACGGATATGAAAGATGAAGAATGGAAGGTTCCTGATCAGAAGGCTCTAGGATCTATAAGGTTGAGCCTGACATCGTCTATGATTTCTAACTTATCACAGGCTAAGACAATGGTAGAGTTAATGGAATCTTTGGCAAATTTATATAAAAAACCCTCAGTTTTGAATAAGGTATTTCTTATGAAGCAATTATTTAATTTACAAATGTTGGATGGTGGATCGGTACAAATTCATCTTAGTGATTTCCATAGATTAGTAAATTAGTTAGTTTCAGTCAATATTGCTTTTGATGATGAAATTAAGGCTCTCTTAATCTTATGCTCATTACCTGAAAGTTGGGATAGTTTGGTAATGGTAGTTAGTAATAATGCGTCTGCTTCAATATTTTGAAAGTCGATGATGTTGTTAGTGTAATCTTGAATGAATAAATTCATAGGAAAAGCATAGGGGAATCATCAGGAAATGATTTAAGTGTTGAAAGCAGGGGAAGGCAAAGAGAGAAGATCGAGCAAGGGAAATCAAGGTCAAAGATACGCAGGAGATCCAGACCCAGGTATGATAGTAAAATCTACTAGAATTGTGGAAAGAAAGGGCATGTAAAGAAAGATTTTTGGTTGGTAGAAGATCATCATGAAGGAAATGAAGAAACAGATGTTGTTGCACAAGATGCTCTTGTATGTTCCTTGGATAAAGTGGAATCTTGGGTTTTAGATTTTGGTGCCTCTTTCCATGCAACCCCAAATAGAGAATTTTTTCATGAATATGTCCAAGGAGACTTTGGAGAGATTTATTTAGGGGATGGTAAGCCTTGTCAAATGGTTTGCAAAGGGAAAGTGTAGCTGAAATTGTAGACGGGCAACACATGGGTGTTGAAGGAGGTCATGCATGTCCCAGTCCTGAAGTGGAACTTGATTTTTGTTGGAAATTTGGGTGATGAGGGATGTACAGTAACTCTCATAGTGGATTCTTGGAAGGTTTCCAAGGGTGTACTTGTTTTAGCAAGAGGTAAGAAATTAGGTACTCTTTATCTATCTACTTGTATTATTGATTCTCCTTCTGGTTTATCTACTTCAGATGTAGATGCAAAGATGTGGCTCCATAGGCTTGGTCACATGAATAAGAAGGGGATGCATGTTCTTGAGTCAAAAGGTAAGAGTTTAGATTTGGGAAGCATAGATCAAGATTTTTGTAAGCAACAGAAGAAAGTGAGGTTTCTTGAAACTCATGCTACAAGAAAGGATCGGGTCTATTGCACAAAGAGGAAATTTGATGTTTTTGACAAGAACAAGAAACCCTTGGTTTTCAAGGAAGAGATGATGGAAAGAGATCAGCTTAAGGGGATAAATAATTTTGAGTAGGGAAGTTTGGACAAGGTTGTGATCCAAGGTAAGATCGCAGGTAAAAATTCATCACTCACAGGAAAACATAGTTACCGACGTCGATCAGGTGGAACTGACATTAAACAGGTAGGTACTGACATTGGTCATGTGCAGACCAAACTCAGTGGTGTTAGATAGGTGGCAACCAATGTCAGTCAAGGAACCAGTGTTGGTGACCAGGTGGACACCGATGTTGGTAAGAAAATTGGCATCGGCGATTAGGTGGGATCGACATCAGCCAGGTGCAGACCAGGGTCAATCAGAAAATAGATTTTGGGCAAACAAAAAGTTATCAAGGAGTCTCAAATGCCCATGAAGAGGATTGAAAGGGTAAGTAAGCCTCAAATTCATTATTCCCCTTCTTTAGACTACTTATTTCTCACTTATGGTTAAGAACCAGGAAGTTTTGAAGAAGCAGAGCAGGTAGAATCTAGGAAATAGTGGGAGCATGGCATGAATGAGGAAGTTGATTCCTTGGATGAGAACCAAATGGGAGATTTGGTAGAGTTACCAGCAAAAAATAAATCACTAAAATATGAATGGATTCCCAAGTTAAAGAAGAGAGAGAATGGACATGTGAGACAGAAGGCCAGGGTATATGGTCTTGAGCAGGCTACAGGACAATGGAGGTTTGATAGGTGTATGACAAAGCATAGCTTTAGTCAATGTCAATGTAACCATTGTGTTTCCTTTACCAGGTTGGATAATATTAGCTACATTATCTTGTTATTGTATGTTGTGTGTATGCTTGTTGCAGGGTCACACATGCAGGGAGTTGCTGAGCTAAAGGTAAAGTTAGTTTAGAGGTATGTCATGAAGAATTTGGGAGCAACAAATTTTTTTGGCATGAGTATTCCTAGAGATAGGGAAGATCACAAGTTGATGTTGTCTTAGGATGATTATGTGAATAAGGTAGTGGCAAGGTTCGTTATGTAAGATGTAGAACTAGTTAGCACACCTATGGATGGACAGTTCACAGAACAGTGTCCCAATTCACATGATGAGGTTAAGTACATGTGTACTAGACCTGATGTTTCCCAAGCAGTGGGATCTATCAGCAAGTTTGTGGCGAATCTAGGAAAGAAGCACTGGAAAGCAGTTCAGTGGATTCTCAGGTATCTGAGAGGGACCAGTAACCGGTTAACATGTGATGCAGGGTCAGGGAATTTTCTACATGGGTATGTAGATTTGGATGTGGTAGGGGACTTGGATGATAGGCGTAGCACCACAAGATGTGTGGTGGTTGGTCTTCAATATTGAACTTAAAGAGGGATACAAGCCAGGAAATAAATTAGATGATGTACAAGTACAGGTACAGGTGCAGCTATTTATCTCCAAGTGAGAGATTGTTAGGTTATGGAGCTAAAAGCTTCACTGATGCAAACTTGGAGGAGGTTGTTGAGTGCTAAAGAAATCAATGTTGGCATGATCAACTGATGTCAGTCATATCCAGTTACAAAGCTGTCGACATTAGTCAGGAATCAGCTGACGTCAATCATCTCTAGACAGACAACGATCGACGTCGGTCCCCTGTGCGGTTTTAGAATTGTTAGTTACATGAATAGTTTGTTTAATGAACCAGTTATTTACATGTAAAGACTAATTTTAGTCTTGAACTACATTTATAATTATTGTAATTAGGAATTCTAATTATTGTTTGCATGGGATCTATATAATAGACTCATGGGGCTGTATTGTAATCAAGGACAAGGAAGAGATCCTTCCAATTGTAAGATCTAGGTTTGCAGGTGTGCAAGATCAGGTTGATCTGTAGGTTGTTGCAAGATCAGGGGAGATCTACATGGTAAGTAAGATTAGTTGATTTGCAAGTTGTTGCAAGTTCAAGGGAGATCTACTTGGAGTACTTTGAGTACTTGGTGTATTGGCAGTATTGCTACTGACTAGTGGAGGGTACAACTCTGTGTTTGAGTTATGGTTGTAATTGGTTGTGTGAGAAATAAATCTTGAGGGAGAGTTACTGGTACACCCAAGGGGTGTTGAAAGAGTGTAATCTATTTATTGTATTTCCTTTTAGATGAGTTGAATACAATTGTGTATTATCTCTCAAATTCTATGCTATTTCTGATTTCTAGTTACTTGTTACTTCTGGTTAAATTTTGTGTTTAGTTGCTTATACAAGGTAATCAATTGTGCTCCTAATCCTAGCAATTATGATCCTTACATATAAAATTATTATCATTTATATCATTTATAACTTATTAACTGAAACCATTTATCTGAATGACTTATATTCATTTCATTATTGAAATAGCCTTAAACTATGAATGACTATTGTAGGTGCATATTTTGCTCACTATATGGAAAAATAAAGTACATATGACATGGTTGGTAGTATGACAAACATGATTCCAAAAATACTTATTAGAACAAGGTCACATTAATAAATTAGATTAACATTCAAAAAAACTAGATAATCATGGAAACTAAAACATGATTTTACCTTTAAAAACTCCTAAAGTACCTTAATCTCTACTAAACTATATTTTAAGGTCTTCTTTCATGCTTCTAACTTGTACCTTGGTGACAATTAGATCATTATTATCCATTGAAGGGAATTATTTAACACTAAATATTCATTTTGACACCATCATAACACATTTTTAGGGCATATACCTATTTCAAATATCTTAACAATTGGTAATATAGAAGTACATAGACTTGACTATGTTACTTAGGTATATAAGGCTCCAAATGGATATTTTGCTCCCATAAGAGTTACTAGCCACCCTAAATACTATTATGAGAATTGATAAATAAATTTATACCCTCAAAATAAACTTATTTATCTTCATGACTCTTGTGAGTTCTTGTGATTTTCTATGATGTTCTACTAACCTGCTCATTAGACCTACAAGTGTTGTTTTGAGCTTTAAAGGAGCATAATCTCATAATTCCATATATATTTCCTTAAAATAGGTAAATCTAGTATTTCTCACCTTTTTTAAATCCTTAAATATCATGATGACCTCACTAAGATACTATCACACATTTAGGAACCCATTAGACCTACAACTATAACTTGTGAAGGGCCCCATCTCAAAAAAGCTACCTCAAAAAAGACCCTCTTCAAAATTAAGGTACTTGAACCTTTATTTTGCATGAAAGAGGTGTATCATAAATATAACATGAACCTGAGAACCTCTAATGATGAATATATTCAATTGATATATTAGACATGTTTAAAAATTACCAACCTTAATAATCAAGACAAGCAACCAATTTCCTATCAAAATACTCCTTATCAAGACAACTTATTGTTAGATATTTTTGGCCCACATATGAATCTTTTGCATAGTTTGATTATGTAGTAGATCAAAATCTTGTAAAATGGGTCTAAGGTTTCAAATAAAAAAAGACCATGTAGGTTCTCATGTGTTTCAAGCATTCAGGAGCATGGATTAGGTTACACAAGCCTTAGAAAATCATCAACACCTTGAAATAATGATAAAATGATGAATTATGAAAGTTTGGAGACCACACCATCACCAAGACATCTTAAAAAAATAAATGAACTAACCTATTTGAGTAGTTAATAAATCCACCTCAAAAAGCTATGTGAGCCAAATATTATAGCACCATGGTTTTTTCATGCTAGGATCATCCTTTGAAAGTTTCATTCCCATACAAATTATCTAGCTCGAGTTATGGAGCTTCAAAGTTAGACTTCTAGCATAAGATGTTAATGCTAATGTCAAATTTAAGATCTATAAAGTAACCATTTGGGTTCAAAAGGTCCTTAAAAGGTTTAAATTTGATCAATATCTATCGGTCCATATGAGCTCACAAACTGACACTTGATATCTAATGGTTTATGTTGGGGTCAAAGTAGTCAAAATGTCCCTAGTTTAAAGCCCATTAAAGAACTATAAGTTGGACAAGATCTAACAGTGGAAATCAATTGAATAAATATCCAATAATGTGATATTGACTAACAAATAGGTGGGTCCAAGCAAAATCTAATGGTTTGTGTTGCATCGTACATTTTGATTCAATGGTACGAGATGAGTCAAACATTCAAGGAGTGTAAGAGGCCACCATGTGGCATAAGAATGGAGGTTGAGAGATTGAAAATAGATCATAAAATAAATGTGTGATTGACACATGGAATAAGCATGTAACTTGATGAAATGACAATGAAAATTGAGTTCAAACATGGGACTACCAAGTGGTACCATCTTGGATAAGGTTAACAAGTCAAGGGAAGGATCAATGGATCTCACTCGATCATACTAATGAAGATCAATGGTGCATGGATGAGTCAAAATGTTAAAATTTAAAGTCATGGTTGACAATCAATAAGTAAAAGGTGATCATGGGACATTCTGATAAAGTTGATAGGGAATTCTTAGACCTAGGTAAGGTAAAAGAAAAAGGAACCTAGCTCGAGCATAGTCTGGGATGAACCAGATGGAAATTTCAAAATCTAACATCATCATGAAAGCTCCAAAATCATAAAATAGGTCTTTTAGACCTAATATATAAGAAGGGGGTGGCATTTTATTGTCAAATAAAGAACATGCACTTGATGAACTTCTTTTATCAATTAAAACTTAAATAAAACCAATAATTTGGATTGGTTTTCATCTATAATGGACCTAGGTTTAGTTTCCTATGCAGGGGAAGATAAATGAGATATGGTGGGACTTATCTTCCTTCAAAAATAGACAAAGTAGGTACTAACCACCATTCATGGCATGGCACTGTTAGTTTCAAGATTTAAGTATTTGGTCCTTATAAACACGTCAAGTAGACTTAGGGTCCTCAAGTGGTGATATGGTAGTTGGAGAAGTAATTAAAAACATTGGTTTTACTCAAATAGACTTTGTCATCATGCATAACAGACCCTTATCTCTAGTGAGATCTCTCAACTAATAAGAGGAACTTGATGATTATTAGAATAAAAGGAGATTCATTTTTTTATCAAAACACACATGCAAAAATAAATCAATGAGCTACCACCTCACTTCTTGATCTTGATGACTTTTTTACACTCTCTAATGCATTATTCCCATCTTTATCTCTCTTGTTTTCTACTATATATAGAGGATTTTGATCCAAAAAATGGATCCTCTTGATATCCCTCTACTCCCTCTCTTGGGAATGACTAAAATCTACCAAGATAGAGCTTCATAACCTCTTGAGATGAATACAATATTATTTTATATTTCATTGTTTTAGTATAGTTTGTACATGTCAATTGATTTACATATGTGGTAGAGATTTTCTCCCTTGTCAAGTATTGATCTCACCTAGTTACTAGTTTATCTTATTATGTAGGTCATCTTTAGTTTTCTACATCTTTTGATTATAGCCTGTATGTGGATACCATGACTGGTTAGTGTCTTGCATTAGACCTCTCTATCATTTCCCTCAACTTTTGATGATTTTATGAACCTATTCATGAAACATTAATGTATGATAGATATTTTAAATCCAATATCTAGTCTTGTGCTTATTTCATTAGTGTTTAAGATTCAATAAGAATGGATCAATCATAATTTAGGTGCATCACCATCTTTAGCTTAGGTTTCCATTTCATGCTCTCCCTCTTTCCCTTTCTTGGTTATTTGTAGGTTTTAATATTATAAATGAGATGAAATGATGCATCATAGGAGCTAGCCTCATTAAAAATCCTAGAGGTATAACCCCATTATAAGATACCCATAACCTAGGGTCAGTCCCATGTTGAGCTAGATTTGGAAGTAAGACCTAAACACTTCTACTTCTAGCTAAGGTACAATCTAGACCCCAAAATTTTTGGCATACCCGATGGGACCAAGGTCTAAAATATTGGGAGGATCTTGGTGTGTCTTTCTTCTAATAAACTTTTGGAAGAAAGTAATTAGTAATAATGGTGACTCCAAATCAATCTTCTAGTTATGAGCAAACCAGGTATGTCTCATTAAAATTTTAGTCAACTTTTGCATCTCATTTTACTTATGAGGTTAATATGAACAACTATGGTGAATATTCCTATTATCCACCTCCTTATCAATAGTCCTAATTTGATTCTCATAATCTATATGAGCTTAATTAGCCCTACCAAGATTTCTATCAAAGCTATCAAGATCACTATCAAGTTTATCATGATCCTTATTATCAAAGGAATGTATCTTACCTTCCCCATGATACTCACCAATAATACGGGGAATAATATTAGTCATATATGTAAGAGTATTACCCTAATCCTCCATATAAATATCAAGCCCATCATAATACTACTCCTCAGTAACCCTATCATGAGCCATCCTTACCAACACTTAAGCAAACTTTAATAAGCCTTAACAAGCATGCACTAAAATTGTGTTCATGAAAATTTTATTTCCACGATATCCCTACTCACCTAATTCATCATGTGAGGGAGTAATTGTAGTAAATGAAAGTACAATGGACACCTATTGAGAGATCAAATTGGAACAATCTCATAGGTGAGATGATGGATGTAGGTGGTTTTATTCAAAGCATTAAAGATAAACTAAAAGGATTTAAGTAACAATAGGTCTAACCTCACCAATCTTATGTGCCTTTATATACACCACCTAAGCCTTTTTATGTGCCACCCATTGCTCCCCAAGAGACCATTCCAAGTGACCATTTGAGTATGATAAGTTCCTCATGTGTTCCTTAGACATTTTAATCTTGGAGATCTATCCAAGAAATTAGTCAAATAAAGGAGATTGTTGTTGAATAGCCTACTATTAATATCCAAGACTCAATCCTTCCTCAATAACCCCTTATGAATTAATTCAAGGTTCCAAGTTGGAACCAAGTGGTAAATTCATGGTGTGGGTAAAGTGAGACAAATCTAGATTTGAAATCCTAAATAAAGGAGGATCTGAACCTATTCAAACCTCTCTCATCCCTCCTCAAGAGTCTTTTTGTGTTACTTATCTTCATGAATCCACTAACCACCTTAAAGAGAAATTATTCTAAGAGAATATTGATAAGCATATCAGAGAGTTAGAGTTGGAAATAAGGAAAGAGGAGGAGAACTAGAATCAAAAGGTCAAAGGAGAACCTCTACCTTTCACACCTTAGAACCAAGTCATGCCATCAAGCAAATACAAGGTCATTCAATCCCCATCCTTCCATCCTCAAGAATCTAGGTCATTTCCATCTTAGAAATCAATCTAGAGCAACATAAAAAAATAAGGACGACATGAATACCAAGATAAGTAGTTTTACCAAGGAGGTACCACATATATCTCATCTCTCTTGGAGTCATCTGAAGAATATCCTATGCCACTCCTTGAAGAGATAAGTGGTGAAATATAGGTTGAACTTGTAACTAATAATTATGGATTATTAGAGTCAAAAAAGGAGATAATTATTATAACACCACCTGGAAAGAATGAGAATTTTTTAGGATTTCATAATGACAAAGTGAATGAGTTGTAGGAACAAGTGGAAGTTAGAGATGAGATCCAACAAGAAGAAGACCATTGGTAGTATCCATACCATGATTTAATGAGTGAGATTGATGAAACTAAGATGGTAGACTTGGATGATGAGATGGTATAATAAGTTGGATCTTTTGAGGATTCTATTAATTTTTTGGAGCATGAAGAACACCATGTTGATGACCTCATGCATTAATATGAGAAGACTAAAAAATTAGTGGTTCTAGATGACATGGAGAATAATGATGATTGGAAGTTGTAAATGAGGATCTTTTAAGAGCTTGAAGATGTTTTTCAAGTTGAGGATCAAGTTCTTGAGAAGGTGGACAAAGAGTTTCCCATGGAGGACAATGACCAATATTAGGTAGAAGATATAGATCTCCTTGATGAGTTTGAAGAAATTGTAGCCAAAAAGAAGCCCAGTCTTGTTGAGGATGATGTAGAGATAAAGAAGGTATGAATTTTTGAAGAACCATTAAAGGTCATAGTTGAGAAGCCATATGAAGAAGTTGAGATTGTCTAGATGCGTATAACTGCCCCTTATGGAGCTATTTGGTTCTCATTTAACATCATGCTAAATAATATGATGGTTACAACAAAGAAGAAGCAAGCATCAAGACCAAAGGTCAAGAATCTACATGCCTCATTAAATTCCTCATGCCATAATTTAATAAGGTTATCAAACTTTCCTTTTGATCTAGGAGGAAAGGAACACATAGTTTAAACTATAATTATTATGTTAGTTTTGTTCAAATTCCTCCAAGTGTTATTCTTGGCACATTTGTTGTTGTCTCTATTTTATTTAGGATAGTTTTCCTTAAATAAGTGTCTTAGGGTACTCTATCTTATTTTTATCCTTTTTTTATTTGTATTGTTTCAAGAGAGGTTGGGGCAAGATTTCCAACCTTGTTTTAAGATCCAAGTCAATGTGTTAGACCTAAGTAGAGACTATATGCCTAATGGACTAGGCAAGGCAACATGGTCTAGATTATTTTGCATAGATAGTCATGCAACCCTTATGATTTTCCAAAGATGTTGGCCATTTTTGGCCCACATATGAATATTTTGAATGGTTTGATGAAGTAGTAGATAAAAGGCTTAGAAAAGGGGTGTAGGGTTGAAAATAAAAAAGACCATGTAGGTTCTCACGTGTTTAAAATATTTAGGAGCATGGACCAAGTTATAGATATAACCTTAAAAAATCATCATCAAATTGAAATAATGATCAAAGGATGAATTTTACAAGTTTGGAGACTAGATCAACACCATGACATCTTCTAAAAACAAATGGATTAGCGTATTTGAAAATTTAATAAATGTATCTCAAAAATATGTGCAAGCCAAATATTATAATGCCATAGAATTTTTAATTATAAGATCATCCCTTGAAAGTTTCATGCCCATGCAAATTCTCTATCTTGAATTATGGAGCTTCAAACTTAGACCTATAGCATAAGATGTTTGTGCTAACAACAAGTTTGAGCTCTATAAAGTAAACATTTAGGTTCAAAAGGTCATTAAAAGGTTTAAAGTTGATCAAGATCTAATGGTCTACATGATCTCACAAACTAACACTTGATATCTAATGGTTTGCACTAGGGTTAAACTAGTCAAAAGGTCTGTAGTTTAAATCCTATTAAAGAGATATAAGTTAGAAAAGATTTGATGGTATATATAAACTAAACAAAGATCCAATGATTCAAGATTGATTGACAAGGAGGTGGGTTTAAACAAAATATAATGGTCTACATTGCATCATAAATCTTGATTTGATAGTGCAAGATGAGTAAAATGGTCAAAGAGTTTGAGAGGCCACTATGTGGTACAAACATGGAGACTGATAGAGTGACAACAAATCCTAAAATAAACATGTGATTGACACATGGAATAAACATGTAAGCTAATGAAATAATATCAAATCTTAAGTGTAAATGTAGGATTTCCAAGTGGCACTGAGTTAGATAAGGTTGGCAAGTCAAGGGCATGATTGATGTCTCTTACTTGATCATACTAATCAATATCAATGGTGTTTGAATGAGTTAAAATGTCAATAGTCTGAGTCATGGTTAATATCCAATAAGAAAAAGGTGAGATCAAGACATTTAAATGAAAGTTAATAGGGCATTATTATACCAAAGCAAGGTAAAATACAAAGGAACCTAGCTTGAGCATGGTTTAGGATGAACCAGATGGATAGTGCAGGATCTAGGATCACTATGAAAGCTCCACAAGGACAAAATAGGTCTCTTATACCTAATATAGATAAAGGGTTGATATTTTAAACAAAAAATTGGGACCAAAAATTGTCAGTAGAGATCCATGAAGGTAAAATAGTTATTTTAAACCTAATATAGATTAAGGGGGTGGTATCTTATTCTCAAATCAAAAACATCCTCTTGATGAACATCTTTTATCAATCAAAACTATAAAATACCAATAATTTGGATTGTTTTTCATCTATAATAGACCTAGTTTTAGTTTCCCATGTAGGGGTAGATAAATGAGAATTGATGGGGCTTCTCATCCTTCAAACATAGACAAAGTAGGTACTAATCACCATTCATGGCATGGCACTATCAATTTTAGGATTTAAGGATTTGATCCTCATGAACACATCAAGTAGACTTAAGGTCCTAAGGTGGTGAACTGGTAGTTGGAAAAGTAGTTAAGATCATTGATTTAGATTAAATAGACTTTTTCAACATGCATAATAAACCCTTGTATTTAGTGGGATCTCTCAACCAATAATAGGAGCTTGGGGATTATTGAGATAAAAGATCTATTTATTGATTAAATAATGCATAAAAAAGTAATCAATGAGTTGTCACCTCACTTATTAATCTTGATGACTTTTCTCCACTCTCTAATGCATTGTTACCATCTCCCTCTCTCTCTTTTTTTTTCTATATACAGAGGATTTTGAGCCAAAAAATGGATCTTCTTGGTATCCCTCTACTCCCTCTCTTAGGCATAACTAAACTATGACAAGATGGAGATTGTAACCCCTTGAGGTAAATACAATACTATTTTAGATTTCATTATTCTGGTATAATGTGTACTGTCAATTTATTTTCATATGTGGTAGATATTTTATCCCTTATAAAGTCTTGATCTCACCTATTTACTATTTCATCTTTTTATGAAGGTCATGTTTAGTGTTCAACATCTTTTGATTGTAGCTCGTATATAGATACCATGACTGGGTAGTGTCTTGTATTAGACCTCTCCATCATTTCCCTTAGCTTGTGATCATTTTATGAACCTATTCATGAAACACTGATGTATGAAATATATTCAAAATCCTAGATCTAGTCTTGTGCTTATTTAATTAGTGTTTAAGAGTCAAGTAGAGTTTATCAACTATAATTTATGTGCATCACCATCTTTAGCTTAGGTTTCTCTTTCATGTTCTCCCTCTCTCCCTTTTCCCTAGTCATTAGTAGGTTTTAGTAATGGGAACAAGTAGAAATTATTCATCAAAGGAGCTAGCCTTGTTAAAAATACTAAAGGTTTGACCCTATTATAGGATTCCCATAGCCTAGGGTTAGTCCCATGTTGATCAAGATTTAGAAGTAGGATTTGAACACTTCTACTTCTAGCTAGGGTACAATATATAACCCAAATACTTACATAATGATTACAACATGAAAAATATATTATTTGACCCTGATATCATCCCACTATAACCATTTTTATCCATTAAGCTCTAAATTAAATAAATGGATGTTACGCCCCTAACCTATCACATGTATGAGGATATGTTTAGCTAACTTGTGGCTTATTCATCCCTCTTTGATGTTATATCACATTTCTCTATGCTTTCTTTTGGTTAGTAGGTCAGCCTATGGAGTAACCATGGCCTAGATAGACTATATATATATGAGGTAGTGGGTAATTATTTATCATCATATATTGTGAAGTCTATTCTTATTAAAGCTTGTGGAGGTTGGCCCCTTGAAGTTGCTTGTCTATTATCATATATTAAGATATATTACAATAATATTTGGATCTATTTCTACTATTCTAATTTATTGTTGAAGTAATTTCATTACAAGTGCTATCATAGTTGCAATTTGGGCAATCTTGTGGGAAAAACACCAATTTTTAAAATTTTGTGATATATAAAAAATGGTTACAAATTTCTCTTCAATTTTTTACTGGAGGTGAGAAATAATAAAATTAAGCTTTCGTTAAAATTTTAGATCATTTGAATCTATTTTTTAGAAGTTGTTTCCATTTTAGTGTTTTTCATAAAATTGCTCTACAGTGTGCAATTCAAAGAATGTTTCTGAGTTATTTACATTTTTGAAAAGATTACAAAAATTTGGATAGGGTATGTTATTTGTATGTTTTTTTTTTAGGCCGACATAGGTCAAAAATTTCTTGGTCAAAGTTGGGTCAAAAGTGCCAATCAGGGTCAACATCGTAAAGCCCTTTTATGGCAGGTCCACAAACTCGAGGCCAAGGAAAGGGTGCTAAAAATCCAGGTAAAAATCATAACAAGGAAGAGATGGATTCATAAGTGGGATTTACTATATCATTTGTACCCAAGTTTTTTGACATAGATCACAAAGTGAGCTAGCTTGACTATTGTGTGCAAGGCATTCAAAGTGAGGTGCAAGGAATACAATATAATATGAAATCCATACAAGATAGTTTTTTATATATCATAATGAATTTGAAAAATAGTCAGTCAAATCATCCACCTATCTCTATTACATAACCCCACTAGGGTGGTTCTCCCAACTAGTCTACTTCAAATCCAACTACATGGCCACAGAGGAACCTGTTACTAAAGGTGGATATGCACAAATTTGATGGAAAAGATCCACTCAATTGGATCAACCAAATGGAGATTTTTTTTGATCTGCATTAGATCCCAAGTGGATAGAAGGTTACCATGGCATCCTTGTATCTTGAACTAGATCAATTCATTTGGTATCGATGGTTATGTGCTCAAAAGAAAAAGATGACTCTCAGTATCACCTGGTTTATTTTTACAAAGGAGCTACAATTATAGTATGGAAATAGTTTGACAGAGAATTACTTTAGCCAACTAGAAAAATTGTGACAGACTAGTTCCATCAAGGATTATATTCATCATTTTCAAAACCTATCCTTAGGTGTGGAGATAATTTCTAAGGAGAATGACCTATTTTTGGGTGGACTCAAGGATGACATTCAACATGAGGTACACATGTTTAATCCACTTAATATTTTTGATTCTATTATCATGGCACACAGAGTTGAATAAAAATTCTTAGCCAATGAGAAGTAGCCATTCACTCAATTCAAAGATCATAGAATATCAACACCAACATTTCCTCCACCTACCAGATTGACCCCTCAACAAATTGAAGAGAAGCATGCAAAAGGATTATGTTTCAGTTGTGACAATAAGTGGAGCAAAGGACATAGATGCGTTGAGAAGAAGTTATTCTACATTGAGGGATCCAATAAAGATAAAGAAGAAGATGATGCCTCCAATGATGTTGAAGAAGAGATAGAGGAGGTACCTAAATATTCCCAACCTATAATCTCTTGTCATGCACTTGCAGGTATTATCACTCCACAAACTCTTAAGGTGGTGGGTTTTCTCAAAAAATATAAGGTGATAGTGTTGATTGATTTATGAATCACACATAACTTCATCAACCATAAGTTATCCACTCGATTGAACTGTTTCATCTACCCAACACCAAAATTATAGGTCATGATTGTAGATGGTGGCATAATTAATTATTTAAGAAAATGCCATAGTATTAAGCTTACTATGGGTGAGTACAATCTTGATTCTCCTATGTTTTCTATTCCCATGGGTAGCACAAACATTTTTTTAGGAGTCCAATGGATCACAACCTTGGGTACCATTGAGATGAACTTCCATGAACTATTCATGCGATTTCATTCTAAAGGTAGGAAAATTGAACTACATGGATTATAGGAAAAATCTTCATAATTGATTAGTTCACATCAGATGACCAAGATGCTAAAAAAGGGGATAGAGGGAAATATTACATGATTATGTTCCATAGAAGCTCAACCCATACAGGTATCTACACATCCTGATCTACAGATGATTCTTGATGTGGAGGAGCACATTCAGCATCAACAAGAGATTTTAGCTAGTTTGAGAGAAAATTTGGCCTTGGCACAAAATACGATGAAGCAAAAAGTAGATTGACATCGTAGTGAGAAAAATTATAAGCTGGGTGACTGGGTATTTGTTTGTTTGCAGCCTTACAAGTAGATGTCCTTGAATAAACCTAAAAAGGATAACAAACTTGCTCTTAAGTATTATGGCCCTTATCAAGTTCTAAAAAAAATTGGAAGTGTGGCTTAAAAGCTCAAGTTACCTCATTCATCTCACATATACCTAGTATTTCATGTGTCCTATTTGAATAAGTTCATTAGATAGAAAGTTTTAGCCCAGACATAACTCTCAGAACTAGATGAAGAAAGATGAGTCATTTTGGAACTAGAGAAGATCCTCTAAACACTTACTAAGAGGTTAAGAACTAGAGAGATTAGGGAATGTCTGATCAAGTGGAAGAACTAGAGTAGTGAAGATGCAACTTGGGAAGGTGAAGATTTTTTGCAACAACATCCAGAGTTGTTCAACATTGAGGACAATGTTGGTTTGAAGGGGAAGGGCATGCTACGCCCCTAACCTATCACATGTATGAGGATAGGTTTAGCCTACTTGTGGCTTACTTATCCCTCTTTGATGTTATATCACATTTATCTATGATTTATTTTGGTTATTAGGTTAGCCTATGGAGTAACCATGGCCTAGATAGACTATATATAGGAAGTAGTGGGTAATTGTTTATCATTATATATTGTGAAGTCTGTTCTTATTAAAGCTTGTGGAGGTTACCCCCTCAAAGTGGCTTGTATATTATCATATATTCAGATATATTACAATCATATTTGGATCTATTTCTACTATTCTAATTTATTGTTGAAGTAATTTCATTACAATGGAGACAAACCTTGACCCTATCTGGATGACTAGGACATAATAACCTACTTACACTCTTAATGACTATTCATATAAATAGGGGATTAATTTAAAAAAAAAATGAAACTAAATTGAGTTTCATTGGGTCCATATCATTTCCCAAGATCCTTGTACCTAAATTTGTTTCTCTCTTGACCATACTAAGAAAAATTTGATTTCCTTCTTTGAGTTGCCAAAGAAGTCGACAAGAGATATAATGTGATTTTCTACATTTTGAAATATAAAATTCATTAAAAACCATGGATTTGACTTGACATGAACAAATAAGGTCTTGAATATGCCTGAATATCAATTATACCTTGAATAAATGTATGGATAGCCTCAAATAGGCCTTTTTAGAACTAAAACTATAATAACCACTTGAGAAACCTAATAAAATTGCTAAAAAAGGTATTCATTAGACCTTTTCATGATTTAAAAGTTACATCATGACCTTATTATGATATTAAACTATCATTATCATGCAAATCCTACTCCAGAAGCCACAAAGTGATCCAAATACAATCAACTAGGTTATGAAGTTAGCCAAGCATATCATCAACCAATTTGATCAATTTTAAATCATGTCATGACTTTGACACAAGGCATGAGGCTTATTAATATTCTCTATACTCTTTTAATCACTTGAAACAACCTAAAATAGGTCAAGAAGTGGCTATACAAGCACATAGCCATGATAAACAAAACCTTAAATTCATTGAATTTACATTATAATTTGCTAATCAAGGATTTAGATGACCATTTCAAGGAAATTATAAGAAAAATAGAACAACCATTAGGGAAAACAACATGAAAATTAAAATTTAAAGTTATATGGGTGATAATTTGACTTGTGAGGTCAAAATTGTCAATAATAACCATGCTTTCCATTTGAGGGAACTCTAAGGTAATGAATTGACATATTTGATCAATGGATAGATTTTGAAACATCACTTCATAGCCAATCCATTCGATGATGTCTTTGTGTAACAAAAAATGTCTGAGTAGAGGTAGGGGTAGGATAGATTTACTTTATTAGTTAGTTTCTTTCTTTCAATCATTTGTTTTTATTATAGTATTTTTCACTTTCTTAATCATTCTTGATTTCTGAATGTTACTTTTCTTAGTCTAGTCTCTCACTTTTTATAGATAATTTCACACTTTATAAGATAGTTTTCCTTTTGATTTTGTGGCAATCTGACTAATTACTCCTAGTATAACCAAGTAATAGCCTATTTTAGTGGTGTCCTAAATTTGTGTGTTAAATTTAACTTAAATCAATGCATACTATGCCTTATACATAAAAAATACTTATCTAAGCAATAAATGAGAGATTAAAACATGATAATGTTATAAACTGAATGATTCTATCAAGTATATAAAATCTACTCCCATAACTCCATGTAAATTTATAAATATTTTCTCATCTTTTTGGATCAAATTCACATCAAATACTAATACTTTTTTGAGATAATAAATATTGAAATGAGTAAAGTTAACAGGGACAACAAACCTTACCTACACCAGCTCATGGTGTTCACCTTTTCCTTTCTTTCATTCATAAGAGAGAGAGAGAGAATAAAGGATAATCCAAAAATCTAAAGAAAATAAAAATTTATTAAAAGCCTACATGATGAAATAAGATGAATGTATCATGCAACATGAAAGAATATAAAGGAAGGGAGGAAGAGTGATAAAATTCATCTCTATTGGGGATATAGACACCTAGCTAGTAGTAGAGTAATGCTTGATTTCTTTAAATTTTTGCTAACTAATACTAAATCAAAATGAAAGCTACAACTCATCCTATGTCTTTGCTAAAATCCTTTGACAAGGAGTAAAGAAGATCAATTTGACATACAATGGTCCAAGGTATTAGTAAATTATGTTGTATGAAGTTATCAAGAGTCTCTTTCATGTTTTTTATCTAATCATTTCTTTTATAGCATGGTTCAAAGTTGATATTGGAATTATGAAATCATAGATTTTGAGTTCTTCAAAATTAAGGAGTATTCACCCCTATGAGTCACCATTCATTGGATTCAACACACCCCAACTTATATTATTGATGGATAAGTTGGAATCCATTTGTTATTATAAGGCTTGTTCATTATATGGTTGTAAGTGCATGTTTAGCCTATTTTATTATCTTTGGAAGTTTATGGGTTTTAGAATGTAAATCACCTTTATTACATTTTTCTTCCTCTTACAATCTATTTTCATTTAAATGACTTATTTGAACTAATCTATTAATAAATTTTTTTAGAAGATTATTATGTATGATAGGTCTTTATAATTATCAACATTTTAGAACTTAACATTTCATAACTTAACATTTTAAGACTTGATAATTTGGTCTTTGGGATTTTGGTCTTTAGGATTTTAGTCTTTGGGAGAACTATCTGGTAATTTTTTTTTTGATAACTTTAGTTGAAATATTTTATTTATAATTTTCCTTCAAAAATTTACCCATTGATCTTATTTCTTTAGGATCTTTTGTTTGGTAATTTATCATCAATAAATTATTCTTCCAATCTTCTCATTTGAGAAGTTATGTTCAAGATTTTGGTCTTCAAAATTTTTAATATTTGGAAAATTTCTCATTGGAAAATTTATTTGAGTCTTTTCAAAAAAAACTTTCATCTTCAAATTTTTTGTCTTTGGCAACTCTCTCAAACAAATCTCCCTGAAGAATAAATTATTTTTCAAAAAAAGTGTTCAAAGTTTTGGCTTTCAAGAAAGGTTTCATGAAACTCTCTGAAGAACAACTTGGTCTTCAAGGTATTTTGTTTGGAACCCTTGGATCATGACAATCAAATATTTCAATACAAACACAAACATAAACACCTGACTAAAACACACATTGATAGGTGTAAAAAAATGGAAGCACCATGGTACCCCTATGAATAAGTAAGCATCCTACATGGTGTGTTCACTACACCAAGGTGGTTAACTTTGAATTAAATGAACATAATAAACTTGGAGATGTTGGTGATTAATGACACATAAATTGAGATTGAATGCTAAAAGGCTATAACATTGAGATGATAACTTACTTCACTTTTATTGATTGTTAATGAGATTGATGAAATATTAACCTCTGATAATTTAATCCTTAGTTAATTTTGATAAATATATAATTTGTATATAAGAGTGAAAAACCATCACTATAAGGAGACACAATTACATCATCACTAAGAATTAATAATGATATCTTCATTCAAAATATACAGGGGAGCCCACACAATATCTATATTTTATATCAAAGATTCAATGGAGTATATGGACACAATATTTGATGCCTTCATGTTTGATGGTATATATGATAGCTATTGAGATTTATTGGAGGATATAGAAGGAATAAACACATTTTCCTATGAGGAAGACATCTCTCTAAAATAATTATAGGTAGTAGCTAACTTACTTCCCTTCAAGTGCCAAACACTTCATTATGTTTTTGCTAAATCTAAGGTCATGCCATTGATCAACCTATTATATGAATTCTTATTTTAAGGAAGGATTATAGATGAGAATTTCCTCCACCAGGTCAATCATAAAACCATAATCACCTACATATTAGGGGAAATATTTTAAAGGTATTTACACTTGCCAATCTTGAATGCCACATTTGGTTTACATAGTGTAATATATTGGAAGAAAAACAATAATACAGAGAAGGAATTGAGCAAATCGATTCTCCCTAGGGAAACTTTTTCACTCAAGGACAATAATCATGTGCCCATCACCAAATTTTGAATGGTAATTTGCATTGGTATGACACTACTGAACCACCTATATGGTCACTCAAGCATCCACTTACTTCACTTGGAATGATTACCATTGATTGACCTACTGTTGACCTCAAAACACACCTACACATTGGGAGAGATCATTAACACCTAGTTGTATGAATTGATTCTACGTAAAAACAAGAGGCCCTGGGCAATAATTTCTACATAATATCCTACCTTATCAATGTTACCATAGGTATTATGTATATACATAATGGGTCTCTTTAGATTTATGATGTTTATTAATTTTTTCATATTTATGAATATACTAGAAACATATTGAGGATTTCAAAGGATTTGTATCCCTAGGTTTAAAATGTAATTCATGAGGAACCCATGCCTAGAGTGTCTAAAATTATCACCAATTCACTCATGTTGAAGGGAGACTATTAACTATATCTAGATTGCATTGTGATAATGATTAATAGACATAGGGTTGATCCTCTTCACCTCCTAAAATATGACCCTAAAAAACTAGCTAAGCAATAAATTGCTTATCAATTATGGGAGGGGATACCTTAAGTTACTTTGTTCCTAGTGAGTGCTCCTAATAACACTAGTTCTTCATCATATATAAAATTAACAATTCCCATTTAATCCCCTAGTTTTACCTTCATCTTTGTCACCTCTATTTTTAATTCTCAAACATTTACCTTTCAAGGATAGACACTAGCTCATAAAATTCCACCATTTACTTAGCCTCAAGGAAACATTTTAGATAAATCTTGGATAAAAGAAATGCAGTTGGACACATTAGAGAGATAGGAATTGGTTATAATAAACTTGTTGACATTTTGGCCCCATAGGCCAAATGCCAACCTTTATAGTAATAAACTTTCATGATATACATTATAGGTTTATTCATGGTCTCTAAATCTTGTCATGATCTCATGGATGTCTTTTGAAAGTCTTTGACTCTTGTGAGAGGTCTTATGTTATCATAGAGCCTGTTTGTGGCCATCACATATCACATCTACCTTAGGCCTATTATTGATGTGATACTATTCATGATTGGTCTTGCAGTGAGAGAAAAAGAATGTCAATATGTCTTATGAAGGTTTTTTGTGTTTTCAATGTCATTATCCTTGGTCTATCCATTCAAACAACTTCAAACCTTCATAACCCCTCTAAGGTCATTAATCCCCCTTTAAACATATCATATGAGTCTTATGACTTATAAGATCTTTGAAAAAGGTCATGTTTAAATAATTCAATTTATAAGAGGTCTTGAATAATTCCCATTTTTGATCTCTAGTCATGATTCATGTGTTTCATGTCTTTAAAGGCCCCTTTCAAATCTCATACACATCCCCCACTTGCCAAATGGGCCCCACATGCCAAATTATGAATCTCCCACTTCCCCTTACCATATTTATGGTTTGAAAGGTATATTAACTCATTTCCCATCTCATTTTACCCTAAAATTGTGGTTTTAAGCTTGAAACATGGAGAAAATAATAGAAAAGGAGAGTTTTTGTGTGTTTTCTACAAGTGTATGGATTTGTATGGACTAATCCATATGGAGGAAGATAAAGAATTAAAGGGTGGCTCATATCTAATATATTAGACATTTTCATGGTATAAGGATGAAATATAGACTCAAAAGTGATCCTCTTACTTCATCTACCTCCTTTACATCCAAAACATCCCTTCATGTTTGTAGATAATATGGATTTGAGAGATAATATCATGATATCAAACTTTGTGGAAATAAAGAGGGTATCTTGACCTTATTATTCATGTAAATTGTATAAAAATATATGGTCTTAGCTCTATGAAAAAACCTTAACAACCTGGCCACTCTAATGGGCTTATTCATCTATGTAGGGGTGAAAAAGTACAATGGTTTTGATGAGTATTTAAGGTTTTTTTTTAGAACCACTGACTAATTTATGTTATGGAGATATTCATAGCCCATATAAACCATTTTACAACCTTATTTAACATGTGTGAAGGTATATGGGACAACAAATCCTCTTATTTTCATGTAAGTAGGCTTCAAATAGTGTTCTCTTTGTAATAGAGCCTTCAAAGAATGATGGTGTAGGTGTATGGTTTTATTTGAAGTGTTTTATATTATCCAAAGAATATATGAGTCATTAAAATTCAAATTAATCTATTTATGATCCTATCTCCAATGTCATGATCATAAATTAATATGGGCTCATATACATAGACAAGATATAGTAGTTATAGAAGGTCTTTTAATAGTGTTTGAGATACAAAATCTCTTCATTCACTCCCTAATTTATTACCCCATACCCATAATATACCTTAAAACCAAGTCATCCTCACCCCCTACCATTTCTACAATAGCAAGCCCTCATTCAATCATCACAAATCCTTCAAGTCAGATTAGATATGGGTTGGTCGCTATTGGAATGAAACATAGAAATGTGATGGGCCTCAAAGAGAAGCAATAAAAATCTATGAAGAAGAAGGATAGAGGACGGAGTATAAGATTGAATAAGTAAGATAAACAAGTACAATGTTCATTGCTGGTTTGAGATGTAAGGGAACATTAAAGGGCCTGAGGAGTTACAAAAACAACAAAAGGAGTTAAAAGATATATAACATACAATCATGAACAATGGAAACAACATAATCAATTAGTATTTAAAGCATGTGAGTTATGAAATGGATGTAATAATCTATTTTCCATGGAGAATAATTTGGTTAGAACTAGTATGACTTGATGATATATAGTATTAAAAAGGTTAGTGAATCAAAAGGAAAATATGTAAATGATGACTTTCAGATATGTTCACCTACAATCACATGTTTATCATATAGTGCTCTATGACTTAAGTGAGATGACAGTCCTTTATGGTCATATGCTTAGTATATCCATGGAGGTTTGTGAAAATAAGCACATGGAATTGGTAGTAATAATAATAAATAGGTTACATATGAGCCTAAGAGTCTTAGAGTCTTAGTTCATACCGAATGTTCACCTAAAATTCATACAAAGGATGAATGCTCCCCTAAAGCTAAGGTCAAAACATAGTAATGCATGATGCATTGGAAGTGTTGATGAATGGATATGGGAAGTATGATAATAATTTGAATCTCCTAATTTGTCAGCATAGGTTTCAAGCTTGTTATAGATATCAAAGAGCTACTTAATGTCCACCTACAACACAGTCAAGAAACTTAAGATCCCCACCTATAAGATGGTCCTTGAAAAGGGAAAATGAACATTAAAATTTGAAGGAAGATGAAATTTAGAGGTTAGAAATTGAGAGGTAATTAATTAAAAAATTATTCTCAGTCTTCCCATGGAATTAACTCAACCCATACATTGGAAACATAATAGTTTGAGCATGCTTGTTAGGCCTATTTGGGCCTAAACAGGTCTGTGTATGCCATACAAGGAATTATGTATGATTATTGAGTCCATTTAAAGGTTATAACACCTAAAAATAGTATGTAAGGGATATATGTTATTATCCTTAATTGGAAGTAGTCTTAGGCTCAGGAAAGAGAGACATTAAAGACCTAACTAGGCCTATTAAGCCTAATTGAACATACATAGTCCTACATACAATTGACGACATTTACATTTGAAGTGATAAAAATAATGAAAAATTATAAGTGAATATATGTATCATATTTTTTCAAAGTGATAGAAAACTCTAAGACAAAATTATAATACTAAACTCAAGCCTAAGGGTTGTATAGGCCTGATTGTACATAAACCCTAGGCTTGATTGTATGTAGTATGTAGGGACAAAGTTAAAGGGTAGTTTGGATGTGAGGGTTTGTTTGAAATTGGAATTTTTTTTTATGTTAAAAAACCATAAAAATTATATTTTAAAGATAAATAACCATGTTTCCTTTTGTCTTCCTTAAAAATAGTCCTGAAAGTGACCTACAGCTAGTAACTTAAGAGAATGGAGATATAGTGGGGTTTTAAGTGGTTAGAACAGATGTAGAAGGTTGAGAAAAGGTATAAAATATTTATTTTATGATGAAATTGAATCTAAAACACCTATGGGTCATTTGGACCTCAAAACTCAGTAAAGGGCTAATCAAGCCTAAAATCCAATCTTGAAGCCTCAAGGTTCCCACAACACCATGAAGACACCATCAAAATATCCTAAGAAAAATAAAATTTTGAGAAGGTGTAAGGGTATGATTTAGGTCTTATGATAGTAATTTAAATAATCAATAAATAGGGTAAAGGTTAATTTGGTCCTTGAAGGCTAATTCAAACTATATAGTCTAGACAGTCAACTCGAGCTATCTATTTAAGAGCTTGTATCTTTCACCACAATGAGACTTGGGGAAAATTATTTTAGTAATATTTAATCACCCTAAAAAACTTAATATTAGTTATAAAAAATATTTTGTTTCAGGGTCATATTTTTATGAATCATGCTAAGACTAATAATATGTCTAAAATTCTTACAGAGAGCTCATAGTTTGCTTCCTTATGTACATATCTTAGCCTATATTTTGCATGGGAACTCAAGTTTGTTAAATAATTTGAAAGGTTTAGTGTAATTCAAATTCATGAAAGTAGGTTTTGTATTAGAGGTATGTACACTATGAATCATTTCTAAAATGGTGGATCTCTAAAACCTCTCTAAAACCCTAATTAAGACCTAACTAGGAAGATTTAAAAAAAAGGTACTCAAACACTCATGAATCACCCCAAAAACACTTGGAACATCTATAAAACTCAGAAGAGATCCTAAAAATGGTAATTATCCATCTACACACTATACATATTTGTCATAAATGTGTACTTTTTTAGGATTTTGAGAGATTTTCAAGGTGTAGGGTAGTTCTAAAGGATGCCAATCATTATAAAGGAAGGTTTGACACTTATCATATATCCTCAAGGTATCATATGCTTGAAAGTGCCTTTGTCAGCTTCCTCTATATAATGAGTCTATAAAAATGAAGAATAGGGTGACTATTGGTCATTTTTGCCCTACATATGAGATTCTTGCATAGTTTGTTGAAGCACGTAAAAAAGCTATGTAGGCATTTTCATGGCACTAGATTTCACACGTGTGACAAAGTAAAGGGGAATTAATCATATGGGTATGTTATTTTTTGAGCCTAGTTCAAATGCACAAAGTTTTATCTCATGTATTATATCTCAATGAAATATATGCATAGACAAAATTGAAGCCTAACGTAGAATTTTTTAAGTTTACATACTTTGCCATTTTAGGCCCAACCATCATCAAGAC
Organism: Torreya grandis; assembly: GCA_037957365.1. Classification (NCBI taxonomy): domain Eukaryota; kingdom Viridiplantae; phylum Streptophyta; class Pinopsida; order Cupressales; family Taxaceae; genus Torreya; species Torreya grandis. The sequence goes on along the minus strand of JARHVA010001531.1, from coordinate 2,458,971 downwards.
ATCATGCATGAACTAGTCAACTTCAAACATTTTTTAGAATAATTTAGAAATCTCAAATGGATAGAAGATCAAAAGTGTTTGTTTCTTTCTGCATTAGGTTTATTTCCTATAGGTTTGGTGCCTCCATGATCCCTACACTTCAAGATATAAAATTGTAAAGTTGGTTAAGAAATGGTAGACATCTACATAAAGGTCATTTCTAAGACCCATAAAGTGACTATTTAGATCCAAAATACTTGGTGGGAACTTGAGAAGGAATGCATGGATGATAAGAGTCAAGTGTGTGGGATCTCAGAGCAATTTAAATGGTCAACAAATCCCAAAGACTAATGAGAAAGCTAAGCTCAGGGTGGTGGGTCCCAAAATATCTATGGTATGAATTTAATTAGACCATAAAATATGATGGAGCAAGATAGAGTGAAAGGGTCAATGATCTAGGTCGACTACCTACAACCAATAGTTAAAATGTGAGTCAGGATATTTTGATGAAAGTCAATAAGGTATGAATGAGATTGACTTGACAAGCAAATGAAATAACCCAAACTCAAGGCCAACCATCAAATGGAGTAATATGGATCTATAGTAAAACCAATAACAAGTCTAAGATCTATATAGAGTGAGAAAAGGAAAGAAGCACTAATATAGGAGAAGGGGTAGAGAAGAAAGAGAAGGAGGAGCATAATGTTCATGAAAATTAATGAGCCATCAGATCCAAGAGACATTTTACTAGGCTTTTGGTCTAATTATAATAGGATATTATGAGTAAGATATTCATTATTTGCCTATATAGCCTTTGAATCATTCTATTTTTAGCATGCTATAGTAGAAGATAAGAATTTACCAAAAGTGACAAGTCATGATCTAGTTGGAAGTGAATCCTCTAACTACTTTCCAAATCCCCAAAATATGATCTATTGATATTCCACTAGATCTCATCAAGAGGATGAAATATTTATATTTGCCAAGGACACATCATGCCTGTCTTGAATGGTGGTTTGTTGAAGGCCTAACATGGGATGGTATTTTTGCTCAGTCACATATTTGCTTTATGCTTTGGATCCTAGACCTGAGATGACTATGGGTGAAAACCAATCTAAGGATATTGGTTTTCCTATAGATCTATAGTACTCTATTCAATGATTGGTATTATTTGAGCCTATGTAGAGATTATTTCATTTACTTCTTCCACCAACTCAAGTTGGCCTTGAGTTTGGGTTCTTTTCTTTTCTTCCTGAGTTGGGCTCGTTCATGCCTTACCAACTTTCATTGAAATATACCATCTCACCTTTTTACTATTAGTTATAGGTAGTTAACTTGGATCATTGATCCCTTGACCCTATCTCAATCCATAAAATTTTGAGGTCTGATTAAAATGTGAACCATAGATATTTTAGGACATACTACCCTGAGCTTAACTTTCTCATTTGTCTCTAGGATTTGCTAACCATTTGACTTACTTTGAGCACCTACGCACTTGATAATTGTTAGTTATGCATTCTTTCTCTAGTTTTGACCAAGGATTTTGGATCTAAATGGTCACTTTATGGGTCTTAAAAATGATGTTCATGTGGATGTTTGCCATTTTTTGACCAAATTTTCAATTTTATATAATGAATCATAGGGATCATGGGTGCACCAAAATTTCAACTAATGAACCTAATGCTGAAAGGAATGAACCCTTTTGATCCATCATCCATTTGATCTTTCCACATGATTCTATAAAATCTTTGAAGTCAACTAGTTCATGCATGAAATATTGATGATGGTTGGGCCTAAAATGGCCAAGTATGGAAACTTATCAAATTCTTCATTAGGATTCAACTTTTTCCATGCATATCTTTCATTATGCTACAATGTGTGAGTTGAAACTTGGTGCATATAAACTAGGCTCCAAAAATATTAGACCCATATGATTAATTCCCCTTGACTCTATCACACATGTGAGATATAGCACCATGAAAATGATTACTCATATTTTTTATGTGCTTCTTAAAACTATGAAAGAATCTCTTATGTGGACCAAAAATGGCCAACACCTTTGTTGACTTGTAGGGAAGCATGCTTGCTATGCTTGACAACCCATTTCAAATGGTAGTTTGATCCATTAGGCATGGAGTGAATCCTCTATAGATGATCTTGAAAATTTGAAATATGTAAGGCTACCTCTTTTTGGAAATTCATTTTAAAACAACAAAGGCAAATACATGCAATAAAATGCAAGAAATAAAAACAACTAATCTATTAAACAAAAGAGCACAAAATCACTTAGTGAAAATCATAAAACCTATTCTAATCTATACACAAGTTTTAAAATTTACAAGTACTTCCCACTTGGATCAAATGTAAAGTATTTGGCATCACTTACTTGTGGTGAACCAAGTTGGAAAACACCTTGTTTTTAAGAGCTTATGACATGTGAGTTAAAAGACCTAGTTGCTAATTTTTTAGCCTACTCTCAAGTGGATAAAAAGGGAAAACATGTCTCTAATGTAGACATATTGGTAAATTTATTAAAATCTTGCTCCAACTTGAATTTTAGGGTCCCCTACAAACTTCCCTTTTGAATTAGTGCTTGGTTGATTGTCTAAGCTTAGGAAGAAAATCTCCAAGTCATCTTAAAAGGTAGCTTCCTCTTGGTCATCCAAGATAATGCCAATTTCAACACCATATTTGCTCTATCTACTTTTGATGGGGCCATATGATAGTTCACAAATTGACCTAAGTCCTAGCATGTCATATCTCTATGGATCTAAAATTGACCATTCTCCTTCATTTTTAAGGCATCAGTTTTGCCTTCAAACAATATCTCATCTTTAGATCAGTCATCACCCTCAACTTGATAGATGAGTTCCTCTTCATGTTTTGAAGGAGGTATTAGCTATTTTATAACCCCTACCTAATCCATTAACTCATAGTATAGTTATTTCCATACTTCATCTTAATCCTCTTCTTCCTTTACATCCTCCTCAAGCTCATTTATGACCTCCCTAACATGGTTAGTTGATTGATTGACTATATCAATCTCTGTATCTTGCTCATTTAAATCTATGGTCATACTAGATGGAATATCCTAAGACCAAACAAACTCTTCCCTACTCTCAGCCATATCTTCAAGTGATAAAATGTTAGATCCATACCAAGAATTTAGATTAAGACCTGGCTCTTTTCCTTTTGAAATAAGTGGAGTCCATGTTATGATCTCCTCCTCATAAACATTTGAGTTGTCTTCTTTAAGAAAATTTTGAGGGAAGGAAGGAGAGTCTTGAAACTCTTATACACCAATCTCTTTGAGTTGATATATAGTTGTTTAATTCATATCTTACACAAATAATCTTCCTTCTATGAATACTAACTCTTGGACCTTCTCGGCTAACATTTCCCTTTTTTGTTTTGTACCCTCCTTGAATAATTTATGTTAGGGGAATATGGTGAAAAAATAGGACACCTCCTCCCTTCCCTAAATGGGTGTGGGAGGGGTGGGTTTCATAATAAAGGGTATGAAATAGTTATGGTCATTGACATAAGAGATGATCCAAAATGGAAGGATTTCATGTTCCTCAGCTAATAAAGGTGAGGCTCAACAAGGTTGACTAGAGGAGGTAGTAGGTTTATATGGAGGGTAGATAAGCTTACTTTAGGATTGGTAGGAATGATTATATGGCCTACACTAAACTTTGAGGACCACTTGGGGTCAAGCCATGAGCATTGTTAACTTGACATGAAGGATAAGAAATGAATGAACATGCATTTTGATGAAATGGGTAGTGATTGTACATACCAAATGGTGGTGATTAGGCACCTAGGCTACTTAAACCAGATGATGTATGTTTGTAGTCACCAATGATATTTGTCAGAATGCATCTAAAGGATTATATGTAGAATAATAACACCAAAAATTCTTCCACTATTTTAGACCTTGGTCCCACTAGGTGTGATAGAAAATATTATAGGCCCAATTTTCACCCTTGGAGAGGGTTGTTCAGACTCTCTCCAATTGAGCTCATCAAATTGGGACAACCCCAGGCTATGGGTCACCTATGGTGGGGTTGAACCTATAGAGTAGGTTGGCTTACTCTTTGATGCTCAAACAATATTAAAACTAAGCCTAATGATTCATGAGAAAAGTGTTAAGAAGAGATTAAGGGATCCTAATAAAGTTAACAGGGTGATGTACCAAAATTTGAAAGAGAACTCTCATAATCTTGAACCCACACTAGATCAACAAAGGATAATACTAGCTTACACAACCTTAAGATCAACCTAATTTACATACGTATTTAATAAAGGAAGTTTAGAATAGAACAATAATCTAGACTTGTAAATAGGATTGAAAATTCCTTAAACAAAGTTATAAATAAGGACCACGAATAAGGAATATTTTCCTTCACACAATGCCATAGTGCACAACTTATCAAACATAAATTCAAGGAAAAAGATAGGAAAAGAAAGTACTAATGCATTAAGAGGTAGTTCTTACAAATGTTTGTTAGGGTCAAGCCTAATCAAGCCAAGGATAATTTTTAGTATCTCAAGGAATGTCTCATCTCTCACAAATATAAAAGAAAATTGAAAATCTAAGGTCCCCCAGAGATGTTTTCGAAATGAAACTAAAGGGATAATATATGAGAAGGGGAAGAGGAGAGAGAGGAGGAGCACATTATTCATGATAATTAATGAGCCATCAACTCTAAGATATGTTTTACCAGGCTTTTGGTCTAGAATAGGTTATTATGAGAAAGATATTCATGATTTTCCTAGATATCCTATGAATCATTCTATTTTTATCAAGATGCATTAGAAGATGAGTTTACCAAAAGTGGTAAGTCATGATCCAACTAAAATTGAATGCTCTAAATGCTTTCCAAATCCCCAAGCTTTGATCGATTGATCTTCCACTAGATCTCATTAAGAAGATGAAATCTTTATATCTTCCAAGGACACATCATGCTTATCTTGAATGATGGTTTGTCAAGTGCCTGACTTGGGATGGTATTTTCACTCAATAAAATATATAATCTATGATTTAGATCTTATACTTGAGATGACTATGGGTGAAAACCAATTTAAGGATATTGGTTTTACTATAGATCCATAGTACACTATTTGATGGTTGGTCTTATCTGAGCCTGTCTAGAGATTATTTCCGTTTCTCTCTCCTTAGAGTAGAGAAAAAAGGATAACCATAGAGATTATTTTCTTTTTTCTCTCTTCTTTCTTTTTCAAGGCCAAACTCAAGGAAAACCATCAAATGAAGTACTATGGATAAATATTCAAACATCTCATAGAGTTGATGGCTCATTAATTATCATGAATAATGTGCTCTTCCTTCTCTCTCTCCTCTTCCCCTTTTCATATATTATCCCTTTATTTTCATTTTTAAAACATCTCTTGGGGACATTAGATTTTATAATTTCTTTTATCTTTGTGAGAGATGAGACATTCCTTGAGATACTACAAAGTATCCTTGTCTTGATTAGGCTTGACCCTATCAAACATTTATAATAACTACCTATTAATGCAATATAACTTTCTTTTCCTATCTTTTACCTTGAATTTGTGTTTGATAAGTTGTGAATTGTGGCATTGTGTGAAGGAAAATCTTACTTATTCATGGTCTTTCTTTATAACTTTTTTTAAATAATTTTAAATGTTATTTGCAAGTCTAGATTAATGTTCTATTCTAAACCTCCTCTATGAAATAATTATGAAAATTAGCTTGATCTTAAGGTTGTGTAAGCTATTACTCTCCTTTTTTGATATATTTTGGGTTCAAGATTATTGGAGTTCCCTTTTAAGTTTGGTGCATCACCATATTAACTATATTAGGAACCCTTAATCTCTTTCTAACACTTTTCCTATGAAGCATTAGGTTTAGTTTTAATATTAGGTGAGAATTAAAGAGTAAGTCAACCTACTCTGGAGTTTCAACCCCACCATAGGTGACCCATAGCCTAGGGTTGTCCCAATTTGATGATCTCAATTGGAGAGAGTCTGAACAACCCTCTCCAAGGGTGAAAATTGAGCCTGTAATATTTTTTAGCACACTTAGTGGGACTAAGGTCCAAAATAGTGGAATAATTTTTGGTGTTATTCTTATATATATCAGCATTTAGAGGAATTTTGAAAAACATCATTAGTGACTTTGAATATACTTCATCTTGTTTAAGTAGCCTAGGTGCCTAAACACCACCATTTGGTATGTACAATCATCACCCATTTGATCAAAATGCATGTTCATTCATTCCTTATCCTTCATATCAAGTTAACAATGCTCATAGATTCACCCCAAGTGGTCCTCAAAGTTTAGTGCAATATCCATATAATCATTCCTACCAATCCTAAAATAAGCTTATCTACCCTCCATATCAACCTACCTCCTCCTTTAGTCAACCTTATTGAGCCTTACCTTTGTCAACTAAGGAACATGAAATCCTTCCATTTTGGATCCTCTCCTATCTCAATGACCCCAACTATTTCATACCCTTTATTATGAAACCCACCCCTCCCACACCCATTCAAGGAAGGAAGGATGTGGCCCAATTTTGTACCATGTTCCCCTCATGGAAATTAGTCAAGGAGGGTACAAAACAAAAGAGGAAAATGTTAGCCAAGAGAGTCTAGGAGCTAATATTCATTGAAGGAGGATTAGTTGTGAAAGAGATGAATCAAAAAACTATATATCAACTCAATGAGATTGGTGTACAAGAGTTTCAAGACTCTCCCTCCTTCCCTCATAAGCTTCTTGAAGAAGACAACTTAAATGTTTATGAGGAGGAGGTCATAACAGAGACTCCACCTCTTTTAAAAGGAATAGAGCCAAGTTTTAATCCAACTTCTTGGTATGGATCTAGAATTTTATCACCCAAAGATGTGGTTGAGAGTAGGGAAGAGTTTTTTTGGTCTTAAGATCTTCCATCTAGTATGACCATAGATGTAAATGAGCAAGATGTAGAGATTGATACAATCAATCAATCAACTGACCATATAAAGGAATAAGAGGATTGAGATGAAGTATAGAAATAGATATAATTTGAGTTCATAGATTAGTTATAGGTTCTAAACTATATTATACCTCCTTTATAACATGAAGAGGAACTCATCCATCAGGTTGAGGGAGCTAACCAATCTAAAGATGAGATATTATTTGAAAGTAGTATTGATGCCTTAAAAATGAAGGAGAATGGTCAATTTTAGAGCCATAGAGATATGACATGCTAGGACTTAGGTGTATTTTTAAAATACCATATGGCCCCATCCAAGGTAGATAGAGAAAATATGGTGTTGAAATTTTCATTATCTTAGATGACCAAGAGGAAACAACCTTTTGGGATGACTTAGAGCTTTTTTGCCTTAGTTGAGATAGTCAACCAAGCACTAATTGAAAAGGGAAGTTTGTATGGGTACCTATAGTCTAATTTAGAGAAAAAAATTTATAGATGGACTAATATGTATACATTAGAGACATGTTTTCCCCTTTTCATCCTCTTCAGAGTAGGCTAAAAAAATTAGCAACTAGGCCTTTTAACGCACATGTCATAAGCTCTCAAAAACAAGGTGTTTTACAAATTGGTTCACCAAAAGTAAGTGATTCTAAATCCTTTCCATTTGATCCAAGTGGGAATTACTTTTAAATTTTAAAACTTTTATATAGATTAGAATTGGTTTTATGATTTTCTCCAAGTGATTTTGTGCACTTTTGTTTAGTAGATTAGTTGTTTTTCTTTCTTGTATTTTCTTGCATGTATTTTCCTTTCTTGTTTTAAGAGGAATTTATAGAAAGAGGTAGCCTTACATATTTATCATGGTCAAGATCAACTACAGAGGATTGAATCCATGCCTAATGGATCAAACTAGCAAATAGACTAGGTTCTCAAGCATAGTAGACATGGTTCCCTATGAGTCACCAGTGATGTTGGCCATTTTTGGCCCACATAGGAGATTTTTTCATAGTTTTATGATGAACATAGAAAATTTGAGTAGGCATTTTCATGGTACTATAGCTCACATGTGTGATACAGTCAAGGGGAATTAATCATATGTTTTTATTATTTTTAGATCTTAGTTTATATGCACCAAGTTTCAACTCATACATTATAGCGAAATGAAAGATATGCATGGAAAAAGTTGACTTCCAATGAAGAATTTGTTAAGTTTCCATACTTATCCATTTAAGGCCCAACCATCATCAATATTTCACGCATGAACCATTTAACTTAAAACATTTTTTAAAAGCATGTGAAAAGCTCAAATGGATGATGGATCAAAAGGGTTTATTCCTTTTAGCATTAGGTTCATTCCTTGCAAGTTTAGTGCACCCATGATCCCTGTGATTCAATATATATAATCAAAAATTTGGTCAAGATATGGTATACATACACATGAACATCATTTTTAGGACCTATAAAGTGACCATTTGGATCCAAAATCCTTGGTGAGAACTAGATAAGGAATGCACAATTGATAATTTTCAAGTGTATAGGAGCTCAAAGTAAGTCAAGTTGTTATCAAATTCTAGAGACCAATGAGAAAGCTAAGCTTAGGGTAGTGGGTCCCAAAAGTGGTCCACATTTAATTGAACCTCAAAATTTGATAGAGTGAGATAGAGTAAAAGGATCAATTATCTAGGTCAAATACCTATAACTAATAGTAAAAATGTGAGATGGTATATTTCAATGAAAGTTGGTAAGGCATGAACGAGCCCAACTCAGAAAGAAAATAAAATAACCCTAACTCAAGCCCATCCTAAGTTGGTAGAATAAGTAAAGGAAATAAGTTCTATATGGGCTCATATAATACCAACCATCGAATAAAGTACTATAGATCTATAGGAAAACTAATATACCTAGATTGGTTTTCACCCATAGTCATCTCAGGTCTAAGATCCAAAGAGTAGAGTAGATATGTGACTGAGAAAAAATACCATCCCATGTTAGGCCCTTAATAGACCACCATTAAAGATAGGCATGATGTGTCCTTGGTAGATATAAATATTTCATCCTCTTGATGAGATCTAGTGGAAGATCAATAGATCAAAGTTTTGGGATTTGGAAAGTAATTGGAGCATTCACTTCCAATTGGATCATGACTTTCTACTTTTGGTAAACTCTTGTATTCTAGTGTAGCCTACTAAAAATAGAATGATTCAAAGGCTATCTAGGAAAATCATAAATATCTTATTCATAATAACCTCTACATAAAAAATGGCCTTGACTCTAAAGTCTTAAGCATCATTTGGAACATTTCAGATTTTTCACACTTAGCCTTAACGAGGGATTGACATGTGTATTGGCCAATGGAAATTGAAAAATGTATCCCTACCTTATGCTTATTAGAAAGGATTTTGTGTGTCTCTATGAACTACTTGACTAGTTTCATTAGTGACCATTTATCACTAACATATCTAGGAAGGGTATATGGACAACCACTAAAACCTATTTCACTAATGTAAGAAAAGGTAGGGAACTAGATGAAATAGGAGCCCCATTTGATGATCTCATTCACTTCTGCTCATGAACCTTATTCTCCCAAGTTCCTTATTGAACATGATAATGATCTAATATATGAAAGAATCATTTATTCACCTAAAATTCTACTTACTAGCCTCCAATGTGAGGTCAAAATAGTAGTTATACACACTACTTATTTCCTTAGGAATTGTATTAAGGCCTGGGAATAATCTCCCTTTGGACAAAATATAGATAATGTAGGAGGTCATATATAACTTGCTCATTTTTTGAACCTCCATCAAATGATTATGGAGGGAATAATTTATTAACAAGGCCCAATGAATATATTTTTATTTTTCCAGATGACCTAGATGTACTAGTACATTCACTCTTGAAAACACTTGGCATCAGGATTGATAGTGACCCTATGCAATAGTATGATGACATCCACCACTTCATCAATGAAATTAGGTCTATACATGGTCTTTGATAACTTGTTAGAGGAATGATTGGGGGACTTAAGGCACTATTTTTTTTTTGATACCCATCTTGTTTATCCTCATATAATTATGTAGATGTCTATGAAGTTATATCAAGATAACTCTCAAATTCCAAGATTAAAAACTTTGAGTTGATGAATTCAGGGTACATATTCAAAATATTTCCCCCTCTATCATTGTAGACTTCTCTTCTATCAAGATCATAATTTTGGACTAACATGATCACCAACTCAAGTCTTTGAATAGATAGTGAAAAGGATCTAGCTTGTGGAAGGTCAAATTCATAAATACTTTGGACCCAATCATTTTTAAAGTCTGCACTTATCTGAGCCCAAAAATATCCTAGGTCAATGTGAACTAAATTAATATCTACTCTTTCTAGAATATTAGACTCCAAGTTGGGAGTCATTTCAAGGCCTTTAGATTTGAACTTCATTTCCTTAAGAGACATCGAAACTAAATTTATTACTTGTGAGAAACCAATTGTGAAATTTGGTGAAATCTATAGGTGTTTAAAGTAGTTCAAATCTCTAATAGAATTAGGAGGTGACTAAAGTAGGTTAAAATTCCATGGAGGTAGAAGGTGCTAGAATTAAGTGGAAGTTACACAAAGATGAAAGGTGTTTCAAAAAATGTAAACTTATATGAGGATGAAAGGTGTCTAGAGTAGGTTCATTTTTTTTAAAGACATAGAAGCTTTTAGAATTCTCAGGTGTTTGAATAAATGCTAAAGCTTGTGGAGGTAAAAGGTGATAGAGATAGGTCCAAAGTTTTTAGAGACATTAGAAGATTTTGTGGAATAATTATTGGTTTGAAAAATGAGATATGCTTGGGAATATTTTGGTTGGCTAGGTGAAAACCTACATTTTAATTGCAAAATATTGAAGGGAAAACTAAGGGTTTTATGATGATCACTTTGGGGGTGGGGGAAATTCTCACAATGAAAATTTTGAAAATGAAACCCTAGAAAAACTATAAAATTGACTGTAATTTTTTGAACAAATGACTACACAAATGCCTAATTCATAGATAACCCTAAAATGTCACCACAAGAAATAATAATTAAACTCTATGGAAGATTTTGAAATCTTTTCATAGAAAATGGAAAAATATCAAAAAAGAATTTCAAAATTTAAGAAAATTGGTAGAAATCACAAGGGAAATACTGTGTATGATGTGGCTTCTAAGTTTTGTAATCATGGCTTATATTATATGTACTTATTTTCACGTGGTTCAAGGTTGATGTCATGGTGCAAGTCATTATCAGAGCTCTAAGAACATACTTAAAAAATAAATCAATGAGAATCAAATACCCAAATTTGCTTAATTTATATATGAAGTCCCTAAAATAAATGTAGTTATGGTGGTTGGTAGTGGAGCTATGAGCTGCTTAGAGCAAGCCCCATGACCAAAAGAAATGAATGGCTTGGTTTGGAAGAAGGTAGAACTCACCAAGTACTTTGAAAAATTTTAAACTTGCAAAGTGCACTTTGGATTTTAGATTTCATGGAAGGGGGTATTTATGTTTTATAAGATCTAGATCGCTTCATGTATTTTGTATGTTTAAATATGCAAAGTGATTTTTGAGTTCTAGATTCCACCAGTTTAGATGTTTTGTGGTAGTAGAGCCCATTGTGCAATTTTAAAGTTTTAAAACTTGAAAAATGCATGTTGAGTTATATATTCCACCATGATAAAAGGGTAAAATGGGTTTTTTGGTTGTTTTAAGGGATTTTATAAAAAATAAAGGGGATCTTCCTTAGGGTATCAGATGTAATGATATTTTTGAGTTAAAAATATGATTTTTTTTGGTGAACTCTATGGGGTGATTACCTGCTAATCAATTTTAATCTAGTAGCCTTATCCATTAGGCATGAAATCAATAATTAGATTTTACAAACTTTAACCTGGGGATGAATGGAATGGAAGTTTCCTAAACAAGACAAAATAGGAAAAACATAGACAAACAAAATGAGGAAAAATAACACAACCTAAGGAAATAAAAACTCCTAATGAGTTGACCTATGAAGAAGCACTTATTAAAATACAAAACTAACCATAGTATATACAATATCTAAATCATTTTGAATGAGTTCCTAACTTAAAAGCAAGATTTTAGGTAAATATCATTAATTATGATAGGTAATTATTCTTATCAAGCTTAGAGATCTAGAATGTGTTGGCTTATTTAGACTAAGTAATAATATATGGATCACTCCATATTGCATCAAATGTGGTATGATTTCTTGGTTTATCCCTATCTACATCCCATTTGAGAACCATATTTCCTTCATTAAAGTTCTTTTTAGATGCCTATTTGTTGAAAGTCTTCTTATTCTGGCCCTAATTAGCTTCCAAGACCTTCATTGCTTGGTTCTTGATTTATTTAAGTTCCATGAGCTTGGCCAATATTACCATCATTACATCATTATCAATCAAGTTCAATTGGTGATTGAGATCTATAGATTGTAGCTTGATTGATAATGGCACTCTAGCTTCTCTTCCATATACCAACATGAAAGGTGAATTACCTATGTTTCTCTTGGGGGTGATCCTATCAGCCTAAAGTTTTGATTTCAATTTTGCATGCCAAGATATTTGGTTGTCTTCTATTATCCTCTTGATAATCCTAATAAGGTTCTTATTGGTTGACTCATCCAAATAATTACCCTAAGGATAATAATTAGAATAAGTGCTCAAATACACATTATGCTTGATATCCAATTCACTCACCTATGTGACCATGAAAGCTTTAGCATTATTAGAGATAATAGTGTGGGGTACACCAAATCTTGACACTACACTATCCATAAAATCCAAATTTGACACCTCTATAGTATATTTTAGTTCAATTGATTCAGTCCATCACGTATAATAATATATTGTTGTGAGGACTTGTTTGTACCTTGTACATGATGGTGGATTGATTATGCATATAAAGTCCATTCCCCATTGGGAAAATGGTTGATCTACTTGAATGGGCCTAAGAGGAAAGGTTATTAAATTTTACTTGTCGATGAAGTAGGCACACTTTTCATAGTTCCTCACCCATTGGTTGGTATATTTGAATAATTTAGGCCAATAATAGCCTCCTCACATTATATTTATGGTCATGGTACTTGTGGATAAATGTCCTCCTAATGGGCCATCATAATTTTTTTGAAGTACCTTAGAAACTTAATCATGCTCAATACATCTTAACATGGATCCATTCATATCCTTTATAAATAGTACTCCATCAACAAGGACATAAGGAATAGACTAGAGTCTATACTACCTTTTCTTAGACTATTAAAGATCATATGGATACTCACCAGTCTGCAATAAGTTGGTTACATCTTAGATCTAGTTATTGAAAATAGGTAGATTGGTTGGCTAAAGCATGTTTTGGACATATACTACTTCAGATGTTGGTTCAATAGTTTTAATATCAAAATCTAGGTGTTCACACAAACCTTTTACTCTTACTATCTTGGTAACTTTGATATCCAGGCATATTCTAAGACCTTGGTGATCCATCCTGATCACTTCTTATTTATCTCTCAGCTATTCAACAACTCTTTAACACTCGGGTGACTTACCATCAGATGAATCTTATTATTAGAGAACATATGCCTAAATATTTTTATAAACTTAATCATGGCATATACCTTCTTCTCTACAAAACTATAATTATCCTCATATCCTTTCAGGGATTGGCTAAAAAAAGATATTGGTTATTCTAATTGTTATTGATTGTGTTGAGTCAAAATGGTTGAGATGCTTTCTCTCATATAAATACATAAATAATGAAGTCTTTCTTATAATTTGGATTGATTAGGGTAGGATCCTGAGAGATAGATTATTTTATGGCCTTAAAACTATCTCTTCCATCTTGTGTCTAGCTAAAGATAGTAGAGAGGAAAAATTCCCACCATGAACATTGAAATGAGGGTTTTTACAAGGGAGGAAAAATTTAAGACAAATATTCTCATAAAACTAATCTTCCCAAGGAAACTTTGAAGTCCTTTCTTATGGATTGGTAGTGCCAATGAAAATATAGCACTAACTCTTTCTAGGTCTATCACAATACCTTCCTTTGACATTATATGCCCCAATAGTTTCCCTTCATTGACTATAAAAACACATTTATTTGGGTTTAAGGAAACCCCATATTCTCTACACCTTTCAAAAAAAATTCTAAAGTGGTATAGATGTGCTTTAGTATGGTTTGAGTAGATGATGATATAATCAAAATATACCAAGATCATTTCATTTATAATCCCTTTGAACACCATATCCATGGATATTTGAAATGATTATCCAACCTTGGTCAAACCAAAAGGCATTTTTTTTACGCATATGTTCTTCATTATGTGGTGAAGGTAGTTATTTAGTAGTATGATGCTTGTACCAAGATTTGGTTATAGCTAGAGTAACTATCTAGAATGGAAAACCTTTCATATGCTACAATAGTTTATAAAAATTTTCTCCATATTTGGGAGAGTATAGTGATCCTATAGGGATACTTTATTTAGGTCTCTAAAATCCATGTACAGCCTAATTTCACCATTTTTATTTCTGACAGGGACCAGATTGGCAACCTGAGATGAGTGATTGATGGAAAAAATTATATCAGCTTCTATCAATTTATAAAGCTCACTTTTCATTAGGAGTTATATCTTTGTATTGGTGGGCCTATTCTTTTATCTAATAGGCTTAGTGTTTGGATCCAACTCTATTTTATGTTGAGCTAAACTAGGGTTGAACCCTCTTAGATCACAATAGATCCAAGTGAAGTTATGATAAAATTCTTGGCATAATTAAATAAAATTTTGTTTCTCAAAGTCATTGCATACCTTCCCTATCTTTAGGGTTTTTCCTTTTGAGATGACCAGTGATTTGTTGTCCTCTTCATTGACTGAAATATTCTTTTTATTGCCTTTTAGTTGGTCATTCGAATTGAAAATGTTATCTAATGTAACAAGATCCATAAGTAGCTTGTTCATCTTTAGCTAGATGATCTGGTCCCCATATTGACCCTAAAGCTTAGGATGTTTCTTATCTAAGAATTTAGCTACTTCTCTTAAAAAGTTTATAATTTGTTTTATCATTATTAAAGACCTACCAATGAGTGAAATTGTCAAGGAAAAATTATCTTACCACCAATTTTACATGATGGTTGTTCTCTTTAATTATCTCCTTAGGTAAGTTATATTGGGATCCCAGTAAAGCCATACATTCAACATCCTTATTTCATGATCTTAATACTACATAAATATTTAGAGTAGTGAAATCTTTGAATAGGTCTCATAACCTGTGCTTATAAGATCTCAATAAGCTATTCTTAGTCACACTTATAGCTCTTACTTGGTGAAAAGTAAGTTTTTTATCACCAAATATATATAGATATTATATCCCTCTTTCTTTGGCCAACTACAGTCCTCAAATTAGGGATTCATATTTAGCTACATAATTAGTGTAGCTAAAGTAAAGTCTAAAAGAATAAAAATAACTCTCCTTTTTGGAAGAGACCAAGATAACACCTAAACTTTCTCTATTATTGCTTCTCAAAACATCAAAAAATAATTATCATATACCTTGAAGATCTTCAACTAGTTTTAGGATATTGGGAATAATTTCATCATTCCCATGTATGCAATATGTAGCTAGCGTAGTTTCTTCTACATGGTCATAAGGATAAAACTAGAAGGATATTCCCCATTTATCTAAGAGAATATCTAGGATATCTCTAGTGGTGGTTGCATCCTCATGATTAGTTTCTTCTTCTTGATCTTGTAATATGCAGTTCATGTTCATGAGAAGAGAGGTATATGGTTTAATATGATCCTTAGCTATTGGATCATCTCTTATCATTAATCTTGTCCCATACCTCATTATAAGAAACATGTGAGACCAATATATATACAAATATCCTCTCATTTTCATAGTTAAATCCCATGAAAGGAAAATGACAAAATAAGGGGGAAGGTCAATAATTGAGATGTCTTAGGAAATTGATAAACTGGGACAAGCATGGATAGTGAGATTTAAATATTTTATTATTCCTACTATTTAAACAATAGTTCCATCCAACTAAACCACTCCATTATTCACAGGTGTATATTTTATGCCAAGATCATTATTTATCTTTTTTGGCATAATAGAATTACTAGCTCCTGAATCTACCATGAAATTATGAACTAGAGGCTTCCCAATTATTAATGAGAGATAAAAAGGGGAAGGCTTACCACTTTTGCCCATATTAGCTTTAGTTTCTTGCTAATATAAACTAATGGAAATATTAGGCAAGCCTTATCTATTATTTGAGAATTCTTCAAGGCCTCTTGTAATAGATCTATTTATGATGGTATAGATAGTGCATCCCACTTAGTGACATTTAGATTAATCCTTTTCATTTACTCAACAATGTTGAAAGGGATACTACCAACCTTTGGCTACATCTTTACCGGAGTGGTTTCCTCTTTCACAATATTTATAGTAGGTACTTTTGATTTTGGTTGGATAGTAGGTACAAAGGGTAGCCTTTACATTATGTTATTCTTTGTAGGTTCTGGTACAACCTTGAAAGTTAAGGCTTGTTCTGTCCTAAGTGGTTGATCACTCTTAGTTTCTATTTTCTTTGATTGTGTATTTTTTACCACTAGACCTCCACCATTGAAAAGTTCCTCCTTTTGATTTACTCCACAAAATATTCTTCTTTCTAATTTAGAAGAGTAGATTCCCCTTATGTAGGTTCTTGTCTATCTACTTATTGGGAAGTGGACTCTTCCTTTTGTCCCTATGTAATTATCATGCCTTACACCATCAAAGCTTGACTAATGATGCCAATGTGTCAATTATTTTTATTATGTGGGTACAAATAGGGATAAAAACACTCATAGTCTTGAACCAAGTTATTTTGAATAGGTATAATGGCTTTATAAGTACTTAATGTTGGTAAGGCATAGACATTTTGGGGATTTGGATATGCATTTTGACCTTATAATTACTTATTACCTTGGTATTATTGCCTATCTCCATGATATGGTTAATTATTGGGATGATATGTTGGGTTAGCCTTCTAATAAGGTCTATAATTCTAAGATTATTTCCTCTTCATAGCTACTAAATCATTACCAAAAATATTGATTAGTGATTTGACCTCATTTATTTCATCCATGGGAGTCAGGGTTAGAGTCAATGCCTTACTCATGGTGGGAATTGGGGCAAGTGTAGGTGGTGTGGGAGATATTTCTAGAAATAGAGGCATTGGTAGTCTTAGGGTAATTTTTCCAACTTGGATTAAATAATTCTATGCCCTTATCATAATTTCACAAGTGTTAGGGAGTGTAGTGCTATATCACTATTTAGGGATCTCAAGTAATATAAGAAAGCATTATTTGTAGTTGGCTTGACTAGTTCTAGAATTATATTCCATGTCTTCTAGAAGAAAAAATTGAATCAGTCATGAGCTCATGAGGATCCCATTGAATGGTGGTCAACTGTTCAACCAATTAAATGTGGTCACTCTTATCTTTGAATTGGGTTAATAGTGCAGTGCCTAAATCATCCCAAACTTGGATAGAGTTGGGAATAAGACATTTATACCACTATAAAGCTTTACCCTTGAAGGAGGAGACTAAGAACCTAATTGTAACATTCTATTATACCACATTGTGGACAGTGCATAAATTGACAATATCTTGTATGTGCTCCATGGGAGTAGTGGAGGTTTTTCTAGTAAAATATGGTAGTCTTTTTAAGGCCAAGGTTGGTATATCATCATATTGGGCCAATTGGAGAGGGTTGGCCCCATTGAAGGCTATAAAAATTTTGTCCATTGTAAGATGAATACAATTGATGGGAGTAGGATTAATTATAGGAGATGCAAATAAACTTTATAGATATAATTTATAATGAGGTACATCTAATTTTGATATATTTTAAAGTGAAAATGACAATTTTAAAAATCAAATTTTTTACCTTTTTTAGTTGATCTCATTTGTCAGCTCAAGATGCATAACCCTTGAAATCTTTAAACCATAAAATAGTGGAGTTAGCAAGTGCTTTTGTAATGCATTTAAAGTTGATGCACTATTTTCCAAAAATAACACCATATTTATTTATATTTTTCATGTCCTACTAGGTGTGCCAAAAAATATTATCACATAAGTCTTGCACTCATTATTTGATGTGGAATAGGTCATTATGCAACACCTAATGATATAATGGAAAACCTCTGCACCATGGGATTGTGGTGAGTTGAGGTTAAAATTTAGAGAAGGCTAGCTTCCTTTCACTAAATTTGATGCAACTGATAAGATAATAGTTCTATGGAAATTTTGCTCTTTTAGTGTTTTTTCTCCTAAACTAACCTTTGCTAAGGAAAAGGGAAAAAATGAGACTTTATGAAACTAAAATAGTGATTGCACTAGATATCTTAGTGGGTATTAATGCTTTCTTGATGAACACAATTGAATAGAAAATTATATTTAAATTTATTTAGCACAAATTCATACAAAATGGGAAACTAGAGGCAATATTTAGTTATTTTCATGAAAGGGATAAGAGTTCTTTATTTTAATCAAAAAATATTTTTAGAAGGGTAAAAATACCAAAAATGAATTTCTTTTGGTTGAAATAAGAAAAAAAACTTCCATAATCACTCAAATAACTAGTATACACATATATCTCTTAGACAAGAAAGGAAAATCTTCATTTTTTTTCCTTTCTAAAGGTTAAAGTTTGTAGAAAATACATTCAAAATACAAAAATTATATCTTATAACAACAAAAAGATGATTTGGGCCATGGGTTTAACCCATCCCTATACAAAAATATCTCATATATGAGATGTAATCATCAAAACTTGAACACCCAGTTAGAGAATGTGATGTCCCCTTTAATCAGGGACTCCTTTTTTCTCCTACAAAAGCTCTGATACCACTGTAATATCCCCTTCAAACAGGAAATATAGCAACACAAAAAATCTAAACCAAGATATAATCTCTGTTGAATAAATTCAGAATGATAACAATAATATAGTTTTTTTCAATAGTAAATCACTTGTCCTTCTAAACTATTACAATTGCAGTCCTCTATTATGCATATAAATATGAAATACAGTCTTGAAAACCTTGGCTTTGCAAATCTGGAAGTGTAAATTGAATTCTGGAAAGTCTCAGCCTGCTGTGTCGAACACACAGTCACCGGCGTCGGTCGATATACTACCGATGTCGGTCACCGCAGGTCCTTATCTGCCGACATCGGTCTCCAATCGGCCGATGTCGGTATCTGGAAGCTCTCTGTCAGTCGATGTCGGTGTCGGTATGGATTCGTACGGACTTTGTACGACTGCCAATTAAGCACAACTTCCCTGTTTTCAACCCCTGATCTGAAAATATATGCTTCTAGCACAGAAGATCTCTAGCTGTATAATTTATTGAATCAAAACATAAATAAATAAATACCTAGAATATCTGTAATAACTTCTGTGTGAAGTTATCTCTCAACCCTGTAAATTTTGTGATAACTTCTGGATGAAGCTATCTCTCAATTTGGCAATAGATCAGCTGATATTTCACAACCTCTTAATTGCACACACTGAAGAGGGAACATTCTCCAATGCAAATGGAATCCTGGAACCCTAGGCTCAGTCTTCACAGAAGAAATTCTTCAAAATCAATAATCAATAATCAATGGCTAATCCATAATGGCCTCCATGTGAAACCCTTATACCCTCAAAAGATATGCTTGCCCTAATTAGGGTTTTTATTAAATTAGCATTAGGGTTTCTAATTTAAAATTAGACCAAATAATTAATAATTAATAATTAATTATTAATGAGACCAAATAATTAATATTTGATTAAATCAATCAAATATTAATATCTCCCTCAATATACGTCAGATCCTCAAACCGATCGAAGCAGGTGAATTAGGGAGTGATTCTGCACATGACCATACCAAAATAAAGGTGCTCCACTGCATGTCAAATATCCCTAAATAATAGGAGCATCAAGCAAACATGTCTGAAAGACCCTGAATGAAAACCAAATGTAGAAATTCTGTGAATCAAAGTCAAGCCAAGCTCCATTATGACCCTCTATCCATCCTATTAGCCTACGAAGGTCGTATAATAGGCTAATCATCAAGTCTGTCAATGTCCACAAAAAAGGGGACATGACAATCCACCCCTCCTAAAATTGCTTGTCCCCAAGCAATCTCAGAACAATGAACCACTCAATCCTCCTGGATCCCAAATGTAGTTATGCCCTGCACTGCTGTGAATCCATGTGAGTACCTGCAATATCATCAGAAGTAAAACAAAGAGGAACCCATAATCAAATTGGCGAACACAACTCAACCAATCTCTGAAATCACAACTGCCCTGGATGTGTCGATACTGTAGACTGTGTACTAGGCAACTGCAAATTCCATCTACAAAAGATGGTGTTAATCCATCCCATAACTGATCCCTCTGTAATTGTGGCACAACTAACTGTACCACACTGTCAAATGTGTGAGAAGAATCAATCTGGAGACTCGACTCCACTGGTATCCCAAACCCCTCAGAATCAGGTACTCCCAAGTCCTGAATATGTGTGTGATCCTCAACCACATGCTCCTCATAAGCGGCTATAGAAACATACTCATCACCCACACTCAGTGTACTAACATCTGAGTACACCTCCACACTCTGAATGCAAGCATCAGACTCATCCTCACTATCTAACTCCTGAGTTAAACTTACCTTAAGACAAAGCTCATCCACAACATCCTCAACTACTCCTACCTGTGAAGATAATGCAGATAAATCATTACCTGAAGATGTGTTAATATCTCCCTGTACTGGATCAGCATGACTGTCAAACTCATCATGTAAGTGGCTGCATGTCATAGGAAAAGCACTACGATCCTTGGGCCTATTAATTAAACTCTTTAACCACATACAAGCTCTAGGTGAGACATTTCTCCCTTTTGTCCAGACATACCATAGATCTTCTGCCAAAAGTTTAGAAATTTTATCCTCCTCCTCAAACAAGATTGTGAACATAATAGAGTGCATTGATGCCAATATATTACTAGAATGAAACTCATCTAAAATATTCCAAAATATTTTAAACATCATGCGAATTTCACCAATACAACCTACTAACATCATAATGTTTTCAAATCCATACCTTGCAAATGTTTCAAGTAATCTTGCCCTCCTTGAGAAATGAGGGTCTCTAATGTTATCCAACTTTTTGAAGCTTTTTACCATGGCATAAAGTACCTCTCTCATAATTTGATCATCATGAAAATCAAAGCCAGCTATGATCCTCATCATTTCACTAATGCAAGAGAGAGCTACAAGTCTTACCACCTCATTATGATGTCTCAATAATCGGGGCTTCACCAACGAATCAAATGCTGGAAATAACACTGTTTGCATCTCATAAGTATTTGAATGCTCAACCTTGCCTAAATAAGTGTCTAACTCCTCCAAAATTTTTAGAGTGTCATCTGCGTGCTGAAATGGATGATCTAATTTCTTCTTTGCATTGTGCATGCGTTCTTCCAAATCTTTGACATCTGTTAAAGCCATACTGATACCCAAGCTACCCAACAAGATGGCAAGACATTAGTTCTGATGTGCCTAATAGGATGGCAGGAATTTGGCTCTGATACCACTGTGATGTCCCCTTTAATCAGGGACTCCTTTTTTCTCCTACAAAAGCTCTGATACCACTGTAATATCCCCTTCAAACAGGAAATATAGCAACACAAAAAATCTGAACCAAGATATAATCTCTGTTGAATAAATTCAGAATGATAACAATAATATAGTTTTTTTCAATAGTAAATCACATATCTTATCACTTGTCCTTCTAAACTATTACAATTGCAGTCCTCTATTATGCATATAAATATGAAATACAGTCTTGAAAACCCTGGCTTTGCAAATTTGGAAGTGTAAATTGAATTCTGGAAAGTCTCAGCCTGCTGTGTCGAACACACAGTCACCGGCGTCGGTCGATATACTGCCGATGTCGGTCACCGCAGGTCCTTATCTGCCGACATCGGTCTCCAATCGGCCGATGTCGGTATCTGGAAGCTCTCTATCAGTCGATGTCGGTGTCGGTATGGATTCGTATGGACTTCGTACGACTGCCAATTAAGCACAACTTCCCTGTTTTCAACCCCTGATCTGAAAATATATGCTTCTAGCACAGAAGATCTCTAGCTGTATAATTTATTGAATCAAAACATAAATAAATAAATACCTAGAATATCTGTAATAACTTCTGTGTGAAGTTATCTCTCAACCCTGTAAATTCTGTGATAACTTCTGGATGAAGCTATCTCTCAATTTGGCAATAGATCAGCTAATATTTCACAACCTCTTAATTGCACACACTGAAGAGGGAACATTCTCCAATGCAAATGGAATCCTGGAACCCTAGGCTCAGTCTTCACAGAAGAAATTCTTCAAAATCAATAATCAATAATCAATGGCTAATCCATAATGGCTTCCATGTGAAACCCTTATACCCTCAAAAGATATGCTTGCCCTAATTAGGGTTTTTCTTAAATTAGCATTAGGGTTTCTAATTTAAAATTAGACCAAATAATTAATAATTAATAATTAATTATTAATGAGACCAAATAATTAATATTTGATTAAATCAATCAAATATTAATATCTCCCTCAATATACGTCAGATCCTCAAACCGATCGAAGCAGGTGAATCAGGGAGTGATTCTGCACATGACCATACCAAAATAAAGGTGCTCCACTGCATGTCAAATATCCCTAAATTATAGGAGCATCAAGCAAACATGTCTGAAAGACCCTGAATGAAAACCAAATGTAGAAATTCTGTGAATCAAAGTCAAGCCAAGCTCCATTATGACCCTCTATCCATCCTATTAGCCTACGAAGGTCGTATAATAGGCTAATCATCAAGTCTGTCAATGTCCACGAAAAAGGGGACATGACAGAGAAACCATGTAGATCTAAAAATTCATGTAAAAAGGGGTGAGTTAGTCTATTCCTAGCATGTTGGACTTATAGAATAGTTTTAAAAGTGGAATTCAATAGTTGGGTGTGATCCTTGGTGTGGAATAGTGTGGCATGGCATAGTTGGAACTAGAAGATCTCCATGAAAGGTTTCATCTTCAATAGCTGAAAATAGCTCTTCATTCAAAATAGGTGGCACCCAAGATAAACTTGACTTTTCAAAAGATAACTAAACTTACCTTTGCAAAATACTAACTTAAAAAACACAAGTGAGACTTTTAAAATTTTAAAATTCAATCACTTTTGTCAAAATGGAACTTGTAATTTAAAATTCATGGTTTCACACTTTTAGCAATTATAACTTGTCAAAATAGAAAGTGTAATTTACAATTGCTTTTTACAACTTTCACATTGTTAAAAAAATACAAGTTTCTCTTTCTCAAAAAGAGTTATAAAAATAGTTGTTTCTTCATAGTTACAAATTACAATATTTTTAAAATATGAAACACAACATATGAAAATATTAAAAAAATTTAATCAACATTTAGAATTTCTTTAGCTTTCTTGTTTTTCTTGGCTTGAAGTTTTTCAGCATATGCATCAAAGGATTTGAAAACTTCTTATATTCACTCTTCATCTAGTTTATAAGATTAAATATGAGAATCTATAAAATATTATTGAACATAAAATAACTTTATTCTAAAGGTATTTATTCCATGCATCTATGTTCTTATCCTATCCATCACATTTTCATACCTAAAAAACCCATGGATGGAACTCAAGATGAAGACTATATCCTTTGAAGATTATTTTTAAACAACTTCCTTGAACTTATTCTAGGCTTCTTCATCTTGTAGGATATTTTTTGAGTCATCTATCAATTGACATGACATCATATTCATCATTAATTTGATGTCATACAAAATATCAATAACTTTATCATGAGTAACCTTAGCTTGGTGACTAGACTCCATTGGTATCCTTATTTGAAATTGAGCTACTCTATGTAATTATTCATACTTGGATTCTTTATTTAGTATTTTATCAATAAAAGGTATGTCTACATAAATTAAACCTACATCTATCAATTTTAGATAACATAGATTCAAGGTTTAAATCTCTCTTTCATATTAATTAACCTACTCTTTCAAAATATTTTTTCTCTCTCTGATCATTTTATTACCCTTATAAATGAGTTCCTCAAACCACTCTTTCATAGCCATTCCCATGTGAGTAATCTCTCAAAATAAATCAATTGTAACTTGATTTGGAATCTGATTGATTGGATGCATCGATTATGGTTATTTATATGGTTCACTTGAGTTTATAAACTAGTTCAATGCTAATGTAATATGATCCACCTTTCTCTTCAACTAATCTTTGGTGGCCTTATCATGATCAATCCATTCAAAGAGAGAGTTTATGCCATATTTCACACCATATTTTAACCCCTCTCTTATTATCCATCTAAAATGGATATTTTAAATCTGATAATCTGATAGACTAAAGTACAATGTACTAGGATCAATCATTTGTTTCCTCTTCTTCCCTACTAATTGGGATAATCAACTAGGGGTTGTCTCTAATTTATTATAAACTATCACCAAAGAATCAAAAATTTAGGTTGTTGTACTAGTAGATACTCTGAGCATTGTATAATCCTAGGAGGATGTTGTTATTGGTTGTTTAGGAGGTGTCGGTGAAATTTTACTCCCATTATTAGGATGTAAACCTACATTCACATCAATCACATGTATTTCTCTAATTTCTACTATAGGAGTTGTGGAGACAATGGAAGTGGATGAGGTTTGGGAAATAGAAACAACTATGTCTTTTGGGGAGTGGAAGATGGGATAGACATAGGGATTATGAATTTGGTAATGGGAGAAGACAGGAAGATAAAGCATTAAATAAATAAATGAGATATGTGTGACCACTCAGAGTTAGTGATATAAGGAAAGTGAATGGATATGAAAATGAAACAATACTTACCTCAAGAATTAGAGTAGCCTATGGGACTGAAGTTAGGATAATTTCATCCATAACTTTGTACTATTGGTTGGTGTTGGAAATTAATGGGGATTAAATAGATGGGATTATGATTAGAATGGAAAGAGGAATGGAATGAAAGGGGAGGTGAAATTATAGGAAGGGAAAGTGGAGTGGAAACTTGAGATTCCATTGATGGGGGACCCTAAGTGTCCACTTTACTTAATTGTGTTAGTTGTACTTGGCTCGATATGGTTATAATGGAAGGTGAAGTAGAAACTATAGATGTAGGGTAAATGGAGACAAGAGTTGGAGTTGACACTAGAGATGTTAAAACCTAAGATCTTAGAGTAGAAATAAGGGGTGAAGGTGATGAAATATCTAAGATAATATAGGTAGTAGGAGGGAGAATAATAAATATTGGGGTTATCACTATTAAAGTTATAGGAATTGAAGATATGGAAGCTTGTGTTGTTTTTGTATCTTCAGATGGAAGGTTGATTGGTTTTTTTATAACTTCCCCCATTCTTCTTCACTCATATTTCTTTGCCTTAGTATTTATATTCTTCTCAAGATCCTCTAATGATTATCTTGGTCCCTCTTATAATGGAGTAACGAACTCTACCTTAATCTTTAAAAGCTTTTCGTTGACCCCTATTATTTCTATCATTATCTGAATTCCCTTATTTAGCTAATTGATTGTTTTGTTAATCACATGAGCTATTATATCAAATAGAGAAAGTGATTCTAGAATAGACCACCTTACTATTGGAAGGGTTGTGTGATGACATATATATAATAAATTGGGTCCACTATAGATTCATCATATACTAAGTCATCTAGAACTGGTACTAAATCATAGTCTTTGATTTGTTGTGGGGATATCCTAGAATAATCCCTCATCCTGACTCTTTTCTCATCTTCATAATCTTCCCAATAAATCCTCATAATATGGCACATGATCACATGATGAAATTTCTAATGTGATGGTAATTTTTCCATATACATCAAAAAATGGCCTTGAATCTAAAGTCTTAAGTGTTATTTGACACATTTTAGCTTCAACACACTTGGTCTTAAGGAGGGATTGACATGTGTATCAAATAATGGAAATTAGGAAATTCATCCCTACCTCATACTTATTAAAAAGGAGCTTGTGTGTCTCTACGAGCTACTTGAACAACTCCAATAGTTCCCATTTATCACTAACATATCTAGGAAGAATATAGGGATAACCACAAAAACTTATTGTCTTGATTTAAGAAAAGGTATGGAACTAGATGAAATAGGAGCCCCATTTTCTAATCTCATTCACTATTACTAGTGAGAACCTTATTCTCCCAAGTTCCTTATTGAACATGATAATGATGTAATAGATGAAATCATCATTTACTCACCTAAAATGTTGCTTACTAGCCTCTAATGTGAGGTTGATGTAGTAGTTATACACTCTACTTATTTCCTTAGGAACTATATTAAGGCTTGAGAATAATCTCCCTTTGGCCAAAATATAGATAATGTAGGAGGTCATATAGAATTTATTGATTGTTTGAAACTACATCAATTGCTTATGGAGGGAATCATTTATTAATTGGGACCAATGAATTATTGTTTATTTTGTCAGATGACCCAATATACTAGTACATCCACTCTTGAAAACACTCAGCATCTAGATTTCTAGTGACCCTATACAATATTATGATAATGTCTCCTAATTCATCAATGAAATTAGGCCTATACATGGTCTTTGGTAACCTATTGGAGGAATGATTAGGGGACTTAAACACTATTTGTTTATTATTTTTAACACCCATCTCATTTATCTTCATAAAATTATGTGGATGTCTATGGATTTATATCCAAATAACTCTCAAATTCTAGGATTATAAACACTGAGTTGAATTCAAGGTCTAAATTCAAAATCTTTCCCTTTTGTCATTGTAGATATCTCTTCTATCAAGATCATAGTATTGGGATAATATGATCATAAACTCAAGGATTTAAATAGATAGTGGCAAGGCTACAACTTATGGAAGACTAGGGTCATAGATACTTTAGACACAATCAATTTTAAAGTCTGCACTTATCTAAGCTCAAAAATGTCCTAGTCAATGTGACCTAAATTAGTATATGTTATTTTTCTAACATTAGAATCTAAGCTAGGAGCTACTTTAGGGCCTTTATATTTGAACTTCATTTCCTTAGGAGATATGGAAACTTAAGTTATTACTTGTGAGAAACTAACTATGAAAGATGGTAGAATCTATAGGTGTTTAAAGTAATTTAAATATTTGATATAACTCAAAGGTTCTTGAATCAGGCAAAAATCTTGTGGAGGTAGAAGGTGCTAGAAGTAAGTGTAAGATATATAGATAAGGAACATGTTCCAAGCAATGCAAACTTACATGAGGATGAGAGGTGTCTGGGGCAAGTTCACTTTATGAAAAATGTAGAATGTTGTAGAGGTCTTAGGTGTTTGAAGCAATGTTAAAGCCCATGAAGGTAGAAGGTGGTGGAGAAAGGTCTTAAGTCCATATGTGTGTTGGAGGATTTTTTTGTAATATTTGCTAGTTGGAAAAATGAGATATGCTTTGGAATATTCTTCTTGGCCAAGTGAAAACCTAGATTTTGATTATGAAATATCAAAGGGAAAACTAGAGGTTTTATGACGATCACTTTAGGGGGAAATTATCATGATGAAAATTTTGAAAATGAAACCCTAGAAACCCTTAAAAATTGACTACACTTATTTGAACAAACAACTACATAAATGCCTAATTCATAGATAACCCTAAAACATCACCATAAGAAACAATAACTAAACTCTATGGAAGATTTTGAAATATTTTTAAAAAATGGAAAAATATTGAAAAAAACATTTCAAAATATAGGAAAATTAGTGAAAATCATAACAAGAATATCGTGTATGATGTGGCCTCTGAGTTTTGCAATCATGGCTTATCTTATAAGTAATTGTTTGCACATGGATTGAGGTTTGATGGTATGGTATAACTCATTATTAGATCTCTAAGAACATACTTATAAAATAAACAAATGATAATCAAATCCCTAAATTTACTTAGTTTATATAAAAACCCTATAATAAATGTAGTTATGGCGTTTGGTGGCAGAGCTAGGAGCTCCTTGGAGTAAGTCCCATGTCTATGAGAAATGAATGGAATGGTTTGAAATAAGGCAAAAATTATCTAGCCTTTTACATGTTTGAAAATGTGCAAAGTGTACTTTAGGTTTCAAATTCCATAGAAGGGGGTATTTATGTTTTGTGGGATCTGAATCCCACCATGCATTTTGCACATTTGTAAATGTGCAAAGTGCTTATCGAGTTAAATATTCTACCAGTTTAGATGCTTTATGAGATGTGAATCCCATCATGCATTTTTCAAGTTTCACAACTTTTAAAATGCATGCCAAGTTTTACATTCCACTATGAAAAAATGGGAAGATGGTTTTTTTGGTGGTTTCAATAGATTTTCTAAAAAACAGAGGGGGTGTCCCTTAGGGTATTAGATGTAATGATATTATTGAGGAAAAAATATCGACACTAACCAGGAAGAAGAAATTTAATTCTATAAAGTAACAAAAATATGTAGAGGACCCCCTCTCAATTTTGAAGGCATATGGTTATGTAGCCACACAATTGGTGAAAGGAATGCAATAGAGAACAATTGAGATAGAATTAAAAAACAAAGCCACATTACAAAAGGAGATTATCACTAAGGTGGAATGGGAATTTGAGGTTATGTTTAACACTCTAAATACTTTATATCAATAAAAAGTAAAAGGATATGAAGTTTTTAACAAAATTTTTAAATTCAAAAACACCTATGGGATTTATAACATAAAAGTAATTAACTTGGTTAAGTTGATTAGGATGAAGAAATTTGAATATCTAAACCTAGTACCCTTGGAGGATTTGAGCATTGCTTAGTCCTATATTATTGGAAAAATGATAGCCTTGAATAAATGGATTGATGATATGAGATCCTTGGGCCAATCTCTTACTCAGTTAGGTGACATAGTTATTACTCTACTCAAAGAGGATGAAATCACACACATTGTAAATAAAGATGGCACCATCATCATCAAGGATTATTTTAGAACCCAAATCCAAAATTTCATTATCAATTTCAAAAAATAGGCACTAGCTTAAGGAGTAACCTTTGGGCAAGAGATGGTGGACTTGGTATCATCAACCAATCAAATAATCAAGAAGGTAGTAGTAATCAATGAGACCATAAGATTTCTCTTAACCAATCATGATGTAATGTCACATTTCCCCATAAAATTTCTAAAAGAGCCCATCATAGATTTGAAATTTATTGACAGTGATTATAAAAATTTCTCTAAGGCATGGAAGGGAAAAATAAAATTTGATAAGTAGGTGAGTAGAAAACCATAAATGGTCACCACAAGATCTTCTTACTCTTTTTCCCATCCTATAATTTCCTCTTCTTTTTCTACATTGATAGCTTCATCACTATCCACAACAATAGGATCCCATCCTAGCACTTTAGAAACAAGATATCAATTTATTAGGGTTTTTTTCTTTGATGAATTTCATATTCTACTTCCACTCAATATATTGTAAAATGAATCCCTCTTTGGATAGGGAATTTTATTTTATTTTTTAGAACATGAGGAGATTTTATATAGAGACAATTGTCATGTATTTGATTCTTTTGTAGCCAATGTAAACATCTTTGGCATGAAAAGAGTCCTATATATAGGGGTTTGCCCCCTCATTTATACTTAGGAATATAACTTTGTGAAATTAATGAAAATAGAAAGAGGAATTCTAGTAATTTTTTCATTGCTTTCATATTTTATTATTTCTCAAGTTTTGTAAATGATAGATGGTTTCATTTTTATAATGGTCAAATATGATAATAGTGTTTCCAATGCATTTTGTTAGTTTGTGATTTTTACTATTCTAATAAAATCTATGTATGCTCTATTTCCCTCTTAATGTACAAATAAATATTCTTAAGGCAATTTTTTATGGGTCGCCTTTTAAGGCATACTTATTAGATATGTGTATTTTACCTTAGAATCACCATTTCATTTATGGTATCTTGAGTCTAGCACTAGAATCTCATGAATGTTAGTTTTATTTCCACTACCACCATAAATAACTAAAGGAAATATGTTAGTCTTTGTTATTTCAAGGAAAATCTTATTTTATACTCAACCTTTCCCTTTCTTTTGAATTTTTTGACATGAATCACTTTAGTTTACTATTCACTATAAATATTCATGTGTTTGTTTAAGTTTTGGAAATAAGTCGGTAAAAATATAAAGCAATTTTCACCTTAACAATAAGAAAAAAAATCAAGTAGATTTTGTCACTACAAAGCTACTATTTTTCATACAACAAATTTTTATTATAGGATAAAGGTGATAGTTATATAATCATTCCAAAAAAATGAATTAAGACCTATGGTTTTCTAGGACCTACACAATAAATTGAGATGTATTATTATACAATTTGTATTGTATCCTTGACATAGATGTATGTATACTATCAAGCACTTTTGTAGCATCACTTTCATCATCAACTTTAAGAATCATCTTCTATCTTTTCATATTAGGCTAAAGTGGAGGAATGAATTCCTTTTGTGGGGTTCTTTTCTTCCTCATGTAGTACTAATTTAACAATTTTGGGAATATTGGGGTTTTATTCATAATTTAGTTAAAGGGTATAGATTGATAAATTAGTAAATAATATGTAATAAATAACCTAATAATTTATGAAATTTATTTGTAATTAGATATTTTCTAAAAATAGTACTAAAAGGGAAAAAATAATACTTAGCTTGAAACTATGTTGATCCAATTGAGATAGAGGCTAATATTGATTGTGCAAGCTTGGAACACTATCACAAACTAGATTCTAACTTTCATTTTCTGATTGGATAAGAGTGATAAAAGTGGATAGGAGTGGCACTAATACTATAGTCCTTGTCTAGCACTATTATCCTAAGAGTCTGAGATTTTTGGATTTTATTCAATAGGTTTGTGTGACACTATCTCTAAATTTGTGAAGCTTTGCTATCAACACTATTCCCTATAGAGCTGATCTTATTCATTTCTAAGCCTTCAATGTACTTTAACAAAACTTTGGAAAATAGGGAGAAGGGGTTAGTGTGTGTAAGATTCATTGGATGTGATTCACACCCTGTGTGTGGGTGCACTACCTACATACTAATACTATGAGGAGGATCAAGCCATATATAGTTCTCCCTTAAAGAGTGCTTGGTGCAATAATGAATGAAAATTCAAGAAATGCCAGAAATGGGTGTTCTCAAGATGACTAGGTGTTGGTGTAAGGACTTGAATTGACTTGAAAGTGTATAGGCTAGTTGTATGTAAATAATATGGAAGATTTCTTAAGTGGTCTTGCTTGTATTCTTGTTTTCTTGAGTGATATTTACCAACCCTTTCCAAATGATCTTTGAATGGGATTTTATAAGGATCTATTAGTCATGGATTGAATTTACTCATGTTAGGTCAACAAGGAGAAGGATGGGGAATGAGAAGAAATTGATTGTTGGGGCTATAAATGAGCTTGTACAATAGCACTAAAATTATATAATAGTGGCACTGATGCTTCTATCATAATTGGGTTATATTATCTTATGTAGATAGGACCTAGGGGATGGATTGGTCATGAAAAGAGGGCTTGTCTTAGCTAGGATTAGGTCTGGAAGGCTATAAATGACTGAGAATCAGTAAAAATAAGCCTATGAGGGTTATGAGAAAAAAAAGAGGGACCTATGGGTTGGGTATCATTATCCATGCTCAAGTTACCATTTTTTGTATTTTATATGACTGCATTTCCCCCCCACTTTATTCTAGTGATGTAACAAAGC
Source organism: Torreya grandis (assembly GCA_037957365.1). Lineage (NCBI taxonomy): Eukaryota > Viridiplantae > Streptophyta > Pinopsida > Cupressales > Taxaceae > Torreya > Torreya grandis. The sequence continues at coordinate 2,427,160 of JARHVA010001531.1, read as the reverse complement.
AAAATACTAGGATAAAGGGAAAAATAAAGTGTACCTAAACTTAACTGCAAGGGTGAAGCTCATGAATCTTGTGTGATGTTAGGTGTGCATAGAGAGAGAACACTATGAAGTGTAAATCTACAAAAAGAAAATAAAGAGTAGATCAGTTCTTACTAGATATCCTATATCTAAAATAAGAACATACAAAGTTGGGTAAAAGATAAGAAGAGAAAGGAATGAATACACCTCACTAGGTATGTAGATAAATACAAAACCTATGGTGATGATAAGTGATGTTGGATGTGTGTTGTACCAAGAGTAATATCATGAATGGAGCTGAGTGCTCAATTCTTTGAGAAGTGGCTCAAAAATGAAAAGGATGGCCCTTTAGCTCCATCATCACCCACTAAGTGAAGCTAGGTGCTCATGCTTGTGTTGATTGATGTTTGGACTATGTTTCGAATCCCTTTGAATAGGTGGCTAAAGAATACAAAGGCTAGATAGTAATTTGGATCCATAATTACCTCATGAAGTGAAGTTGTAAACTAATATTGATATGGAATGTGTGTCATATGAGATGGTTACTGAAAACCATGAATGTACTATGATCTAACAATGTTGGCATGGATAGCCAAATGTATGTTAGAAACTAGGCCACTCTTGGCCATTTTGAAATATGGATATTAGGCTTGTATTAAATCCACTCCAAAATTGAGAATCTAGCTTATGTGGAAGCCACTTGAGAACTCAAGAACTCAGAAGTTAGGCTTGTATGAAAGCCAAACCAAAAATGAGAATCTAGCTTATATAGAAGCCACTCAAGAACTTGAGAACTTAGAAGTTAGCCTTATATGAAAGCCAAACCAAAATGATGCCAACCACCTATAGATAAGCTAGGTGGTTGGCATTAAAATATTGAGAATTCTTGGGTAATGCTAAAATAAAAAATAAAAAACAAATGTGCCATGCACATCACCCCCAACCACTAGTGTCTAAAACATGGATTCTGATATGGATGTTGTACCAACTACCCTATCTAAAATTAGAAGTGAGAGTCATCATGCCATGAATGATGCCCCATATATCTATATTCTCTAATAAAATTATATTAAAACTACTGATTTTGGTTTGAATTATAGTTGACAAAACTATAAACTTACCTTTTTGTCTATTTCTAGAAAATCTAGTTTTTTTACTATTTGGACAGGAGTACCAGAAATAGATAGTATCACCATTGATGTTATATCCTAATCATGGCACTATTGTCTTGGGCCAAATCTAATGATTATTCTAGATTCTTAACTATTTTCCTAGTCTATTATGACTATTTTGATGTTTGGTTACTATTTTAAGTGTTCTAAAACTAGAATTTTTTGGTTGATAAGAGTTTTAATCTCTATGACAAAACCCCTATTTATTTCCCCCTCTTCTGAGGGTAGGAATGGAGACCCTATAATGACTACCCTAAGAATAAATATCCCTACAATTGTGTTATGTTACTTGGATACATGATATAATAATGATAATCAATAAGATATCTTAAGATATAACATGGGTTGGAGTGAGAGATTGTTAGATCAATAAGAGTATGCCTAGATATATAAAACAATGTAATAACATGTGTAATGTACTGAACTAGTATTTAAAGTCTAGTTAGTGGTTAGTTTTTAGTTTTTATTTAAAGGGGTGGAGTAAGATATCCATCATGGCATCTAGGAAAACATGAATAATGCATTATATAGATCATGACATTGTAAAAAATTGAAAGTAATGAAGAAACAAGCACACAAGTCAAGAAGTAAGAAGTATACAAGAGTGGCCAAGGAGATAAAAAAACAAGGGACATGGGCACATGTCACTTAAACTAGAAATCAAGCATTCAAGGTATGTTAAAATTCCACATACACACAAATGGATTAAGAAAAATTGGCACAAGGTCCATAGGCACATTGAAGAGTACAAGCAAAGGACATTGGAAAATGTCCTAAGGCATACACATAAATAGAAGCAAAGGACATTGACAAATATCCTAAGGCACATATAATAGAAAAGTAGGAATTGGTAATGAAATCACATCAAGCAATGCTAATCAAGAAGATAAAAAATGTAAAGACTATAAAGATACAATCACATCTAACTAATCAAAGCAAGAGGGAAAGTATGCAAGTCATGTTTAGTATAAGACTAGGTGTATGGAAAGAAATACATAAGTGTTAGATACTAATGATATGTTGATAAAGTAATCTATATAAGCTATTAGATAATGCACATCAACATGGTAACTTAGAGTGTGGAGTGTAGGAATGACATAACCTGGATGGTGTAGTCATGTATAAGATGCCCCTAGTGGGTATTTATATCAATGTGTGTCTCGAATGTATAAGTAGGAATGCCCCCTCAATGGGTAGAGTGAAGCAATCAAGTAGCTATATTTTACTGCATACACTCAAAGAAGATCAAGTGAAGAATGGTAATGTAGATAAATCAACATACAATATCATGAAACAAAAAATGTAAGTCCTAGCATAATAGTAGCAATGTAAAGCATGGATGATTCATACAATCAAATTGTTTTTGTTATTTTTGACATATTTGAATGTTTTTGTATTTTTTGAAATGTTATATTGTTTTTTATTTTAAAATATTTGAACTATGTACAATCAAGAAAAAGAGATTATGTATAATCAATTGTAAAAAACTATGTATATGTAATTCTATAAGGAAAACTATGTACAATCATGTAAACAAAGCAATATGTACATAATGATATAAAATACTATGATAGTGGGGGGAAGGGGTCCAAGGATGGAGCCTTTTGGGGGTGGAAATAGAGGAAGGGGTCATGTTCATCATCAAATGTCTTGAGATAATAATCATAAGTGTCATCATATGGTGTAGATTCTATGTTCATGGTGTCATCATGCTGAAGGTGAATTGAAGGTTTATCTGGTGGTAGAGATGTTGACTATGCTTTAGGACATTTAGCCCTATTGGTGGATGATTTTAGTGGAAGTAGTGAAGTTGGTGATACTAGTGGTGCTATAATTTTAATAATACCTTGATATTTTAGTTTATCTAATCTCTATTATAAATCTTTACGTGAGTTTATATCATGGCTTGTAATCCTATGAAAATTACAAAATGGGTGACCATCCTACTGTGATAATATGTTGATAGATCTATGTCATAATGTAGGTAATGTGATCAATCCAAGATCAAGTAATATCTATAAGATAAACTATGGTTGATGTTGTGTGCTGCCTACCTAAATCTAAATATTTGGCTCTATATTCATAGAGGTAACCATGTGAATTGTATGTGCCAAGTGATCTATGGCCATGAGTGTGGATTATATATTGAGAGTGTAGTGCGAGATATTAAAAGTGATGTAGGATGTGTAATGAGACCTCTAGAGTCATCTCAATACTCTCTTGGGCTAACTGGTGTGAAGCTCAATCCACACAAATAGTCATCTATGAGTGTGGGTGTCATATCATAATCTAAAGAAGCTTGGGAATTTGTATCAACATCATGTACATATGGTAACTCAAAATTTACCACAAGGGGTAACTATGATATAGGATTCTCATCATCTATAGTAGTAAAAGAAAATACTATTGTAAAAGTATTTGTAATTTATGGAGTAATGATGAAATTAACTAGAACTATTGGTATTGCTCTCAATGATTGTGTATGTGTAACAAGGGTCATAACTATGAGTGATAAAGTAGCTAGAGTGGATAAAGATGATATGATTGGTAGAATATTGAGAGCTAAAGGTAATAATATAGGTGGAGGAGTGTGAGAAGTTTTAGTCTCTCCAACCTCATATGTAAGTATTTGATCAAGAGAAATACAATGAGGTGGTGGTTGTCCTATGAGATAAGGTGTCCCATCTGGTGAAATAGTCAAAGATGACTCTATAGTTTGACAATATTTTAATGGTTTATTGTCTATTAGATATCCTTTGTGGAGAAAATTAATACATCAATGGAGAGTAGAAGGAATGGCCCCCATAGTATGTATCTAGGGTTATCTAAGTAAAATATTATAGTGGAGAGGACCTGGCATGACCTAGAACTGTCTAGAGAGGGTTTTGGGTCCTACCATGATATCCAAAGTAGTGGTTCCCAATGTCTTCATGATATATCATAAAACCCTCAAATGTTTTTATACAATTATTGCATTGATGTCATATCTATACCCATGGCCTTTAAGAATGTGATATGACATATATTAATTTTGGAACCACTATCAACAAAAACTCTCTTGACTACACTAGTTTTGACTTGAAATTATATGAATAGTGGCAAATTTTGATCAATAACTATCTAAGAAGGCATGTCCTCATTTTCAAAATAAAATGCATCTTCTATAAATTTTTAAAGTCTTGATGTAAAATAAGAAGTTTCTTAATCAATCAAAATAGAAGTCTAAGTGAGTACTTGATAACGAATGTCCTTGAAGACATTATATTTATGAAGTATTTATAACATGGAAATATTAGCTAGATTATTTCTCAATTGCTCAACACTATCATATGCCTTATGTAAATTTTCCTATGTAGGTGGGTTGGGCTTAGAATGGGAAGTAATAGAAGGATGATGGGGCTCTTGGCTAGGTGGAGGAGGCATGGTGACACATTGAGTAATATATCTAACTGCATTATCTACTATTTATGTAGGATTAGCAGTGATTACAAGAGGAGAGTGAAGATAATCAATGGGTTGAGGTGGTGGAGGGACAAAGGGTGTCAATTGGGCTCTCTGGTGATGGGTATTAACTTGGGGAAGAGTGAAATGGACCATGTAGCATGACTCAACATGGGGTAGAGGCTCCAAGGGAGGTGATGCAAGATATGTATTAACATGTTTAAGAATAAATTACTTAACATCATCTCGTATAATGAAAAATAAGCATGAAATGCAAAGAATGGAGCTTTGTACTAACATATGATAGACTTCATCATTCATGTACATAATAGGGCCAATTATGGTCTCCTTATTATTTTCAATAAATTTAAGAATAATTTGTAAATAATTGAGATTCATTTGTGAAATTTGATTATAAATGTAAGGTGATATCTCAAGAAATAAATAGGAGCTAGTACATGCAAATAGGGTTTTGACAATAATATTTTTGCAAAATACTATGAATTTTTGAAATTGAAATTGAATTTTTGTGTTAAGTATACAAGTAAAAAATTTAGAATTTTATGGGAAAGTGTTTGATTTAATGGGACCTAGTAGATGCAACTAGGGTTTTGAGGGAATCTTTTTTTTGAAATTACTATGAATTTTTGAAATTTGAAGTGATTTTTTTATTTTAATATGCAACTAAAAATTCATAAAATGATTGGAAAATTAATGGAAGCTATTTGATGCAACTAGGGTTTGAAATAAAATTATTTTAAAATTTACTACTAAATTTAAAAAAATTTGATGAATTTTCGCTTTAAATATTTTTTAAAAAATCAAAAAATTATGGGAAAAATCAGCTAGGAATTTACCCTAGGTTTTCTAGGGGCTTTATGTGAAATTTGAAGTAAGTCAGGTTCACCAAATGATTTAAAAATTTTGGGAATATTGGGGTTTTATTCCTAATTTAGTTAATTGGTCTATATTGATAAATCAATAAATAATTTGCAATAAATAACCTACTAATTTATGAAATTTATTTATAATTATAGATTTTCTAAAAATAGTAATAAAGGGAGAAAATAAAACTTAGATGGAAACTATGTTGATTTGACTGAGATAGAGGTTGATATTGACTATGAAATCCTAGGACACTATCACAAACAAGATTTTGGATTTCATTTTTTGATTGGATAGGAGTGACAAAAATGAATAAGAGTGGCACTGGTGTTGTAGTCCTTATCTGACACTATTATCCTGAGAGTCTGAGCTCTATGGGTTTTATTCAGTAGGTATGTGTGACACTATCTCTAAATTTTGAAAGCTTCACTATCAATAGTGTTCCTTATAAATTTGATCTTCTTCATTTCTAAGCCTTTAATGTACTTGAACAAAACTTTGGCAAATAGGGAAAAGGGGTTAGTGTGTGTAAGATTCAATAGACATGTTTCACACCTTGGGCATGGACATGTTGCCTACATAACAATACTTCAAGGAGGGATTAAGCCATATGTAGTTCTCCCTTTAAGAGTGCTTAGTGCAATAATGAGTGAAAATTCAAGAAATGCAAAAGCTAGGTGTGCTTGAGATGACTAGGGGCTAGTGTAAGGACTTGAATTGGCTTGAAAGTGTATAGGTTAGTTTTATGTAGATAATATGGAAGATTTCTTGAGTGGTACTGCTTGTATTCTTTCTTATTTTAGTGATATTTTTCAAACCCTTCTAAATGATCTTTTAATGGGATTTTATAGGGATCTATTGGTCATGGATTGAATTTGCTCATATTAGGCCGACAAGGAGAAGGATGGGGAACTAGAAGAAATTGACCATTCGGGCCAAAAATGATCTTGGAAAATAGCATCAAAAGTGGACAATAATGGCACCAACACTCTTGTCCTAGTTGGGTTCTATTGTCATAGGTAGACAAGACCTAGGGGGATAGATTGATGATGAAAAAAGGGCTTTGGCTCATCTAAGATCAGGTTCAAAAGGCTAAAAATGATTGGGATTTATTGAAAACAAGCCTATGAGGGTTATGAGAGAAATCAAGAGGGACATATGGGTTGATTGTCATTATCCATGCTTAATTTACCAATTTTTGCATTTTATATGACTACAAGTACCTCTGTACAGATTATAATTGGACCTATTTTGATGCAAAATATTCATTTGTGCTAGTGATGGGTTCTTGACACCTTACATGCTTTGGAGAAAGTTTAGAGATGATGTGATAAACTCTAAGCTTTAGTCTTATTTTAAGTTGTGGTTGCTCAATAAAAATAAGTAGAACTTTATGGTTGTGTAACAACCATTGAGGTTAATCTTCTGCTCTTTATTGATTCTAGAGTAACTATCTTAGAAGGATAAGCCTTTTTTTGAGACCTAGGGTTAGAAGCAAAGGCTTATTCAAGTGATCCTTTGATAGTCCATGTATATAATAAAAAATGTATTATATCCACAAATCAATCTTAGTTAATAGAAAAATAGATCCTACTTACACTTTTGATTGGGGATACATTAGATAATTGGTAACATGACCAATATGGAAATGATATACCTAATTAGGGGATATCTTACCACAATAATATCACTAGGGAGGGTTTTAAATCCTCCAGTCAAGCAAAACTATGTAATAACCCTAACTAAGTCTTATGTTTTCATTTTCAATATACTAATAACAAGTAAAGAAAATAAATATAATCTAGTGTTCACCAAAGCTTGTGGCTCAAAGTGAGGGTAATAAAAAATAAAAGTAAACATGCATATAAGACATATAGTCCTATCAATGTATATGGAATCCTAATGCATGGAAGATAAGTGAAAATACATATCTATATACTCTTACAAAGGAGGAATAAAGTTAGGAATACTTATCTTTGAAGACAAACCCATTAAACATCAATATCTCCCTTTGATAAGGTGATTTTTAATAGGTTGTTGTGGTATTTAAGGATGAAAAGGATAAATCATCTCTATGCTACACAACCTATCAATGCATCCAAAATATTTCTCCATAAAACAAGATCTATATCTCCAAAGAAAGTATGAAACCCTAAGCTTGTTCCTCAAGTAGAATGGTGGATAAGTAGATGTGAAATATATATTTATTCTTATTATATTCTCTAAACAATGGTGAAATTATTGTGTTTATATATGTGGATTTAACCCTAAACCCTTTCAAAAAATTTGGCCAACAAGGTCGACCCAGTCGACCTGGTATTGTTATTAACAAAAACTCACTAGGTCACATACTACATTGGCTAAGAGCCAACATCGACCGTAAATAAGTATTTATAATAAAATTACAAGGTTAAAATAACTGACATAGTCATTTAAACTACCAAAATAGGTTTTATGTTAGGAAAAAGGGTAATAAAGGTGGTAAAAGACTAAAAGTGTGTGCAAAAAAAGACAAGCTTAGGGGAATGGTTTTTAGGAGACAAGTGTGTAGATATCAAGTGGAAAAAGGGATAATAATCCTTCAAATCACCAATGGGATACCCACCCCTTTCCTAGTGCACCCCTTAGGGTGTTAACTCAAATATATTGAGACTCAATGGGTTCTTACAAGATGGAGAGCATCAATAATTGATAAAAGTTTGAAAGTATTACGTGTATATAGTCCATAGATTCTTTTTATCTATGGTTTGGAAAAAATTATTCCATGTCACTTCTCCATTATCTTTCTTGAGGAAATGGTGTTGAATAATTAAGTGTATTAGACCTTTTTGGTGGATGGATGCTAAATTGTTGACATATTTCACAACCATAATATGAATAGCTCCTACCAAATATGATGGTAAATTAATTCTATGTTGGGGTTTTTTCAAAACATGCCTCAAATGAATTAGTATTTTTATGATATTAAAGACAAACACACTACATTTCCCATCACAAGTCAAGTAATTAATTATCTAGTAGGTTATATATTTCCATGACTTCGATAGGGTTTATTTAGTTATGTCCTTGGCCCTCCCAGTGTGATCCTAAACACACTCTACTTGAAGCTCCCTTTCTTCATGAAAAATACTTATGAGATCATTGAATGAATACCTTCCTACTATCTTATATATTTCATCTAAAATTATTGATATTTCAGTAATCACTTGACTATTAATTGCAAGTTGAATACCATTCACTATGGTGGAATTATCTTTCAAATGGAGGATAAAATCCTTGACATGGGTTTCATCAAACCTTTGGAGCTTATACAATAATTCCAACCATACATTAGATTTAAACACAACCCTAGCTTTGTCACCTCTCATGAGTTCATCCATAGACTTTTGATTTGGCTTCTTCTTCTACCCCATAGCTAATTTGCCAATTCTACACATGTTATAATGGGATTGTGAAAGTTTGAAGGTTTTGGTAAGGGAGAGATGAACATGTGATATGACTAATTTAAATTTATAAATATCCATGGCATGAAGGACAAATATTCCTCACATTTAAAGGATTCATTATATCCTCCTCACATTTAAAGGATTCTCTATCTCCCACATGTACAGGGAAGTAAATAAAGGGATTGATCATATGGAAAACATAGGGGTCAGAGATGATTCACATACACATTGGATGAGTGATGTGGATCTCCTAAAAAGGGTCACTCTTATTATACAAAATGAAAAACCCTCTCATGTATCTGATATGACTAATTTATAATTCTCAAAATCCATGTCATGAGGGACAAATCCTAATTCTAGGTATTATTTAAAGATTCACTAACTTTAGACTCTCCTCCTTAAATGCAAAGGATTAACTATTTCCCATATGTACAAGGAAGGAAATAAAGGGTTTAATCACATGGTGAACATAGGGATCAAGGGTGATTCACATAAACATTAGATGAGTGATATAGATCTCCCAAAATGAGTCACTCTTATTATACAAAATCAAAAACCCCTCTCATAGACTCCAAAAATGAGGTAAAAACAAACTACACTAAATCCCTATACACATGACATCATAGATCATTTTAACCCTGTTCCTGCACATGGATTTAAATTAAAAATTTAGGCTACTCTGAAAATGATAGGATTGGATCATTTTTAAATTAATAAAAAAATGTGTCAAATTTTTAGTGGATACTCAATTTTAACTATTACACATATATCATAAATCTATCAATAGTCTATATTGTAGTACAGTGCACCATAGGGATCATGGGAAGTAAAGTTTGCTATTGTGATGCCCATTATGGGTAGGCATGGGGCACACTCGAACATGATCAAGATTTATTTAATGATTCATGTGTGGAGGTCTTCATGAATGTGATATGACTAATTTAAAATTATCAAAATCCATGCCATGAGGGACTAGAGTGGGGTCCCATGATGGGGGATAGCTAATTATTTGGGGGCACTGTTGAGAAATTATAAGAGTCTATTTCATTATTAGCAATCTCATGATTTTTAATTTTTTTTAAATACATGTTGTTGAGAGAAATTAGGAGTAGTTTATTAAAAATCTTTTGTTTTAAAAAATAAAAATAAAAAAATGATTGGATGTAAATGATAATTGGTAACCAAAAAATAGGAGCAACCATATAAATCTTCATCCTCCTTCTGCTTCCCACCCCTCAAAAGCTTATCCCTAAATAGTATTTACTATTATTTTTAAGGTGAAGATATTTTATTAGTTTTTAAATATATAATGATGTATGGGGCCCCTCTACCCAAGAATATATAAGAATGAAGTAAAATTTCACCATCCCAAATAATAATTCTAGGTGTTATTCAATCATTCATTTATTAAGGTTTATGAGGTGGCATGAGGGAAAATTTTTCTAACTCAAATAATAATAACATGAAACATGCCAAAAATGACTATTTAACTTAGTCTAAAATAGAAAAAAAATTATAGTATCTCAAATAGAGCCAATAAATGAATGATACAAGGATATAGAGATAGGGTCAAACCATTGAAACACTCTCACATCATGAACTTGTTTATTACTATTATTTACTTATAGTTAATAAAAAATGTCTAATTTCCCCTCACATTCACCATTTGGGTCCCTATTGAATACAAGTAAGCACTAAACAATCCTAATCTCCACCATTTCATTATCTCAACCATTTCATAACAAAAATCTAGGTCCATTTGAATCTCAATAATTTCATAACTTAAAGTAGTAAACAATGAATGAAAGGGACATGTCAAGAGAAACAAATCAAAAATTTTAGATATATTAAAACCATACATTAAATAGATTGAATACCTAATAAGAAGGACTTGTAAAAATAATAGTGAAAAATGGGGTCAACGCTTCCACCACTAACACCACAATTAACTGAATAGTCCATAAAATAGTTTTTTTTGGCCTTCTAAAGGGAGGGAAAAAATTGGAAGAGAAAATAATGGAAAGAAAAAAAAAGATAAACTTAACCCTAATTTTTAAAAGCATGGTAATTTTTAATTCTATAATAATTTAAAAGTTTATATAAAAATTTACATATGAAATTATTTAAAAAAAACATTTATATATTTAAAAATAAACATTTGAACATACATTATTTAATAAAAATATTTAAAGATTTAAACATAAATAAAAATAAATAATAAACATAGTTTTTAAAAATAAAATATTTACAAGTTTTAATCATTTATTATAATTATTCTTATTAAAAAAGTTTACTTATATTTGTTAATTAAATTACATGATTAAATTATCTAATAGGGATTTGAATCCTTAATTTTTAACCCCCATGAAATACCTTTAAGATAATTTAGTTCACCAATTTAGATACTTGTGAGATGAGTCACCTTTATTGAAATTACAAAATAATATTTAGAGATGAATTTGACCTCAAAATGGTAATTAAAATAAGTGACACAAAATCCTACCTAGTATCTCAAAGACCTCTTGGGAAAGGATTTGTGTGATTATCTAAATTATGGTTATGTGAGGGCATAAGCAATCTACACCATACCGGTCTATAAACATTAACCTTTCATTCATGACAACAAGGTGTGATATCTCTCAATGCAAAGTTAGGGTTAAACATTTTGACCAAAAAACAAGTACGTCAAATTCAAATCCCAATAATGGGGTCAAAAATATGTGGCCAAATCATATCCATGTAAAATCAATTAAATTTAAATAGAAAAGTAATCCAAACAACTTTACTCTTCTTGAAAAAATATTTCAATACAAGAATAAAAAAACTTCATTATCAAGATTATAGAAATTATAGATGAAACACAAGATTTAATTATATCTCTTAGGAATATTTTTAAGGGAATTTTAATAATTAACTGGTGCATCCCAACATGATCAACACCATTTTCACTTACCTTAGAATACTTACTATATATAGTATTTATATATATAGACTTTCCATTTATAGATTGTATCTAAATGTAAATTTGTATAATTTGGGGGATTTCATTTCAATAAAATAGCAACAAACTCATTTGGGAATATTTTCAAGGGCATTTTTATGATTAACAGGTACATCCCAAGAAGGTCAATTCCATTTTCATCTATAGACTCATTTAGAAATCATTTCTAAGGTATTTTAATGACTGATTGATCCATTCTATGATGACCAAAATAATTTCCATTTATCACAAGAATAATTTCTATTTATATAGTATGTCTATAAATATATTTCCATATATTATTATGTAGACTTTCCTTTTTTATATGTCTTTAGATATAGATCTATATTTGAAACAAAATCTTGTAAATCAAGGTAAAGGAACCAAGGTGGGGATTTTTCACCATCCTCATTACAAATGATTAAAGCATTGGATAAAAGAAAATTCTCATTGAGAAGTACACATAAAAGGCATCCAAAATATATACTTGATTCACAATATGTATATCATAACTCCCTTGCATTAGAGGTATCATTTCGTCCCTTGCCACCATAATTTATGGCATTGAAATTTACTACTTATGAGAACAAGGGTGACCTTGAACATGACCGAGAAATGAAACTCCTTGCATTAAACAATCTAAAGTTTGGGGCCACTATATTAGTCTCATCCAATACAAAATTTAAGATCAATCCATCTTACAAAGTTAATTCAAATGAACCAAAATGTGATACCAATCAAATAGTGAACATGGTAGTGTCATAGTGAGCTATATTATAGAATGCACCATGAAAAAAATTACTGGATTCACAAAGTTTCTAGTGCTTCTTATTATGAAGTTGGTTGAGTGTTAACACATATCTCACCCTACACGTGTAGAGGTTGATATGAATAAACCTTTTCCATGGGGAAATGTTAGAATGCATATTATGATTTTCACTAGGGCCATAGACATTCTAATAATAGATGTTTTTCCTTGAGATATAATATTCAAGACTTATATGAGTCCCAACAAATTACACTTTATGGGTCTCCTACAATGGGTTTTGGATCACATCCAGGGGATCATCATAATTATAAAATGTCTAATAATATACTAAAATACATACAATAAAAATTATAGAAGTTCAAATATGGAAATAGAAGTAAAATTATCATCATAGAACTTTGGAATTGATGGTAATGATTTATAAATAATAGGGTCTTAGATAATAAGTGGAGTTTCATCCACATTTTTTGAAGATGTAACATAAGAAAATTATTTAATAGGGATTTGACTACTTTATTTTTAACCCCCCTGGAATACCTTTGAAATAATTTAATTCACCAATTCAAATACATGTGAGAATGAGTCATCTTTATTGAATTTACAAATTAATATTTATAGATGATTTTGACCCCAAAATGGTAATTAAATAAGTGACACAAAATCATACCTTATAACTCAAATACCTATTTGGAAAGGATTTTATGTGCTTATCTAAATTATGGTAATGTGAGGGCATAATTAGTCTACACCATACCAATCTATAAACATTAAATTTTTATTCATGACAACAAGGTGTGATATCTCAATGCAGAGTTAGGGTTAAACATTTGAGCCAACAAATAAGTACTTCAACTTCAAAGTCCAATAATGGGGTAAAAAATAAATTTACAAATCACATCCATGTAAAATAAAATAAATTTAAATAGTAAAGTAAGCCAAGCAACTTTACTCCTCTTGAAAAAAATATTTCAATACAAGAATAAAAAAAAATTATTTGTCAAGATTATAGAAATTATAGATGGAAAAAATATTTAATTATCTCTTGGGAAAATTTTCATGGGCATTTTGATAATTAACTAATACATCCCAAGATGATCAATTCCATTTTCAACTACCTCAAAAATGACTTACTATATATATATATATATATATATATATATATATATATATATATATATATATATATATAGACTCTCCATTTATAGATTGTATCTAAATGTAGATTTGTATAATTTAGGGAATTTCATTCCAATAAAATAGCAATAGTCTCATTTGTTAAGATTTTAAAGGGCATTTTGATGATTAACTAGTACATCTAAAGATTATCAATTCCAATTTCATCTATGGAATCATTTAAAAATCATTTATAAGGCATTCTAATGATTGATTGGTCCATTATATGAAGACCAAGATCATTTCAAGCTATCAAAAGAACACTTTCTATTTATATAGTATGTCTATAGATAATTTTCCATATATTATTATGTAGACTTTCCTTTTATATATGATTTTAGATATATATTTATATTTGAGAAAAAATATTGTAAATCAAGGTAAAGGAACCAAGGTGGAGCTTTTTCACAATCCTCATTATAAATGATTAAATAATTAGAGGAAAAAATTATCTCATTGAGAAGAACACCTAAAAGACATCCAAATTATGTGCTTTATTCACAATATGTCTTGCATAACCCTCTTACATTATAGGTATCATTTCATCCCTTACCACCACAATTTCTGCACTAAAATTTCCTAATTATGAGAAATAAGGGTGACCCTGAGCATGATCGATATATGAAACTCTTTGCATTAAACAAGATAAATTTTGGGGATACTACATTAGACTCATACAATACAAAATTTAAGATCAAGACATCTTACAAATTTAATCTAAATAAACTAAAATGTGATACCAATAAAATAGTGAACATGAAACTGCCACAATGAGCTATATTACAAATTGTACCATGCAAAAAAATTACTGTATTCATAAAGCCTCCAATGCTTGTTATTAGAAAGTTGGTTGAGTTTCAATTCATATCTCTCCCTACACTTGTAGAGGTTGATATGAGTAAACCTATTCCATAAGGATATGATGAGAATACATATTATGATTTTCACTAGGTCCATATGCATTCTACTAATAGAATATTCTCCTTGAGATATAAGCTTCATGACTTATATGAGTCCTAAAAAAATATAATTGTTTGGTCTTCTACCATGGGTTTTGGATCACATCTAGGGGATCATCAAAATTTAAAAATGTTAAATAATCCACTACAATATCACACATTAAAAATTATAGATGTTCAAATATGGAAATAGAAGTAAAATTATTATCATGGAACTTTGGAACTGATGGTAATGATTTAGAAATAATCGGCTCTTGCATAATAAGTGGAGTTTCATACACATTTTTTGAAGATATAACATTATTAATAGTATTTTTAAGATAAATAAGTGGTGGTGGTATAATATTAGGCATATATGGAATATATGGTATCTTTTGAACATATATGTCCACTTAAATTTTTTATCATATTTCTAAACCCAAAATTCCTCTTGGTGGCTTCTACTTTTTTTAGCGCCATTGTAACAAAATCAATTTCTCCATTGTAATCACCAAGACAAAACCTAATCACCCACAACTGAGCTCCTTATCTAAAAAATACATACGCCCTTTGATTAAAACAAAGTGAGTTTTAGTTTTGACTTACATATTGTGCTAAGAGGATATCGTAGACTAAAGCATTGCATGGTGATTCATATTATGATAAGTTTTTGCCCATAATTACTTTAGATGAACTTATTTTGACATTGTCATGGATTCAAAATAACTAGTAAGTTTAACTATCAATTTACACTCTTCTACTTCATATAACCCCTCTTACCATTACACACACATAATGTTAGTTATTATATAAATATTGTATAATAATATTTTTATATATTGACCGTTAATTATATAATATTATATATTATGTAAAATATATTTTAATATTAATAAATATTATTATATCATGTAATAAATATGTTAATATAGTTTATAAATCAATATTTTATATTATGTATTTTGGTATAATATATTTCAATACATATATATTGTTAATAGAACAAAAATAATAATATATACAAATATGATTTTATATTATTATAAAATTACTCTATTATATAAAAATATAATAATTATATTATCTCAAAGTATAGTACTATGATACTATATTTTTTTAATATACTTAGTATTATAAATTATTTTATATTATCTATTATTAAAGTTACTATATTGAAATACTATCCTAATTCTATCAACATTATTATATATTATTTTTAATATATATATATATATATATATATATATATATGTATGTATGTATGTATGTATATATGTTTATATAACACTATAAAATATATTATATTATAAGAAATCATTTTATATATTTTTCAAAAATACACAATATTATCTCCAAAAAACTCATTAGTTTAGGGATTGAGATAGATTACTTCGATGAGAAAATCTATCAAACATTAATGTTTAGTAGGCATTAATGCATGCTACTTTACTTCTCAATATATTTAATTATTTACCCCTTTGTGTCTTTACATTTTAAATTAGGTAAATTTTAACCTGACAGGATTGGTAGATGAAATTTACAAGTAAAAAATATTTAACCTGATTGATATTTCATTAAATATTTAGTCGTAAAAGATATTATAATTATAAAGTTATGTTCCATGTGTACCCTGTAGGATTGTATAATTTTTTTTGACTTGATAGTTTGTTTATTTATTTTATTTTCAAGAACTTCAAGGATCTAAAAGGAATTCATTTCCTACTTTATATGTATAATGTATAAGTTGAAATCATGTATCATGAAGAATTAAATTTGGAGCTACAGATGACACTTAACATGGGATAGTGGGCAGTAAAATAAATATATTTGGTATATTTTGGTTGATGGACATTAGCAAAGGATATTTACTCTTTGGAAAATATACTCAGTTTATGTATTTAGACTAAGTGGCCTACAATGTGTCAGTTGTCAATCATGAACATATTCAATTAGCTAAAATATATTCATACTAAAATTCATTAGTGAAACTTGGTTATCATTATTAATTCAATTTATATTAATGGGTTTCAATTAATGTGAGTGATAATTTTGTGATATTAAAGTTATTAATCTTGAAATTCTATTAAAGGTTTTAGTGTTAACAAAATTTTGGTTTGATTTGATATTTAATAAAGTGGATCATGACTAGACATGTGATGATGATGAGTGAGAGTATATTTACATGTTTTTATACATATTATAAATAGTATATGAAATATTTATATATTGAGTCAAAAGGTTTTTCAAAATAAATTTTCTATTCAATTTATACAAATTATACAACAACAAAATGAGAATCAAATCTCAATTAACTATGATGTATTTGGAGCTGCAATTTAATTTACTCCCACATAATTTTTATATTGAACTAATTAAATTTAGGATAAAATTATTTTAGTGCTAATGAATCTTTATTATACATTATTAATGGTGAAATTATGTATCCATTGAAATCCTTTGGTTCATTTGGAAACAAAGGAATTTAAAAAATTTCTAGTTTAAGCCTAGATTGCTTACTAACTTCAATTTTGAAGTCACTGTGAGATGTGTTTCTTGGTAGATATTTTTATAGATGAAGGTTCCACAAAGTGAGCTGGAAAATGGTTCATCAATTTTTTTAGACAAGAATGGACATTTTATATTATAATAATGTTCTAAGATTGATTCTTTTTTGACTGTATACTATGACCTTATTATCAATTTTATGGAGATTTGTAGTGCTAGATGTATAATAGACTTTGTTCATGTTATTCACACACACACACACACACACACACACACACACACACACACACACACACACACACACACACACACACACACACACACACACACACACACATGTGCATGCACACGTGTACACATGCACACACACACACACAAAAGATAGTATTCATATGAATTTCTAATTTATCACATTTTTAAATTTAGATTTTAATTTTATATAAGCTCCAAAATCCAATTAAAAGTTTTGAAGGAGAGTATGATTAACTGATCAACCATTTCTATGTATGAATTTTATCTCTATTTTTAGACTGCCATGCAATTATATTGCATGATATTTTCTTAATTTTTATAAATTATTTTTATGCATTATAATGCATAATGAGATGCATGTATTCATGCACCTATAGTTAGCAGTATATATATATATATATATATATATATATATATATATATATATATATATATATATATATATATATATATATATATATATTTTAATAGATGTTAGAAACTATTTATCTCATATTCTTAATTCATTGTTTCAGTATGAGATAAACAACCAATTTTAATAAGGGAAATTTTTTTCTTTCTTTGTTTTTCACTCATTTCTAAGCAAAAATAATATATTATTTTATTTTCTTGAGTAGCTTAGTTTCATCCAAGAATTCCTAAAAGTGTAGATTGCCAACTATGGCTTGTAAATATGAGTTTTTTTGTTTGTCTAAGACTCAAAATAGTAACAAATACTAGATGGTTGTATAACATTGATTAAAATGTAGAATAAAATGTGGGAAGTGAAGATGAAGATAAAAAATCATGAAACCTTTTAACCCTCATACAATTCTATAAGAACCCCCATGTAATAAAGAGGATTTGGTCACACATATAATAAAAAATAGAGATTGAGGAATTAATTAGGCCAATGAGGGATCCTCGTTTAGCTAACCCCTATCATACATCTCTAGAAAATACATTAGATTCATTAGTAGGTTAATTTGATTTGGTAACATGTCAAATTGATATATGGGAATCTTATAGAGAGAGATGTAATTCCTACTATGATAATAAATTATTAGTGATTGGTTTGAGAGATAAGAAACTAAAAAAATGCTCATTAGTCACTAATCCAAAAACCAATGTGCCACTTCTAATGTAATTCAAAAAATTCCAATCCACTACTACCACCATAAGTTGATTTGAAAGAATTGTTGGGACTAATGGTGGATGGTTTTTGATGTCCCACATTTTAAGAACAATGAGGTTTCTTCATATATTTTGAGGAAAATTTATTACAAGTTTAAGATCCTGAATGAAATTTTTTATTAATTTTACTATTAAGAGTTTTAGGGCCAATAAAAAGGCTTTCAATAGGATAAGTTGGGTACATATCATGTGCCTAATCAACCTATGAGATTCTCTATCAAATAACCATTTTAGCCTTAGACAATACCCTCTACACTGCATGATGTTTTAGATATTGATATTTTATGTGCACTTAAGGAACTTACTAACACCCTTTTGTAACATACGAGGTAATTTTACCATAGTGATACTTATGAGAGTGGACATGGAGATGGTCCAACTAACACTACTACTTGACCACACTAATACAAAGCCTATGGTGTTATATGAGCTCAACCTTTAGATGAGGAGAAGGATTTGACGTAGACCAATTATGGTGGTGTTTTTTCTTGGATAGATGATATGGTTTTGAGTGATGATTTTTTGAAACATACATTTGGTTTGGAAATATCACTTGCACCTTTGCAAGTATATTTTAAATTTGACATGTAATTTTTTGTTGTTGGACCTGTTAAATTACAAATAGTGTTTAAAATATAATAATTATTTTACATATAGATTACAATAATATATATATAAATTTTTAGGTTGTAATAAGAGACAATACCATCTCTTTCCTATCCAGATTGTGAACTGTCTTGTAGCTCATATATTTCTACTACTTGGTTGATGGGTAATTTTGAATGTTATAAGTTGTCATTTATGTAAATGCATGCAATTTTATATATATTCTCAACTAATGATGATATTTTGTGTGTTCCATTATTGACCTCATTTGAGACTCCTCCATCTATATGGGTAGGAGTAGACATAGGTGTTGCTAATGTGATTTCATTTGTGAAACAACTTACTGAGGTGTGAGAACTAGTAAATTATATTTAAGTCTAAATATGGATTTATTTAATAAATTTTCTCAGTACTTGTACAAATAAATAATGTGAATATATTGTCTACATTAGAGTTTTTAATGACATTTGATACTCTTGTTCAAATGATTAACAAAGGTGACACATGGTAAAATAATATTTCATTTTTTAATTTATATATTTTATTTATATCATCTAGTGAATTGGTTTAAACATTTATATCTACTTACATTTTTAATTTTAAATAACTTTGAGTTAATTTTTGAATTTTTATTTTGTATATGTACATGTGTAGGGTCCAACACCTTCCACTATCATGATTAGGGCACCGAATCCTAGTATTTTTTACTTTCAAACTCCTTGTGAGATATAACCTACCATTGACCTTATGATCATTAGATAAAAATTAAGGATGACCATTAGATTATGGTAAATTCATTTAAATTAAAAAGTTTTTGTATCATTTTAAAAGTAAATTTTGAACTTAATTGCATGACCATGACTATATCTAGTATGGTAAGTTTTTGAAAATATATATATTTATATATATGAATAGGTTTAACTATTGAGGTGAGTTATGAGCATAAGAGGACCTGTAGTCAAACCTTGAAGGAATATTAAGTGCCTGAGTGAGCTCCATCTATCATCAAGGTGTTTGAGGGAGAGCCTTCTATGATCAAGGAAAAAAGAGGGAAGATTTTTTATGATTAGGATATGTCTTATGACATTTTATTATATACATATATGGTAATATATACCTATTTGGCATTGGCCTACCATTATATTAATATGTTCACATTTTATCTCTTTAAGAATTATATATGTATGTACATACATACATATAATTTACCTTGTTTTAATTATTTTATACATATTATTATTTGAATTTCATTATTTTATTGAAACTATGTACATAGATATTATCATAGACTCAAATTATTTGATCATAAGGCACATGTCATCAAAAAAATTCAATCACATCTAAATATTTCTATCTCATTATCACTAATCATATAGAATAATTTTGGAATTTAGTTGATTATGGATAATTTTTATGGACATATGTCCACCATATCTTATTTTGGTAGTATTGTTCAACTACAGTAAGATTTTCAATGCCCAAATAATGGCTTCTTATCATAATTTTAAATAACTAGTGATGTTGTACTTCATATACATAAAGGTGTGTTAATTTCTTATATTCACATTTATGAAGAGGCATGGAAATTGAATGGATTCAC
This sequence comes from Torreya grandis, assembly GCA_037957365.1. Taxonomy (NCBI): domain Eukaryota; kingdom Viridiplantae; phylum Streptophyta; class Pinopsida; order Cupressales; family Taxaceae; genus Torreya; species Torreya grandis. The sequence continues at coordinate 2,406,202 of JARHVA010001531.1, read as the reverse complement.
CATAGAGTGACAATATGATAATTATATTATGTGATGTATTAATTCACTATATTATATGCATATGGATGAGGTTTATTAAAAAAATTAATTAGTCAATGCTACATAACCATCTGGTAGTTGTTACTATTTTGATTCTTAGTAAAAAAAAAACAACTCATATTTACAAAGACATAGTAAGAGATCTACACTTTCAATAATTATTGGATGAAACCTAGATAAATACCACAAAGTTTTGTGGTTTTTTAATTCAATAATAGGGGCACATGAAGTGTCAAAATTATATTAAGTATGAAATATGTTTATAAACATTTAATTGTAATTCAAGTAGAATATATAAACAACTTTGAACATGCATTCCAAGTCATTAAAATTAATTTAGAGGTGGACTTGTATAGAAAAATTGGCATGGTTCATTTTGGTAAATGCTAGAGGGATTATTGTTATTCCTTTGGTTGGAGGATAAAACCTTATCTATATTCAGAGAGATTTATACTTGTAGAAAATAGTCAAAATATTTACAATAAAATTGTGATTGTGGTTAAATATTTTTATTAATATGGATTTACTTTTTATATTTATCACCACTTTAATATGCATAAGGAATTTAGTAAAATAACATTCCATTCAAAAATATTTCATATTATGAGGCAAAAACTAATCACTCCAAAAAGAGATTTAAACATAAATTATTTAGTAAAAATATTTAAAGATTTAAACATAAATAAAATTAAATAGTAAACATAGTTTTTAAATATAAAAAATAATTACAAATTTTTATCATATATTATAATTATTCTTATTAAATATGTTTATTTATATTTATTTATCTACATGATTATATTATCTAATAGGGATTCACCTTTATTGAATTTACACTTGTGACTCCATCAGTTAATTTAAACACTTATAACATAATAGACATTTGACATGGTTAGTTATCAAATATGATAAAGACTAATATGACAGACATTCCTCTTTTAGGTCCATTAATCACATCAAACATTGAGCTTACATTGAATGAGAATATATATTCATCCTATTTGATGTCAACTTCAATGAATACTTTAAACCAAGATAGGGTTTTTTCACAATACTCAGTAAAAATAATTAAGGCATTGGAGGAAAAAATTATCTCATTGAGAAGAAAACCTAAAAAGAATCCAATGTGATTGATTCAAAATATGTCTTGCATTAGAGGTATCATTTCAACCCTTGACACCACACTTTGTTGCATTGAAATTTCCTACTTATGAGAAACATGAAGGGTGACCTTGAACATGACCAAGAAATAAAACTCCTTGCATTAAACAAGATAAAGTATGGGGCTACTACATTGGACTCATCCAATATAAAATTTGAGATCAAGCCATCTTAGAAAGTTAATCCAAATGAACCAAAATGTGATTCCAATCAAATAATGAACACGGTAATACCATATGAGATGTATTACCAAATTCACCATACAAAAAAATTATTAGATTCACAAAGCCTCTGGTGCTTCATATTAAAAATATGGATGAGTTTCAACTCACATCTCTCCCTACACCTATAGAGGTTTATATGAGTAAACCTATTCCACGGGGATATCATGAGAATGCATATTGTTATTTCCACTAGGGCATATGCATTATACTAACAAATGTTTTTCCTTGAGATATAAGCTTCAAGACTTATATGAGTCCCAACAAATTGCACTTGATGGGTATCCTACCATAGGTTTTGTGTCACATCCATAGGATTATAAGAATTATAAAATGTTTAATAATCTACTACAAGACCATAGTATAATGAAAATTATAAAAGTTTAAATATGAAAATAGAAATAAAATTATCATTATGGAACTTTGAGACCAATTGTAGTGATTTAGAAATAGGTTCTTGCATAATATTAAGTAGAGTTTCATCCACATTTTTTGAAGATGTAACATTAATAGTATCTCTAAGACAAAAAAATGATGGTGGTATTCTTGAAAATGCATCATCACTAGGCATAGTAGGAATACATGGAATAGATGGTGTCTTTGAAACATATATCTCCACTTCAATTTTTTATCCAATTTGTAAACCAAAAACTCCTCTTGGTCACTTTTATTTTTTTAGTGCCATTGTAACAAAAGTAGTTTATCCATTGCAATCACTAAGACAAAACATGATCAGATAGAGTTGAGATCCTTATCCAATGAATACATATGCCCCTTGATAAAAACCAAGGGAGTTGAATTTTTGACATAGAGATTACATACTAAGAGGTTATCTCTTTACACAAAGAATGAAAGCCATCATAGACTAAATCATTACATGGTGATTTAGATCCTGATTGGTCTGCACCCATAATTACCTTAGATGAACTTATTTTGACATTGTCATGGGTTTGAAATAACTAGGTTTAATTATCAATTCATACTCTTTCGCTTTACATAACCCCTCTTACCAATACATATATAAATACATATGTCATGATATATATGTATGTATTTATGTATGTGTGTGTGTGTGTATTATCATAATATGTCTATATATTAAACAAATTAATATTATATATAAATTATATATTTTATATAATATATTTTAATATTATTATTATATTATATAATATATATGTTAATATAGTTTATAAATCAAATTATAATTATTTATAATATATTTTAGTGTAATACACTTAAATTGGTATTATATTATATATAATATTTTAATATTATTTACATTATATAATATATTTTTTTAAATAAATATTATATATTTTAATATAATATATATAAATATCATTTTAATGTATTAAATATATAACTTGCCTTCAATTTAACTTGACTACTCCGAAGGTGCATTTGCATTTAGAAATAGGTGGGAGTCCCTAAAACATTTGAAATTCAAATTTATTTTGAAAAATGGGGTTCATATACATTGAACACATTTTTAAAATAAACAAAAATGGCCGAACATGCCTAACCAGATACATATTCCTAGTTTTTTATGAACATACATTATAGAGTGATGACAGTTTAAAATAGAGCAGGTTGTAGAGTATCTAAAGTGTTGACCATATTTGTTACTATCACTTTTGTATATCCTTATTTTTAAGTATTTAATATTTAAATGTTATTTAATAATATTTTTTCTCTTTCTAAAATGTGTGATTTATTTGTCTTGACTTGGCCTTTTTATTCATTGTTTACCATTTTATGTTATGAAATCATTAAGAATTGAATAGTCTACTTAGATTTTTATTATGAAATGGTGGAGATTAGGATTGTTTAGTGTTTATTGATATTTATTATTAATATATTTCCTTGTATCTGTAATACCAATATGACCTAAATGGTGAATGTGAGGGCAAAGCTGACATTTTATAATAACTATAATCAAATAATCTTAGTAACCAATATATTTAATAGTTTCTAATATGAAAAATTACCAATAATCATCCAAACCAACCAAAAATACTATCTTATAACCTCACAAGGACCCATTGATGTCTAAATGCTTTTTCCATTTAGAATGGTCTACCTAGGCTATTAATCTATAGATTGATGTTTCTTGTGAGTCTTGTGAACAACTATAGATGTACAAGTTTATGTATTATAAATAGATTGTAATAGTATTTTATGTGAATTTAATATATGAAAATTCTATGTTTTATTTTGATAACTCTAACCTCCCTTATTTTATCTCTTCTTACATGTTTATTTAGTGCATTTCTAGCACTATTGTTTGGTCTGAACTATCCTCGTAGTCTTAGTATTTTATTTTACTTAGTTCTATTGATTTTTTCCCACTTGGGCTTGCACATTTTTTTTTTGCCATAGAGATAAATTAGACTTGGGTGTTAGTTGAACTTCACAAAGGAAAAGAGGTCATAATATTCAAGTGGGTGTTTAAGACAAAAACCACTCTTGAAAGAAAGATATAGAGGCATAAAAAAGACTAATGGTGAAGGGCTACAAGCAAAGGTCCAGGCATGATTAAAATGTGATGTTTGAACCTGTAATAAGGCTAAAAATAGTGAGGACAATCATATCCATTAATTCTCAACATAAATGGAAGGTGCATCAAATGGATACCAAGTCAGCCTTATTAAATGGAGTTATATAATAAGATGTTTATGTGGGACATGTTCATGTGCATCTGTGTTAATGATGTAATGCTAATGACAGATTAATAAACCTTGGTTTGTTGTGTAGGTCTTGGAAGACCTTAGGGCTTAATTTATTTTTTTTGGAATGATTATATGATGACCACCTTTATCCTACAAGCAGACCCTGTTGTATAGACAATACTAAATTTTTAGTGACACATCTATTTGAGATTTCCTTTTATTATTATGATGAAAATTTATTTATATTTATACTAACTATTTCCCAAACTCAAACAAGTATATTAATATTTATAGTGAGCAGTAAACTAAGGTGATTCATGTGAAAAAACTCAAAAAGGGGAAGAAGGGTTGAGTAGACAAGAAGATTTTCCTTGTAATAACAATGACCAATAGATCTCTTTTAGTTGTTTTTGATGACAGTTAAAATAAAACTAGCATTCATGAAAATTTTGGTGCTGGAATGAAAATGCCATAAATGTAGTGGTGACTCTAGGGTGAATAAAATGCACATATTTGAGAAGTATGTCCTAAAAAATGGATACCCATAATAAATTGACTTAAGCACATTTATTTATAGAGTAGAAGAGAAACAAAGCATACATACACAAATTTTATTAGAATAATAGAAAGCACAAAATAACAAGATGCATTATAAGTACTATTATCAATTTTAACCATTAAAAATTGAAACCATCTATCATTTATAAACTTTGAGAAACAATGAACAAATTCCTAGAATTCCTCTTTCTATTTGCATTAATTCCATAAAGTTCTACTATAAAAAATAAATGAGGGGGGAAACCCCTATATATATGAATCTTCAAATGCCTAAGATTGTTGCATCAATTATAAAAGAAATGAATACATAAAATTATCACTAAATAAAAGTTACTCATGTTCTAAAAATAAAAAAATATTCCCTATTCAAAGAGGGAATCTTCTTATAACATACTAATTAGAACTAGAACATGAAATTTATCAAATAAATAGCCTGATAAATTGCTATTTTGATCTTGAGGTGCCAAATTGGGATCCTATTATTGAAAATGATGATGGAGCTCCTATTTTAGTAAAAGAGGAAAGTGAAACCAGAGTGATTGAAGAGGAAATAATTCCTAATGTAGCTAAAGAAGAAGAAACTCCTAGAGGGGATGAAGAGGAAGAAGCCCATGTGGTGATCATCTGTGGTTGGTTATCCATCTATTTTTTATCTTTTATTTGCTCCTTCCTTGCCTTGGAGCACTTCCTATAATATTTTTCAATCAATTTCAAGTTTATGATGGGTTCCTTTAGTGGTTTGATAGTAAACTCTGATATTGCATCATGTTTAGTTAAGAGAGGTCTTAGGACTTCATTGATTATTATTGCCTTAACTATTATTTGATTAGATGATTCTATAAAGTCCACCATCTCTTATCTAAAGGTTACTCCTCAATCCATAGCCTTTTTCCTGAAATTAAAAATGAAATTATGAAGTTGTTATTTGAAAGTATCCTTGTTGATGATGGTATCATCTCTATTTACAAGGTGTGTGATTTCAGCCTCTTTGAGTAGAGTTACAACTTTGTCACCTTGTAGAGTAAGAGATTGGCTTAAGGATATAATATCATAAATCCATTTATTTAAGGCTTTCTTCCTTCTAATGATTTAAGACTAAACAATGCTCAAATCCTGTAAGGGTACCAGATTTAGTTCTTTAAATTTATCCAACCTAATCAACTTAACCAAGTTGATAAATTTGTTATCATAATTCTCATAGGTATTTTATACCTTAAATTTTTTGTTATAAACCTTATCTCCTTTTACTTTATATTGAGCTAGAGTATTTAGAGTATCAAACATGGCCTCAACTACCCATTCCACTTTTGTTATAGTTTCTTCTAGTAAGGTGACTTTATTTTACTATTTTAACTCAATTGTTATTTGTTGTATCCCTTTCAACAATTCGGTGGCTATATCACCATCAAAACTTTACTTTAAGAAATCAACCAATCACTACCCTTGCTTTGTCCACATGTCTTATAATCATAGTCTTAAATTTTAGTGAAGTGACTTGACTTTATATCCCCTAAAATAAGTGCCATCAACATTTAATTTGTGCCTACTATCAATGCTTTGTGAATAGTTGTATTCCATCTAGGTGTTGCTTTTTGATACATACTTAACACTTCACACCCTCTTGGGCATTTTAGCCTTTTATTCTAAATATTGAACCATCCAAATGAATCACACAACACATTTCTAAGTGTCATCTTCTGATTATATTGTTCATCTTTAATTGTCAGATGAATCAACCCTTTTCATCCTTTGATTGACTTGGCCTCATAAATTTTGCTAGTTTGCCTAGTGTCAAGTTCTTATTGGCTCATGTTGTCATGTGGAGTTTTTATATGGAATTATTAATGGATGCAAATGTTGTGATAGTTTTCCAGGTATCAAGTTTTAATTTTATTATGAAATCGTGGGATTTCATGGCTTCCTTTGATCATATTATTACCATGAGATATGGGTCAATATGTCTTCAACCCATTACTCCCAACTATCACGTGGCTTTTACATCACATTTAGCTACCTAAGATTGAGTGACTTACTACCAAGTTTCATCTTGTCATGTAATATCTATATTATTAAATTTAAATATTTCATATTTATAGTGGGTTACAATTGAGTGTCATGTGGCATGATGCAAATGGATCACATGGTCATGAGACTTAAAAAATAGTAGAATCCTTACACAACTATGACTGAATGCCATGTGGTGTGTTCTAATTGTTTTTTGGGGTCATGAACTTTGCAACATATTTGTAAGCTAAAAAACCATAATTGGGTGACAAGTGTAAAAATCCTATTAGGTCGTGTTGTCACTCTATTCTTTAAAGATGAAAAGATATGCAATATAGTCTAGAACTTATGTAATTGAGTCACTAATGCATGTGACACTACTATGTGTTATTTTAAGCCAAGATAGAATTGGGGTTCCTACCAAATAAAAAGGTGTGAAAGTTAGAAATATTCAAGATAAAAAGATAAGTGGCAATCCTAAAGTTTTAAACCTTGAGCATGAAATCAGACTTGGGATTTAGTATAAAACTTGAGATTAAGTTATACCATAATCCTAAACACTTCACATTAATGAATATAAATTTCATTTCCACTAAAGGTGTTTTATTTATTCTTTCTAAATATCTTTGCACATTCACTCATATAGCCATAACTCAACTATCTCTCACATGCCATGGTTATATCAAATCCTATGTAATGACCTTTGTAATCAATATGGAAGGTGTTATAAGGAACTTCAAGGTATCTCCTAGGAGATACCTTGAAATAGCATTCCAATAGTGTGCATGTTTAAGGTATCTACTAGGAGACTCCTTACAGGTACTAAAAGGCCCTTCAAGGTATCCCCTAGGAGATACCTTGAAATAAAATTCCAATCATGTGTATGTTAAAGGTATCTACTAGGATAAACCTTTAATAACCTGCAAGGTATCTCCTAGAAGATACATTGAAGGGCATGGTAGTACCTTCAAGGGTACCTTGAAGGTGTCTCCTATGAGATACCTTTAAAACATGTATAAAGGTACCCTTAAAGGTATTACAAGGCCATTCAAGGTATATCCTAGGAGATACCTTGAAATAAAATTCCAGTCATGTGCATGTTCAGGGTATCTACTAGGAGACCCATTGAAGGTACTACAAGACCTTTCAAGGTATCTCCTAGGAGATGCCTTAAAGGGCCTTGTAATACCTTTAAGGGTTCCCTAATGCATGTTTGAAAGGTATCTCCTAAGATATACCTTATGCCTTTCAAAAATTAATTAAGGTAGACTCAAAGGTACTATAAATACCTTTAAGGTATCACCTTGGAGATACCTTGAAAGAAAATTCCAATCATGTTTATGTTCAAGAAATATTAGTAGAGTTTCCTAAAATTTATCCATAACTTTCTAGTTATAGGGATAGGTTCCACAACAAGAAGTGGAAAATAATCATAATAGCATGAGTGAATTTATAAAATCTTCAGTTTTATACATAATAGAAAATATAAAGATAAAATAACATGGTGTTAATAATTCTAAAACATAAATAACATAATCAAGATATAACAAGACAAAATAAAATATAGTAAACACTACACACTATGCACACATAAAATAATCTTAGGAAAACCATAACATAACTAGTGTATTAATCTCTATCACATGTCAGAACCAAATTCCATTATATTAGAGAACTATATCTAGATTTTTACATGGCTATCTCTTCACATTCTAGCCTTTTGACATACAAAAATAAAGACTCTTGGCATTCTTATATCTATCAATTGGCTAAAAAAGATGAAGACATATAAAAGATCATATATAAAATAAAATGATAGCCTATGAATATATTCCCATCAATTATACTCTTGTGATTTTACGAGGACCTACTCCACATCCAACACTTTCCTAGTCTTAAACTACTGGTTCATCTCAAGACAAAATCTAAACTCTGATCTTGGATAAAGATGGAAAATATTATCCCTTAAACAAATGGAAATAATTACTCTAGATGTCATTTACCAAATTTAACCCTTTGTGCACTACTTAACTACCCTTCTAGGTTTTCAATTAACATACTTTCATACCACCCTTTCTAGTTTTCCATAAACTAGATTAACCAGGTGGCCATCCTGGTTAGGGGTTTTCAACCAACCTATCCTCACTCCTAATGATTATGACCATGCTATAAATTATAATTTTTTTCTTAAATAGTAAAACTTGAAATGCACATTTACCTACTATGGATGTGGTACTAAAGTTTGGCCAGGTGACTGTATAGGTTGTGGTTGCTTAGATTGTGCCTTTGTATCCATCTTTCTTTTATAAAAAAATACTTGGAGATCTTATGGTGGAATGAACATAGTTTATTATATGATATGCATAATAGTTGGTTCATCCTACGAGAGTTCATGCTTGAGAATTTTCCAGCTATCAATTACTTCCCATAATATGGTAAGAGAAACATGTAATGAAATTTGAATGACCATCAAATTTTGCACATCTTCTTTTATGATGATAAGGAAGGCTCCAGCATTTGACAAATTAATTTGGATATCTAACACAATATCATCCAACCTATCTATAGTCCTTTGGGCTTGAATAGCCACAAATGTGTTACAAATCATCTCATTCTACCAAACTTGGAGCTTCTTCATTATGGTATCCTTAACATCTAACAACTATTGAAATGCACTGATCAATGTTTCTCTAGTAGCCACTTGATCACTAGTTACATATTTATATTTATCTGCCATTACAAACTCTAGTTTCATAATATCTAAATATTTGTCAAGGTGCTACCTCCAATCAAGCATTCCTTGGGATATATACTTATCCTGATGTGAAAGATTATGCATGACCTATACATATTCCTATATTACTTTGTAAATGCATTTCATTTCATCATGATTATCTTGCTCTTAGGTGCATAATGTGAGTAGTTTTTATGTTCTCACCCAATATTTTATTATCTTAGTCAGTAATGTAGTGAGTTGTTTGTCTTTAGACATTACTTGATCACCAAGGACTTGTGTAACTATAGTAGGAAAAGTATCATTGATGAGCTACATAGCCTTAGTAATTTGATTTTCTACTTTTGATTTCTATTTTTGCAATAAAAAAATAATATGTTCCAAGTCTAAAGCCTTTTGTGCAATGGATTCTTGGAATGTAATTACTCCTTCAATTTACTTGGATAATGGCAACTATAAAACATCTAGAGATGTCTCCATGGAAGTGGGAGAAAGTGTAATGGATGTGGATATGACTATGGTGGGAGCTAGCATAAATTAAACCAATAGAATCAAGAAAGTAGTGAGACATGATGATGTGGTAGGGACATCCCACAACTATTGGGTAGAGGGGTGAGACTTTGATAGTAAAGCTTCCTCTAGTATACTTGATTGGGTCACATCCTTATGGGATGCTATGTGTTTTGCTTCTACCTTTTCCTTAGATTCCTTTTATTTTATAATTTGTGCCTCAACTTTAGCTTGATACTTGGTTATATCCTTAGCATGAATTCAAGATGCCTCCTTGGCCTTGGCTTAGGCCATAATTTTTGCCTTGGCATCTACCTTAGCCTTAGCTTTGGTTTTAGCCTCCACTTTAGCTTTGACATCAACCTTGAGTTTTTACTTGAAAGCTTTTACTTCTACTTCATGTTTGGCTTCCTCCTCATTATGGAATTATTCCTTGGCATATTTATTTGGTGCCTCTTATTCTATTTGATTATATTATGCAACTTGTGCCTCCTGATCCTTGTATTCTACCTCTTTCTACTCCCTTGTCTTAGCCTATAATTATTTGGATTTCTATAGTTGAGCCTCTAATTCCTTGGCTTCTTTATTTATCCTCATTTTAGCCTCTACTTCCTTGACTTTATTTCTCTTGACCTGAGCTTCTTCAACCTTATTTTCCCAATCTCAGATTCTTCAAACTTATTTTCTTGTTATTCCTCCTCAGTGCACTATTTGTCTTATTCTTGTTGTGAAACTTCTTATTGTGCACATTGGGATTATTACATAATTAATTATTCTATGGCCTCTTTATTCATTTTTTTTATTCTCTACTTTTCTCTATTTCCTCTCTTCTTTCTTTGTAGCCTCTTCCTCAATATAGCATAGTGGTATCTAGAGGTCCCTCTATTATATCTAAATCGTCTATTTTTGTATCAGATTGTGAGTTCTCCAAATATTTGGATTCCATAACCACACCTCTATACATAAAAATATTTCTAGACTCGACTAAAGGGACAAGTGTATCCTTATGTCTCCTTATGGCCCTAGACATCACCTAATGGGCACTAATTTTTATGGTTGTATCCCTAAAATATACCATATGTTCTTGTATGGTGCTTAAACCCATGGCCCAATAATGTGTACATTGTTTGTAAAATAGTGGTCATAACAGGCTCCCTTGCTTTGGTGGATCTACACTTTGTGTAGATAATGAACTAGATACTATATCTATTTGGAAAATTTATGCCTCAAGTTTGTGTTGAAATTTTTATTGACCCATAGTATCCATAATAATAAAGGGAGGGGGTTTCATAATATCAACCCAAAGGTCTCTACTTACCTTATTTTTCACTTGGCAAGTATGCACTACTTTCCATAAAAATAATTCCTTCTCCTCCTCCTCCTCCTTATTATATACCTCTTGGCAAAAGTCTTCAATCATGAATTGAATAACTTCCTTTTCATCAACCCATAACTTTACAAGATCACACTCATAAGCTATCCTTGGTATATGTGGGTTATTGAACCAAGACTTGTTTGTCTTGATCTCTTTTTAGCTGGTGGTGGTGAGGCTATTATCAAAAGTCCCTTGTATTTTCCTTTTTCTTATTATGGGGAAGATGTGGAATACTTTGGTGAGGCTTGAGGTTGCATAAATGGTTACATTTGTGTTTTTTCTTTCTCAAGTTGTTGTGTACCTGGAAGGATAGTTTGAATAGGTTGAAATGACCTCATAGCTAGGGATATCTACCTCCATACTTCAACTTATGATTCAAAAATTATGATTAAAAAGGGCATTGGAATCATATTTGGTGTGGTTAACTCATACACCTTGATTTTAATACCATTTTACAACTTAGTTATTAATGCATACTACCCCAAATATTACATGACATGTAGTGTAATTAAATGGTACAACCTAATCAAAGATAGAGCCTCAAGCCACCATATGTGTAAACCATCATATTTTCTCATAATATTTCTCTATCTTAGTCCAAGTGATGCCTACAAGGGCATTAGTGGGCCAAAATTTTGTAGAACATAAACTTGGCCTAGTGGGGACTTCCATTGGGTGAAGCATAAAAATAAAACCATAAAATAATATTGGAAATTTTGTGAGCTACTTAAAAATAAGTTGTTAATATTAATTTTAATCTAATATGTGATAAAATCAAGCTAATTAAAGTTCTCATTTAGGTGTATCATGCAATACATAATGTCAATTACTCCTTTTGTTGCCTACTTAGCCCACTTCATTATCTGCCAAAACCTTTTTATTATACACTTTAATAGAATGTACACTACAACATCATTAATGAATTAAATTAGGGTTCTTCTGCCTACCCTAGTGGGAAAATTATCTTGAATAATTAAATGAATTAGTAGTGTAGTGGACTTGTATGGCAATAAATATTTTTCAAAATTTGGGAGGCCTATGACTCTTGTCATTGTTTATGCATTGATCCAAATGGTGATATCTTGAGACAAATAAATATCCCCCTATTTGTATATGTTTAACATGGTATGCATGACCTCATCCAATTTATTAAATGTAGGTAACTTGATTAGCCTCTCTACATCAGAACCCTAAAGTGGATGTTGAAGTGCAAGAGCTCTTGCTTATGCACCTGATTATGTTGCTAAGGTGAAGAGAGTAACTTCGGCCATTTCCATAAATTTGAATAGATTTAGGTCATTTTATTTGGTTTGTAAAAGACCTATCCCAATCCCCATTTATTCCTTTCACACATCTATGAGTGGGATCAACAATTGGCTCCTATCCATGACTATACCTATAATTTTTACTATTTGATTTCTTTCTTCTATCAAAGTTTGGGTCTTGATTTTTATGCATGGGATTATATTAAGAGAAGATAGTAGAATTATATTATTCACTAGAGTATATAATGTTTTGGAATTATTTATCCCCTTAATTTTATATATTTTAGCACCAAATTTGCTCTTTCCAACCTCTTTAAATACATTGATTGCATGCACATGAGTGTTCTTCCTCATCATTAATTTTTTGGCTTTGATAGTGACCTTTTTGTCTCCAAAATATTTAGTTTAACCCATATAATGTGTTTAATGTGGCCCTATATCACTTAATCTATCCACTCTATTTAATGAATCCACCTATTGCATCCCAACTCAAGTTAATTTTTTATTTATTATTTTTGAATATCTCTATCCATTCACTCATATAGCCATAACTCAAATATCACCCACACACCATGATGATATCAAATCCCTTAAAATAACCTTTGAAATAAACATTGAGGATATTACAAGGCCTTTTAAGGAATCCCTTAGGAGATATATTGAAATAAAATTCCAATCATTTGTATGTTCAAGGTATCTATTAGGATAACCCTTAAATTTATTATAAAACCCTTTAAGGTATCTCTTAAAAGATACCTTAAAGGTAATTGTATTATATTCAAGGGTACCTTGAAAGTATCTCCTAGGAGATACATTTTAAACATGCATAAGGTTACCCTTAAATGTATTACAAGGCCCTTAAAGGTATCTCCTAGGAGATATCTTGAAATAAAATTCTAATCATGTACATGTTCAAATTATCTATGAGGAGGTAATTGAAGGCACTATAAGGCCAAGAGATACCTTGAAAGAAAATTACAATCATATGCATGTTAAATGTATCTACTAAGAGAACCCTTGAAGTGCATTATAGTACCTTTAAGGGTACATAGAAGGTATTTCCTAGGTGATACCTTTCAAACATGCATAAGGGTACCCTTGAAGGTATTAAAATTCACTTCAAGGTATCTCCCAAATTCTAAATTATCATAACTAGATATTATTACATAAATAATCACTGAGATATATCAACTGCAATTGCTATAACAAAGTATTCATTAACATAACTTAAGTAACTCATAACAGAATGTTTAAAATTGCTATTACATATATCAAATAGTTGAGATACTAGATCAATGATAAAAAATAGAGGAGACCACCATACAACATAAATTTTTAGAATAACCAAAAGGATTTTTTAATTGCATTTGATGTCAAAATTTCTCCTCTATAATTATAGAGGGTGATACATTTTTTATAGGCTTGGGATGGGGCCAACCTCATCTCTCAAGAAAAGTTGAAGTAATAATCAACATATTGTTAGAGACAAAAAAATTTAAAATAGGAAAGATTACGAACCAAGTCTTGTAGTTATCGAAGGGGTTGCCAATGAGGTTGAAGTTGTAAATGATGGCACTTATGTATTGGAAATTGCTATAGCTTTTGTAGTTACAAATGAAATCATTTCCATTATAGATTAAGTTGTTTTCATCATGTGGGTTATTGTTAAGGGGGCCATTTAAATTGGAATATAAGCCATAGTTAGATCAATGGTTGTAACTATAATTATCAGTGGGATGACCATGGATGTAACGGCTTGTTTTCTCACCTAAATTTAGAGGTAGAGAGTATGGATAGCCTACCTCAAAGTCCAATAGGGGTCTTTTCAAAAGTTGAGAAAGCTTATCCATCAACTTTATGTGTATCTTTTGTGATGCCCCAATCTCTACATAAATGTTTTATACACTAATAACCCTAAATTAAAAAAAAAACTAACAATTTGTTACACTTCATTAACTATTTTATAGATAATTCCCTCAACCTCTGCTCTAAAATTATTGGTACCTACAAGGATAAGGTCGTCAAAAATGGATCCATGTACCAAATATCTCTATGGAGTGACTACATTATTGATACTTATTTCTCCCAAAATATCCATAGTTTTCCTCTCCTAACTAATCAAATGTAGGACTAAAGACTTCATGTCTTATTGTCATTCAATCAAGGCGTCTCTCATGGTAGCTACGTAGTTCTACACCTAGGCAACATTAAGCACTAATATCATATTCAAATGGGAATAAGCTTTTTTATTAGATGATCCAATAAAAAAATGTAGTTTAACCTCCATTTTATTCATCTTCTCTATCTCTAAATATACATATCCCCATTAGGTCTGTGATTCCCCTTTTACATATATGATTAATTAGATGATATTGTATAGCTTCCTAGTTTCCCTTTGTACATTTTTAATGATGTATATCAGAGTTTTTATGGTGGTTCTTCCTATTAATTATTTTATGGATTGATCATATAATTTTAACATTTCCTTGATCACCCCTATAGAATCCATAAAGTTATAGCAGTCCTCCCAAGGTAGAGAGCTCACATCAGAGGGATGTACTATTCTCCTTTTGGATAAAGATAAAATATATTTCCTTTGTGATAATTCCACCTCCTCCCATTAATCCATGAGGTGAATCATTTTTAACCTCCTCATAATATTCATATCCTTGTAAAAATGGAACTTGACCATTGGTTCCTCAATGACTGCCAAGTTTCCCCTACCCTCTTCTGCCTGTTGTAACTTTTGTAGCCATTATGGTTTGTTCAAGGTTATTAACTACTTAGTGGGATATTTATGATATTATAGAGTGGAGGATTTATAATTTCCTATAGGGATCATGGAATTATAGTAAGATTTTATTATTTATGGGAAAGGTAGGATTGACTGCCTCCAACTAGTGACCTTTTTAGGTGATGTTATATTTAGAACTGGATTTCCCTTTTCCATCTCCTTTTGGGTGCTCACAAAAAAATTATAGGTTTGATTAGGATCGGTTATTGGCATCTAAATTTGGGTGGATGGTTTAAATGGGGTAACAAGTAAAATTAAAATGGAGGTATAGACTACGCTCTCAAATGGGACTTGTTTTTATGATTGGGGAAGGTTAGTTGTACTAAAGTGGAAGTATGTGGAGTGATTACTAAAAAAAATTATAATTACTTAGTGTCTAAGGTAAATGTGAAACCCAATATTAGTGATATTATGTGAATTATGGAGCGGATTAACCTAGATCTCATTCAAAGAATTTAAATAATGAGAAGGAGCTACAATACTAGTTGCCACTTATTATAAATTATAGAAGATGAGGATAAAGAATAATGGGATGAGGTACTTACATGTTTTATAGAATAAATTGGGGAAAATATTGTAGTATTTTTCATTATTATCTTTGGGTATCAAGGACCCATAGACACTCTCACTAGTTATCCACTTACAGAAGTTAGGGTCTTGAATCTTCTTCATCCTTGGTGTCTCCCTCTTCTAGAAGTATCTCATTGGAAACATGACTAGTCCCCAAAATATATGTATCCCATAATTAGGCATCTTATTATTCAATCCATTCATCCTCAGGTTCACTCTTTATATTCTCACTAATAGATACTAAGAGTAATGTCTCATATTCACATTCCCATTTTCCTTCCTCATCATTATCCACTACCTTTATGGGTTATGTTATTATAAAACCCTTCCTTCCATTAAAACATACCCTTTATCCCTCATTAGGTGTCTCTTAGATAGGTGCATCTTATAGTGAGGTCAAAAGAGTCATGGATTTCCTTTTCTATATAATAGGCTCCATAATGGGGGTGGAAGTTTCTATATAATGAAGTTAAGAAACAACTAATGAAATTAATGTGATATTGGGTGGAGGTGAGGGAGAGTGGATGGATGTAAACTAGTAGCTGAGGTGAAGAATGAAAGAAGAGGAACTTCTTACATAATGGTGAGTGGAGGAAAGAGCAACATAGATAAGGCTCTACTAGTCCCCATAGTGGTGGATGATACATGAATTGAAGGTGAAGGTGGGAGAGGAGAATTGACTGAGGAGAGAAGGGAAGGAAGATAAAATTATTGAACTATGGTGAGTGGAGGAAAAAATAAGATAGGGAAAACTTCACCACTACCCATGGAATTTGTGGTGCCTTATGTTATAGAGGGTGGAGAAAGGATCATTGCCATTATAGTAGTTACTATGATGGAAATGGAGGGTTGAGAGGCATGAGGAGATGGATGATAGGGTGCCTTCTCTTATGTTAAAATTTATGAAATATCCCCCTTGGGAGGATCTAAAACCTAGTGTTCCTTTTGAATATTCTTGGTCTAGTCTTTGGTGGTTTTAGTAGTATATTATATGTGCTTATCCACCACCATTAACATGGTGACCTTATTCATCTTGGTATAAACCTCTACATCATTTAGATCATTCATAAAAACCTCATCATGCTAAGTGTGGATGTGCATACAGTCTATCTTTACCCTTATTCTAAGTCTCTTTAGGTGTTTCCTCATGTTCTCTCTGGGGTCCCATTCTATGTAGGGTGGCCACTTGAAATCAGAATGGGTTCAAGTTTTTCCACTAGCTAGAAGTGTTCCCATTTAGTGTATTGAATCCTAAAAATAATAAGAGGAGTTAGGTGCATAACTCATTGCCTCTTATTTCTTAGCTAAATATCCATAGAGTCAACTAATTGGGAAATAATTTCTTATTTTGCCACTTTAGCTAGGACCAACTTGGGTAGATATATAGGGTAGGTCATGGTGCCCTCTATCCTAATTATGGTGTAGTATGGATAGAGTGAGTAATCCCCCATATTTCCTATGATATTATTGATTTTATCTAAAATCTTGGGCATATCTTTGACATATATGGCCTAGTATACCTTCAAGTAGAAGTTCTCAATAATCTTAGTCATGTTCCTCCTAAACTTGTGAATTTAGAAGATGTTGAACCTTTCACATATCTTGATCTTAGGGAATCTTCAAAAGGATACTAAATATCATTAAAATATGCATGTATGGTTTCAATTATAATATCCACTATATATGACATCTTATAGAAGTTGTGATTTGGGGAGTTATTTAGATTGGTTATTATGCTGATGATGTTGGAACTAATGATTTCCCCTATGGAAATTTTACTTTTGGAGGTGAGAATAAGATTGAGTAATGGAATCCACACCTCATTTACATAAGTCATTATAGGGAAACCAAAGATTTTTTCTAATAGGGCCATGGTAATTCTGACTCCATGTTGGAAAGTGGCTATGGGGATAGTATAAATAAGGCCTCTGATTGTAAAAGTATTGGGTTCATGGGCCCATTCTTGTATCTTGGTGGCTATATTATTTTCATTTATCAAGGTATTCACTAGGGTTTGGTCATTTTATATCTCAGGGGTAGGTAGCCTATAGTAAATTTCAAATGCTCTACCACTAAGGTGGGCCACTGGTGTGCTATTTTATAAAAAGTGCAAGATTTTGCCAAAAAATTTACCATTTATAAATAAATCAAAAAATAAGTCGATACAGGGAATTACCTCAAGTTTATATGTGGTGTTATGTAGACTATCTTGATTGCCAATAGGTCATGTAGATAATTTTGTGAGAATGTAGAGATATGATTCTTTAGATTGTAAGGTTTGTCTTTGTCAACTTCTTCCCAAATGTAAGAGAACCTATTGAATTTGTGTTGGAGGGCAACTTCATCAAACACTATGTCAATATATTTTATTATTCTTTTAATTGAACATGTAGATGGAGGAGGTGAACTTTGAGATGAGGACATGGTTATATGAATGTGGAACTTATAGTTTATGAGGTTTCAAATTGGGGATTGTAGTTTATTACTTTGATGGAAATATGAGTGTAATTGGATCTATAAGTTACATATATTTCCTTTTGATTCACTAGATTAGCCTATTTGAATGTAAATATATTCAATTCATGTGAATTAATGGTTTTAATAGATTTAGATCCTCTCTTCTATTTTTTATATTTGAATTTCACCTGACTCAAAGGATGGTGACACTTTGATTGCATCAGACTGACAAGATGTTGACACTTTGATTGCATCAGACTCATAGTATGGTGCCACTTTTTAGGGTCATATTGAGTCACTTACCTGGGAGATTTTGCATCATGCTTTTCATTGAGTCAATTTGTGGGTTATCTAGATGATGAAATTTAACACAATATCTCTAGCTTATTTCTTTAAATATTTCATACATTAAGTTTAATATATCAGTCTCTTGGTAAACAAAATGGAGACACTTGGCATAATCTTGAAAATTCACACATATAATGAATTTGAAATATTTTTCAAGTGTTGAAATTTCATGGGTTCATAGGTGAATGTCATATCTCCTTGAATATTTAAAATTAAAGTCTTAAGATTAATATTATGGGTACCCTTGAATGTATTATAAGGCCCTTCACACTATCACCTAGTACTACCTTCAAATAGACCTTGAAGGGCCTTGTAATACCTTCAAGGGTACACTTATGCATATTTAAAAGGTATCTCCTAGGAGATACCTTTGAAATCTTGGGTTTGCCACAAATATTCAAATCACATACAGGTTCCCAAAATATAAGTAGCTAATTATTTTCCATAATTTGGCTCAAAACCCCCATTGCTCAATATCATTTTATATACTAATAAAATACATGGTTGAATGTTGAATTAATTAGATATTTTTCTCTACATGGCTATTCTCATCTTATGCACATTTGAAAGGTATATCCTAGGAGATACACTCAAAGTAGGATGAAATGAGGATTTAAGTATGAACTATATGATATTAAAATCTATTATTTTTTTGGATTGACATAAACCATGTCATTAAAAAAATAGTTATACATTACCTTTTTGATATTTTTAGGTTTTAACATATCTCCATGCTTATTTTATGGTATAAATAAAGATTTATCTCTTACATATAGGTATAAAATAGAATGATTTTATATAGCCTAATTTGCAACTCTTCTCATGTCTATTATAAATATCTAGGCTAAAAAATCATATGTCAATGGTTTTCCAATGTGGATACTATGTTTCTCTCATAAATAATGGTAAGGTTATTATTGAAGGAAGAATACATAAAGTTCTAGGTCTAGATGTTGACTCTTTGGAATCCAAAAATCTCACTTCCACATGCCACAATGAGGAAATACCTATTGAATGTGTAAGTGCTAATATGACTAAAGCTTTTGATCTGACTCTATTGCTTCCATTTCATATAACTTTTGTGGATAATTTGGTGGATGTAGTTGATAGTTTTATTATATGGAGCACAAGAATGATGCAACATGTCACAAACAAATTTTCTATATAGAATGACATAAAAGAAAGACAAAATAATTTTAGTTCATTTCTACATATACAACTATTGCAATAATAAAATCTTGGCTTGGATTCATTGCTTTGATCTATCAATGATCCTACCACATTTATTAGGCTAATAAATAATTTTATTGGGGAAAGGGTACATTTGTTGTACAAATGTATAAACTTTGAAAATGATAAAAAAAATTCTTTTGGTTATGTTGAATTTACACAACTAGGGGAGATTTTTGGTTGCATTCCTATCCCAATGTTATTAAATGAATTGGGAATTTACATCAGGCATGTTCTATAATATTGTGAGACTTACAATACATAGGTAATTGAAAAATATATCGTTAGATGGCCTTCTAACAAGATAGTGGCCATTGAATGTAGAGAAACCAATTTACCATACATGACACCAAATCATAAATAAATTAGAAATGTTTTGAAAGTAGTGGATACTAAATTTATTAATTTCATGACATTCCTATTGTAAAGGCATCCAAAAATAATAATTCATGCATACAACTACTCAGGCTAAAAAATAAATCATCCAAACACTTCACTCAGTGAGGTAGAGTTTGATAAAATCATAGACAATGAGATCACAACAATGTATGTAAAAAAATGTTGTACCAAAAAATGTTTTCAGTCAAGATTGTCATTTGAGATGCTAAAATATGCAGGGAAAAAGTTTCTTGATTCCACCATAAAAGATAGGAGGCAATATTTCTTGGATGCCCTTTCTTCTAGTTTGTTTAATAAAAATAAAAACCAAACTACCATTGAGTTTTAGGGTACAAATATCCATTTGGAAGCTTGGCTTAAAATATATGGATTTAAGAGAAGTAGATTTTTTTACATTCAAAATTGTCATAAAATTGGAGAATGAAATGTATTTCTTGTAGGGAGGTTTCCACAAAAGCCACAAAAGAAGATAGTGGTAGCTAAAGACTTATTAGACCAATTGGTGGATTATTTTATAGATGTTTCTCCATGACTAACATGCCAAGTAGATATAGATGACTCATAAGAAAATGTTTGACATCTTCCAACATATTTCACTCAAAAAATTATAAGGTGCCACATCAATGCACAACTTGAAGACATAGAATATGAGCCAATATCCTAACCAAAATTTAATAATAGGTGGAGAAGGAATTTTCATGATGTGACCATTTATAAGTCTGATGACTTTGCTAGGTGTAAAACATGCATCTTGTTGACTCAAAAAAAATGCTCTAGGTCCCTATTTAGAGATCAAGAATATCATATTATCAATCATTCATGATTCACTCAAATCAGATACTTTATACAAGAAAAATGTATTACACACATAAATTAATGTTAAAATAATACCTTAGTGTCATTAATGATAAGGTAGAACATCAAAAAACATTTATGCCAAGGACAATGATAAAAAACAAAGTAGTTACTAACAAAATAGTAAAGTTGTCAATGGTATGAATTATAACACATGGTCATGGTATAGGTGGATATGAGACTTTTTTTACTGTATTTTCTTGGAGGGTCTAACTTTACTATCACCTCATTAAACTAGTGCTTTAAAGATATGGAAATAACAATGCTAGATATTTATATATCTTTACTATATAAACTTAGATATTCAAAATATCCATAGTATGATGCAATTTTGTCTAATACGTACTACCCTAAATGTAATAAATACATATAAGAAGCATAATCAATTGTTGCCTTCAAGAAACTTCCTTCTAGGCTATACCTTCAACTAGAAAACTATTATGGGGACAATAATAATAGGTACTTCCTTCCATCCATAATTATATATAAAAAAATTCAAACCTTATATGGAGCTAATGTTACATTTACAAATTCATAAAATCATGTTTTTTGTATAGGTTTGTGTTGAAATATTTATCTCTCCTTGTCTACAAAGGTGCTTTCCTCAATGTCAAGGTTAGATTTCTCTTTATAGGACATACCCATGAGGACATTGATGACACATTTAGAAACCTATATAGATTTATAAAGAGGAAATATGTATCAAGTGTGGTAGACATGATGAATAGTTAAACGACACGTGAAAATATAAGAAACTTCATGCCATATTTGATTGAAGTAGTATATTTCAAATAATATGTTAATAGTTACCAACTGAAGGGAAGAAATGAGATAGCAAGCTTGATAAAAGGTCAATACTTTATTCTACACATTGAGAAACATCATCCCATTATGCATTTCAAAAACTCTATAATAGATAAAAATTGGTACCATTATGAATTGAAAATAAATGATAAACACATAAAATAACTATAGGCCTACAACAAGCTGTACAAAGGAAATATTTATAGTAAGAAAGAAATAAAATAATAATTTACATTAAAAATTATAATTATATAATAAATAAATAAAATAAAAATATATGGATCCATCTTCCTTGAAATGAGTAGATAGCTCATTCTTCAGAAGAGGATTTACTTAGAACATCAGTTTCAGAATGAGTTGCTAAGAATAATAGAAATAAAAGTGTATTGATTGATTGATTCTTTCTTCAGGTGTGGAAGGTTGCATTTATAATTCTATGCTTTCAACCAATACCTTATTTTGGAGTAACAACCGAGATACTCTACCCTATCTCAATCTCCACATAATATGGAGAGATATTTATTCCAATAATAAAATATATTACAACATAATCTTGATTTTCACCAAATATGGAGAGAGATATTTATTAGAATAAAATTACATAAACATATATTTGAATTTCATCTATTATAGAAAATACATACATACATACATGTGTGTGTGTGTGTGTGTGTGTGTGTGTGTGTGTGTGTGTGTGTGTGTGTGTGTGTGTTTAAAGAATCTAAATGGAAAGCATTCTTTGTGATAGATGGAACATTAGAATACTCTTTAAAATACTTTCCAAACAAGTCTATAGCAGTTTTGTTAATGTCTAAAACAATTCTATTGAAATTCATAGCAACTTGATGAAATCCATAACAATCTTGGTGAAATCTATAATAATCTTGGTGAAATCCATAGCAAACCTATTGTAATTCTTAGTTTGCCTATAGGAATCTTATTGTAATCTATAACTACTATAACAAGCCTATTGTAATATTTAGCTACTGTAAGAAGCCTATTGTAATTTGTAGCTACTATAGCAAGCTTGAAGGAGTTTATTATGTAATCCATAACTATTGTAGAAAGCCTGTAGGAGTCTGTAGTAGGCTTGTAACTTAACCAAAATTCTAGATCTTATTGTAGAAGACTCTGACACTACTCTAACATTATTCTTGAATGGTTAATCTTCATACTTTGACTCATTCTTAGCTTAGTATGGAATGTGTATGCACTCATTGATGTATTTTTATTAATAATCATTAGTAATACCTAATAAATAGATAATAAATAATTCTAAAGACATAACCATGATATATACTTACTATTTTATTATACATAAACCATAAGTTTAAAAACAACATTTAGATCTACTTCCTATGAAAAAAATATATCTTATTTTACGGATATAAAAAGACATTTTATGAACTCATCATCTTCCCCACAACTAATCTCTTGAAGATCCTCATTCATGCTATTTTTTAAAACATTATGGTACATATGCATGGTTTAAACATAACTTTGTACTTTAAATGGGCTTCTCAAATTTGTACAATTATAATGATATTTATCTTTTAAAATCATATTAAAAAGTGGCTAATGGACATTTTAAGGATAGGTTCTTGTGTGGATGTTATTATTACTATCCTTAGATTATTTTTATCCTTTTGATGTACGTTCTTGTGTGGAATTATCATGCTTCTCTCTTCAACTTTTATTCTTTCTTTCTTTCTTTTTTTTTTTCAAATGAGATTAGAGAATTTTTTTGTGTTGAGAATGTCTTGCTATGTCTACACATATTTATTTTGACCACAAAGCAACTTTTGATAGAAAAACAACTTTTAAAAAAAAAAACTTGTTCTTTTTAAAACTATGCACCATGATCAAGATTAAACTATTTTTTTTGGGATAATTCCAATTCTTATATCTTTGAATCTATTCTCCTCCCCCACACCTAAGCTTTTGCATGTCCTCATGCATGTCAAATGAATGAAGTGAGATGAGATTAAACAAGATCAGATGGAAGTTTGTCCATTTCCCCATAACAAGTTGTTTGCAAAAGTGGATCTTCATGTAACAACAAAACTTATAAGTAAATTTAAATGTAAAATAGAAAATTAAAATACCTTGGCATAGATACAATCTCCATTTATTATATCATGGTATCCAAAGTAAAAAATATTGGAAAAATCACAGTCCTGCTATGCTAAAAATTAATAGCATATAAGTAAATAATCAAGTAAAAAAACTATATCAACTGTTCCATTGAATAAATTGTATTCTTTTTATTTTTATGTTTTTTCTCTTAACTAGCCATTAAACTAGTTTTCTAATCAAGGATCTTTATTTCATCACTTGATCTACCAACAAACTAGTTTTCAAACCAAGACTACCAACAATGCTTGAAGGTTTTCATTATTGGGTTTTTTTTTAGAAACTAATGACATGAAAAATGTTAGCCATTGACTATATAAATCTTCATACTACTTGAAAATGTGGCATGGAATTTTTTGTATGTTGACATTCTTCATCATTGACCTATGTAGTGATGACTAATAATTGGTGATAGATACTTGTTGATTCTACTACATTCTATTGTCAAAGGTAACTCAAAATAATCTTTCAACTACTTATTGAAGTCATGGACACAAATTTTCACCTCTAGAATGATTCATTGAAATGAAACTATCTTGTAAAAACCAAAAACAAACAAAACCTTTCCAAACAAGCATAATATTAGCAATGCCAAAGAAAATAAATTCTAAAAACAAAATGTTAAGATAAAAATATAAATGTATATGAAAGAATATAGTTCAACCTATGTAGGAATGATTGATGATTCAAGAATTAACATTATTGATGATAGAATTTTATTATGGAGAATAAAAGCTTCCTCAAACAATTTCTATTATTATGAAAGTGGATATAAGTTTAGTTAATTTGTAAAGATGGATGAGTGAAATGAAACGTCATCAATTCTTTTTATTATGAACTATGTAAAAATATACTAACTATTATTTTATGTAGGGAAGATAAATTTAGATTGCTAAATTATTTAATGGAAACTAAAAACTAAAAAACATATCAAGATAACTAAATTTTTGAGGTCCTTGGCTTCCTTATTATAAATATATTTTACAAGCCTCTTCTTTTACTAAAAATATTATATTCTTCATCTACAACCTAGCTTGGATTTACATCATGTTAAGTAAGATTGTCATTATATTCTTCTTTAGCTAGGAAATCAAAAGCTAGGGCTTAGGTGTAACAACCTCGAGTGGGGTCAATGGGAATCACCCCTTGCATTGTCCCTATCATGATACAAGATGGAGTTGAGGGGTAGAGTGCTTTGAAACCAGACCCAATTTACCATTTTTGTAACCATAGATTTCCCTAGTGTTGAAGATATTTTGATAATTTCATGATATTTGAGATATCTTGATGAAATTATGTAATTTATATGATTTTTTAGCATTTACAACACTCATTCAGTCTCATACGACTATATGTAAATTCAACAATCTAGGTTGCATGCTAATCTGGAGTGTAAGGAAAGTCTGATTTTTTTTATTAACATAATTTTTTTTTAATTACAAACTTCCTCATCCATGTAGATTTAAAAAGAAACACATAAAATAAAATGAACATCTATTCTTGAGACTGAAGTAATGAAATCTCCTGAGTATTTCAATTGATATTTTATATTAGCCATTATCACTATAGTTTAGAAATAATTTAAAAAATAAAAAATTGGTATAAAATTAGTGATTAATCTTAGAGAAAATAAATATTGAAATGTTTACATTATTCAATGTAAGAACAAACTATACATGCTAAAAATTAGAAATAAAATCAGTAATTTATGTAAGACTGACCATTGATGTTGGGATCTGATTATTTGAATTATAATTTTTTTGAAGTAATATCACTGTTTTAATGCATCATATTTCATTAAATTTATTACATGTTTTATTTCATGAAAAAATATGCCCTACTTCTAGTAAGAAAAATATTGACTTTTTAATGAAATCGACTTCTATTGAGATCTGTGATAAAATAATTAGCATGAAATAATGATATTAAGGCATGGAAATATTTCATGTAATATTATGGGAGGATATAATTATACATTATATCTAAAATTATCATGAATCTCTCCTAGTCATGAATTGAATAGTAAAAATAGATCATTGAAACCATTATCATGCCTAACAAATTTGATCAGTCATACCAGATTAGAATGAAATCCATTCTACATGTAGCATTTTACCAGATAAAATCATAGAGATTTTGGTTGGAGTGAGAGTTATTTTTCAATATTTAATATATCTTTTAACCTTTTAATTTCTTGATCACTTATTATTATATCAATCATTATTAGAAATGAACTATTCTTACCTGGGAGATTGAATACCCCACATAATTTTGGTTGAAGATTTTTACTACAATAATTACATAGACTGAATTGCAAACTATTTTATTTTATAGACATGTAAATTTGGCCATCAATGGCTTTGTATCAGACTATTAGATCAATTCTTACCAATCATCGAACATTTAACCTAAAAAATTCTATTAGTCTCGAATTTGGCTTTATAACCTTACATTAAATCAATTTGACCTAATAAATAAATTAAACAAGACAAATACACATATTTAATTAATTAAAATCAAATAAATTACCAAATGTCTAAAAAGAATTAATTAACTTGCACACCCTAATAAAAATCAATTGACAAGTTAAATCAATTTTTCCTAATCCTAATTTAGTTTATCCATGAGATAATAAATCAATTAAATCAATTACTAAAAGGTAAATTCAAGATAATCTTAAAACATTATATAATACACTCATTACCTTTGTGAGTTGTCACTTTTGAAAAATATCTAAAAGAATATTTTAAGAATATGCCAAACTCAACCATGATCAAATTTAACCCATTCCAAGATATTTGAAAGCTTATAAAAATAATTCTAGAGATCTTAATTTAGGGAGCTCAATAAAATTAGAGTTATAATGTAGGAATAGATTCATGAAGCTAAAAGCCTAGTGTTATAATATTGAATTTGAGCCAAGCCAAATCAATCAAGCCAAGAATTCAATAATGGTGCATAGAGGAGATAATGTTAGCCATATGTCACTGATGAAGACTTCTTATGCATAATATGAGCAAGCTAAATAGTGTATAGAGGAGACAATGTTATCCATATGTCATTTACTAAGACTTATTATGTATAATCTGAGCAAGCCAAATGAAGAAATCATTTAGAGTTCTCAAAGAAGGTAAAGATTGTTGTTCTTTACATTTTAGTTGGGTTTTTAATTATTGTTTGTTCATCAAACTCACCCTAAGATATAGGTTTAGAGATATTAGTATGTTAGTGTGTTTATTTCATTATTTTATGGACTAACACTTGATATAACCTCCTCTCTTTATCAAATTCTTTGATCATAAATGGCACGCTCAGCGGGACACGATTGCACACCCCATATCTTTGAATAAAAATGAATGTTAAAATAGATTTATTTTTAATCTATTTACTATTTTTTTTTTTTTAAATAGAATATATTATTGTTGGTTTCATATTAATTCTCTCAAAATCTCATTAAAATTTAATTTTTAGTTTAAAAGTTATGACTCTTTTAGTGACTGTAACTTTTTATTTATCAATTTTTTGGTAAAATGGTTAATACAGAGCTAATAAAAAAATTTATTCACTTTTTTTACCTTAATTTTTTCATTTTTATTGGAAATATAAATAAACTCCAAAATTTTTGTGACAAATAGATGTATATTTTAAAAGTTATGGCTAAATTACTGACTGTAGGTTTTTATGATTTTTATGTTGGGCTTTCTTATTTTTAACCTTCTAACTTGTTGTTTGCATTTTTTATTTTTTGAAGTTTTACTTTTAGGTTGATATATTTTACCCTTCAAAGTTGCTTATCTCATTTGATAAAAAATATTCAAGGCTAAATAAATTTCTAACCTTTTCTTTGTAGGATCTATTTGAAGAAAACCATTTCAATCTAAATTATTATTTTCACACTTAATTTGGATGTCTATAAAAAACTAAGAATTATTCATTTTGGTGTTTAAATAAACTTTTTAGAGTGTTTTATTGGTTAAGTTTTTATGGTTTCTTTCAAAGTTCACAACTTAAGGCCAAGGGGCTAAAAGAACACCACCGCACATTTTGTTTAGTGATATAAAATTGAATAAAATTACGATTTTTTTTAATTTGTTTTCATTATTTGTTTAGTCTAATTTTTTTTGAGTAAATAGGTAGTTTTGTGTGTATGTTCTCCCATCCATCCCCTTTAAAAAAATTTGGGCTCAAAAGTGCCAACTTCTTTTTGGGTGGTTTGAAATTATTTCCATTTGCCCATCTTAAAGCTAAGTGACTAGTAATGAATCTAATAAAAAAACTTTCAATTTGGTGCAACAAAATTAACCTCACTTCAATTATTTATAAACTTACTTGTTGATTGTGTGTTTTAGCAAAAAGAGATATGCATGTATGCTCTCCCATCTGTTCCCTTTAGGGAACTTTTGGGATCAAAAGTGCCATATCATCGCACTTTGAGCCAAGTCCAAGGCATTGAAAGAATGTTGTTTAAATCCCTCCCCCAAAAATCACAATATTATTGGGTGATCTTGAGGTGACCATAAAGTATTTTGATTATATCATTTATTTCATTGCATCTTGTTTCGTGAGGGGGACTTCATTACCTCCCACAAATTTTATAGGGAAGCTTTGATCTAGGGTTTTATCTCTCAACATTAATTTTATCACCCCGACTAAGATCAAAAGTTTGAGGAGTTAAACCACCTTTTAGTGTTGGGGTTAAACATTGAGATGTATTTGCACATTGGATATCATACTACATTGTGCAAGTGATGGATGTAGTGGTTGCAAAAAGGGCAAGACCTTTTTCCAACAAACTAAGTGCCATGGATACCCAATAAAAGTGAACTTATTTTGCATTGTTTAGAGTGAAATTCATTTTGTAATTGATCAATCTAGAATATTTACAAAATAATTAGTTTTAGTCAACCCCACTTTGCCACACCATTAATATAAATTTGGATGATTTACTTGTATTTTATCATTTTCTTACTTGGTATTTTGAGACTAGAACTAATGTATTTATTTATAAACCATGTCCAAACTAATTTTTTTATATTCCAATTTTTTTTCTAAAAAAGTGTTATGCTAACCATTTTACACCACACTTGTGCCTTACAATTTTTACTAAACATGTTTGTGTGTTTGTGTGTGTTACTTGTTTGAGATGGGTACCATTATGCTACCCAAATCATTATCAAATTTGTGCCTTGGAGTCTTTGAAATAAAACTTTAATCACATCATTTAATCATGCTTACATTTTTATGCTACTCAATTTGTTTCAATATTTATTTACCTTGTATCAAAAACCATTATTTCAAACCATGTCATGTATGTCATTTGGATCCTTATCTTGAGCTGTTATGCCATCCAATATTGTCTAGCTTATTTTATTGATCAAAGCCTAATTTTCAATATTGAGTTTTTAATTAAATTTTCCAAGTTTACATTCAAACATTGATTGATTTATATTTAAGTCTTGTTTCATAGGAGCTGATACATAGATCTTTCTCTTTTGGGTTATGTAACTTTGGTTAATTGATTACCCATATTTGAAAACTATTGCTTGTTTGTTCAAAGAGCCTTGTTTTTATTGCTTGTTTGTTCACAGAGCCTATGATCATCATTATTTATGCATTTATTTAGATAAACATAGCCTTTTCTCCAAGTTAATTTTGTCTTATGGTTTATACCAACTGATCATGTTTATGTTTGATTATGTGTGTCAGGTATCTGTCAAAGTTATTCCAACCTTGTTAGATTAAATCAAATCACATCAAACTTTATTTTAAAGTCTAGATTTTGATGTAATTTGGCCAAAAATCCTAGTAGATCATGTTTGTTTGAGCCTAAATTTTGACTCCACAATTGGATGAGAGCCCTAACAACTCAACTTTTCCTTTTCCTAGTTTAGACCTTGTTTGGAACATTTTGTCCTAGACTTTGACATGCTAGTTTTATTCATATGCTTGACCTTTTGTGTGTATGACATTTGAAGTTAGATATTTGATGTTAAACTATTTTATGCCAAGTTTTAGCACAAATTATTTTGGAGATACAACTTTATTTTTATACCACATTGGAGATACAACTCCAATCTTTTGACCAAGTTAGACCAAGTTTGAACAATTTGTCCTTTGGAAATAGTTTTTCATAGTTTGTAGAGTTCTAAAGATTTTTTATTTTTTAATCTTTATTCATTGATATGGATATATCTAGTTACATTTATGGTGGAGTCATTTAAAATCAAAATTAGTATAGAATGGCTGCATAAAATGGATTTGATTTTTATGGATTTATTCAAGACCCCTTTGACGATAACATGGTATGTGAGATGAAATTTTATCCACCTTTAAAAAATAAAATTGAGGACCAAATTCAAGACCTCAATTGGGATGATATGGTTTTTGAGGTGTAATTAGGTATAGACTTCTACAATAACAATGTTGTTTAGGAGATGGATCTATACCCTCCTTACAATAATCAATATAGAGAACATAGGTAAGGATCAACTTATAGTCGAACTCAAGACCCTAACTAAGATGATATGGTTTATGAGGAGGAATTGGATGATTTGGATTATATGAGTAATTAAGCTCCATGATGCCCTACCATTTCTATTCCAAGACCTCATCCTTTGGCTTGTGCAAGCAATCAAGCTCCAGAATGCCCACCCATTATCCAATCACTAACCATTCCTCATCTAGTGACTATCATTACTCACTTTAGAAACCCCAACCAATCCAACCCAAATATAAACCAATCCAATTATGATCCCAACCAATAACTCAACCTAAACCTCATATAATTATTCAACCTAATGCTCATCCAATCATTCATTCTAAACCCCAACTAATCCAACCAAAACCTCAACTAGTCTAATCAATCCCTCAACCAATCCAACCATTTGAGGACCAAGATGTGATCAAAATTGGTATTTTACAACTCAATGGAAACCAAGTCCAAGAGAACCAACTAATCCAACGTGATTTTATTGAACAAATCATTTGTGACAAGTCAACCTATGATGAATCACCTTTTAATCTTATACATGTTGTCAAGGAGTCTCATTATGATGACACAGTATTTGATGAGTCACTTCTTAATGATTATAAATGTCTTTGGGTAAATAATTACCTTGAACACATTCCTATTTTTCAAAAGCCTCCTATTGATAAGCTAGTTCATAAGGAGTTGTCTCTTAACCTTTTTACCATCTTAGAAGAGTATAACTATGACAAACCAGTATTTATGGAGCCCATTATGCCATCATAGGTCATTAATTAACTAATACCAAACATTAAATAAGACATAATTATAAAAAAGTACCTATTATATGAAGAATAAAAATTAGAGTTAGGTTCCACTCTTGAATCAACATCAGATTTAGCATCAAAATTAGAATCAACATCAATCTTGACCTTGAATTTAGAGTCCCTTGATTTTAAATTATATTCAGATATAGAATATGTTTATGACTATTACAACATTGGTTATGCATGATTAAGAAGTCAATATGAATACATTTTTGATCATTCTATGGTATTTTAGGATGATTCATTCAGCATTGGCATAAGTTCTCCTAGTATATTCTATGAGGATTGTGTAACCTCTTCCCATTCCATTACCATTATATATAACATTATCACAAACCATCACATCCATGTCATTAAAATTCCATCTCTCACAAGTGTCAATTAGGACTAAAAAAATCATACCTTATTTAATTGCATCCATAGAAACATATCAGATGAAGAAAAAAAAGGGGGTTAAGACCATAATCATATAGTAGAACACTCTCTTAGTGAAACCTTTTTGAAGGTGCTAAGGAAAAATCAAAGTCAAAACTTAACATCTTCTATTAAAACCTTTTTTGAGGCATTGAGGGAAAATCAAAGCCAAAAGTCAACATTCCTTAGTGAAACCTTCTCAAAGGCACTATGGGATAATCAAGACAACTTCATTGGTGAAAACCTTATCGAGGCACTGATAGTTGAGCACAAAAGTTCTTCACTACTTGATGAAGATATTATTAAATATTAAATAAAAATAGATTTATATCTACAACCTAATCAAATGGTAGCTACTTTTAAGCCTAAAGATTAGAAGAATTTGGTGGTCTTATTTATAGAATATTTAGAAGTTTTTGACCCTACCACATCTAAAGTTATGTTAAATTTAGAATCAACAACATTATGTGTGCCTAAAAATCTTGATATTTAGTTTTTTCCCATCTACCATCCATTCCATTATCCTCCATCATTACATTTACAAATCAAACCTATCATCCAACATTTATCCATATTTACCATCCATAAACATACGTTCTATTATAGAGGCTACAAAGATACCTTGTCTCAAAGTATTGAGGAATCAAAATCAATGACTAATGAAGATCACAATAACATCATTTATATCTTAATATTCAACATGTTCTTGATAGAGCAACTATTTAGATGAGGCATGGGCTAACAATCTACATGATTGACTATTTTGGTTGTATCATTTATTGATTAAGATGTACATCTTCACTTTAGTAGGAACAAGAAAATCATTTATCATACCCAGGATAGATTGAAACATGTACCATATCATATCAAGTTACCATTCCTTTTTCTATTTTTCCATATTGAGCTAGTCACCTTACCACTTGGGGGAAACCCTCTCAACATTCTTCTTTATCATCCTACCATTATACCAACCTATCACTATATTATTATTTATCTAACCTACCATTCAATTCTACCAATACATGTTTTTATCCTATCAACCTAACCCATATGACTTTGGTTCATCCATTGGTTTCACATTTTTAGCATACAAAATCAAATTAGTAGTTATTTCAAGAATTTTAGACAAAAGCAGTATTTTGGAGTAAAATGATAGAAGTTTTGGTAGTTGCATCCTTTATTTCTTATTCCTTTCTTATCAAGTTTGTTTATTTGAGCCTAATTATATCACCTATTGGGACATATTAGTGTTCACCAATCGTGATACTAATTATATCACCTACTGGGTAAAATTGGTATCATTGATCTATCAATTGTATCCTAGTTATAACCACTTATGGGAAAACTAGGGGAAACATTTATTTATTGTGCCTTAACGTATCACCTAGCCATTTCTATGTCATAATATGCTATCATACCAATTGTTTCTATTTTTTTTAAATTTTCTACTACACTAGTTAGATTCCCCTACTTTGAGGTGAACTACTATGAACTAAAACCATTTTGAGACTATGTGGGTCATTTTTGATTCATGTTGAGGTTATTTTAGTCCCCCTTTATTCATGATATCTATATTTTATGAGCATCATTTTAATTTATCATGATCTCACCATTTTGTAAGCATAATTTCAAGTTATCATGCTCTCACCATTTTACGAGAATTATTTCAAGTTATAATGATCTCACCATTTTGTGAGCTTGGACATTTCTAGTTTCTCATAATTTTTTATTGGGTTGAGATGCTTCAAAAATATTTGAAAATCATTTATAAAAAATCAAAAACATTGACCACTTCTTTTCCTTAAGGATTCTAGGAACCCTCACTAAGTCACAAGCAAATCACTTGTTCCTTAGTTTCTCCATCATTTCTGGCCTTTTATCCTATGCTATCACCATTTTGTGAGTTCATCCCTATTCTTCTATCACATCCATCATGTCTTCTATTAATAATCATATTCATCCCATTTCTTGGGAAAACTACATTTGATATAAATTTTTGTTAGATCATCATATCCATGAAACTATGTAGGTAGTATCCACTTGTCTAGCGCATATAGAGACAACTCAGCCACCCCTTCCTTTTTTTATTCCCCTATCTTGTTTGTTTTTTAATTTATCACCTAGTTTCTAGGGGAAATGTTAATCATGTTATTTATACTAACATAAGGACCAACACTTATTTGTTTCTTTGTTTGTCTTGTTTGTTTTTTATGTCTTATTTGTTTCTTTATTTGTCTATTTTGTTTTTTTGTTTGTGTGCCTAATTCCTTTCTTTCAGCACTATGGCCTTGATTCATTCTATGTGTGTTCATTGGGTGATATCTTACACATTATTCTTGAATCTATCCATATTAAAATGTATACATTATCATCATGGTTTTTATCATTGGTGTAATTATTTTCCATTAAGTATTAGATATCGAGAGTCAATCTTTATGAATATTTTGGCCAAGCCCTCATGGTGTTCTATCACGAGGCCTACAATCAAATTCTATCAAAAAAATAAGATTTGAGAGGTCTACAACATCAATTCAACATCACCATCTCCTCAACATCGACATCAACAATAATCCCAATCCAATACCCAATCATATCCCAAACAGAGTAATTAAGTAATAAACTAATTTCAACCTTTATTAGTTTAGACAAGCATCTCCCTACTAGTAGTTATCCTAATTCATATTTATCATTTGTATCAACTTATCAATCATCAGTCATTAATCATATTTTTCATAATTAGGGTATATTGCATTAGCACTGTACACCATCCCACATGCATTATCAATGATTATATCACCTACTAGGGAAAATCATTATGTTATCACCAATTTTCCTTTCTTATTTGTTTATCCTAACTAGGTCATATCTATATTCTCAATGATCATATCACCTATTGGGAAAAATCATTGTGTTATCATACCTTATTACCACTATCAAGGTACACTACTTATAACTACCTTTGGGCAAACCATTGTACACTATCTAACTTGCATTTCTCAGTGATTTTTCCTAACTTCTAGTAAATAATTATTTTGTCACCCCATCACATTAATTTATTTGGTCGCCTCATTTTGCTTCTTTCTTTTGAAGGATCATTTGTTGACCCACTTTCTAGTTGCTCCCTTGAGGGGGTAAATATAGTTTAGTCATTACTATTACATTCATAAGCATAAAGAATAATTTTATTCTTTGAAAAGATGTTACTATGATTATAGCTTACAACATATTCTCAAATAGGGGCAAAATACAGAAATGTAAATTTGGCCACCAATGGCTTTGTATCAGACCATTAGACCAATTATTTCCATTCATCAAATATTTAACCTAAGAATTTTTATTATTCTCAAATTTGGCTTTATAGCCTTGCATTAAATAAATTTGACCTAATAAATCAATTACACAAGAAAAATACACACATTGAATTAATGAAAATCAAACAAATGACCAAATGCCTAAAAATAATTAATTAACTTGCACACCCTAATTAAAATCAATTAGCAAGTTAAATCAATTTCAAATCTTAATTGATTTTACCCATGAGCTAATAAATTAATTACTAAAAATAAAATTTAAGAGCATATTAGAACATTATAGAATACACTCATTACCTTTATGAGTTATCACTTTTAGAAAATATCTAAAAGAATATTCTAAGAATATATCAAACTCAGTCAAAGTTAATAAACTCAACCATAGTCAGATTTAACCCATTCCAAGGGATTTGAAAGCCTATAAAAGTAAGCCTAGAGATATTTATTTAGGGATCTCAATCAAAGTAGAGTTATAATGAAAGAATAGATTCATGAAGCTAAAATTCTAATGTTATAATGTTAAATTTGAGCCAAGCCATATCAATCAAGCTAAGCATTCAACAATGGTGCATAGAGAAGATGATGTTATCCATATGTCATTGATGAAGACTTCTTATGCATAAGTTGAGTAAGCCAAATGAATAAATCATTTGGATCTCTCAAGGAAGTTAAAGATTGTTGTTCTTTACATTTTATTTGGGTTTTTAATTGTTGTTTGTTCATTAAGCTCCCCCTAAGATCTAGGCTTAGAGATGTTAGTATGTTAGTGTGTTGATTTCATGGTTTTATGGACTAACACTTGATCTAACCTCCTCTCTTTGTCAAATTCATTGATCGCATATTTTATTAGAGATCATCAACATAATTTTCTTTACCTACAATGACATGTCTTTTATACTTCAACCATCCTTTCATAAATTTCAGCCATTTTTGAATTTTGTTCACAATCAAAATCTGACATGTAATCTTATCTTGATAGAAATTGTTTGTGTATTGTAACCAAATAATAAAACATATTTATTTTATGAATGTAAGTACTAGGTCATTTAAAATATTCATAGACCATTTTATTAGTTATTTTCACCTATTTCTTAGCATACAACTTTTCTAGAATCATTTAAAAATATGTGTGATCTATTATAAGTAGTTATATAAAAAGTGAAACTATATTTGTATAGGTTTCACACAACCATATATAGTCAATCTAACTAATTACAAATGCAGATCACTCCCTAAATATGCATGTTAGATATAAAAGTATCTATTTCATATTTCTTGATTGTGAACAATTACAAAAAAAAATTTCATCTTGTTGGTTGTTTTGAAATTTCATTTTCATCTTGCATCAATAATTAGATATTCCTTTATGATGTTATTAGTTGTTATTTTATACATGGAAATGTTAATATTGAGGGGTTTTTTTTTTTGTTTTTAAATATAAAATCATTAATTGCAAAAAAACAAATTTTAATCCATGTTGCATAAAATAAATCTTAAAGAAACCATTAATTAAGTATTTTCTGTCATAAAATTTACAAAGGAACATTCCCTCTCACTAAGAATCTCCTTAAAAGATTTAAATCTCCTAATAACACTGTGGTTCACTAGCAATGACACCAAAAATGATGGGTGTCATCAATACCCTTCATTTAATAATGCCAATCTAAAGCTAGTGTCTAAAGGTTGTATGCAATAAGAGAAAGAGACCTTTAGCGAATGATTCTTTTTATCACACTCCACACTTGCAAGAATTAAAAATCACACTTGATAGAATTGAAAATCATGCTTGTAGAAATCAAATCACACTTTCATGAAATTAAAGCACACTTACATGAATTAAATTACTGAATTGAAAATAAATGACAAACACATAAAATACCTATAAGTCTACAAAAAACTATACAAAGGAAATGTTTATAGTAATAAAGAAATAAAATAAGAATTCACAAAAAAAATAATAATTAAAGAATTAAAAATAAAATAAAAATTCATGGATCCATCTTCCTTGGAATGAGTGGTCAGCTCATTCCTTGAAAGAGGATTTACTCAGAACATCAGTTTCAAAATGGGCTGATCAAAATAATGAAAATAAAAGTGTATTGATTGATTGATTCTTCCTTCAGATGTATAAGGTTGTATTTATAATTCCATGCTTCCAACCAACACTTTAGTTGGGAGTAACAATCGATATATTCTATCCTATCTCAATCTCCAAAAAATATGGAGAGAGATATGTATTGAAATAGAATTACATAAACATATATTTAAATACAATATATATATATATATATATATATATATATATATATATATATATATATATATATATATAGAAAGCATTCTTCATGATCACTGAAACATTGAAATACTCTTATAAATACTTCCCAAACAAGTCTGTAGTAGTTTTTTTGGAGTCTAGAGAAATTCTATAGAAATCCATAGCAACTTAGTGAAATCCATAGTAAGCCTGGTGAAATCTTTAGCAATCCTAGTGAAATTCATAACAAGCCTGGTAAAATTCATAACTGATTTGATGTAATCCATATCTAGTCCATAGTAAGCCTATTGTAATCTGTAGTTGGTTCGTAGTAAGCCTATTGTAATCTATAGATATTGTAACAAACTTGATGTAATCTATAGCTACTATAACAAGTATATTGTAATTTTTATCTACTGTAACAAACATATTGTAATCTATAGCTACTGTAGCAAGCCTATAGGAGTTTTATGATATAATCTAAAGCTATTGTAGAAAACTTATAGGAATCTATAGCAAGATTATAGCTTGACAAAAATGCTAGATATTATTGTAGAAGACTTTGACACTACTCCAAAATTATTCTTGAATGGTCACTCTTCATACTTTGACTCATTCTTATCTTTTTAAGGACTTTGTATGCACTCATTGACATCTTTTTTCTAATAAACATTAGTAATAGCTAACAAATAGATAACAAATAATTATAAAGACATAATCATGATATATACTTACTATTTTATTCTAAATGAACCATAAGTTAAGAAACTACATTTAGATCTACTTCCTATGCAAGAAAAAGGATTTTATTTTATGGATATAATGAGTCATTTTATAGGCTCATCAAATCATATTTCATGAATCATGAAAAACTTTTCTAATTTTTGGGTTTTCAAATTACAATTCACATTTTTCATTTTTCAAAATGGTCTTCAAAAAATGGTCTTCATAATTTACATATCAAAATTTACACTTTAGATTTTGTGCATTTCAAAATACACTTTGGCATTCCTATGTTTATGAAAAGGCCATCATGGTTTACACTTCATTATGTCTCACTTTGGCATTTGTGCATTACTATTTATTCTTCAACATTTGCATATCAATAAATGGTCTTTAACCTTTTAGTTTTTCAAATTACACTTCAACAACCCAAGATTGTTCCATATGGCACAATCTTGATGACTCAGTTATGTAGAAGGATGACCAATCCAAATAAAAGTATTGAATAGTATGAGCACCTAATATTGTGACACATGTCAAAATATTAATAAATTGACTATATGAGAGATTATATTAATAATATAAACATTGAAGAGGTTCCTAACGACTCAAACACCTATGATCAACACATAGCATGTGCACAAATACAAGCTAAACTTTGATGCTGATGGGCACATCACCTAAAGATTAAATAAATAACTCATGATCCAATCAACTATTTACACATGACATCCCAATCATACTAGATGATTTAAATCACATATCACTTGAGTGCTCAATTGATGTGTGAATTATTTTTATTTAAGAAATAAACCACCTAGGATTATTATCTATAAATGCATGGTTTATGAACTAGTTTGAATGGTCATATAAATTCAATTGAAGATATTATAAAGACCATGGGACTTCTGATTGTCTTGTATATTTAGATAGATATGATTTATTTGTAATAAGTTTAAATAATTTTTGATAAGTCCATTTAATTATTGATAAATCTTAATTTATTTTAGATGAGGTGAAAAAGGGATATATTATAAATTTAAATGATTATTTCTAATATTTATAAATAATTTAGACTTATTAAAAAATACATAATTTAGATATATGTGGTTTAAATACATTAGATAGATGTAATTTATTTGTAATATGTTCAATTAAATCTTGATACAGTCTAATTTATGTTTGATACTTTAAAAAAAATTGATTACTAATTGTTTTAAATAAGTTGGATTTATTACAAATATATTAGATAGATATGATTTATTTGTAATAAGTCCAGCTAATTCTTTAAAAGTCTAATTAATTCTTGATAAAATCTAATTTTTCTCTAATAATTAAAAAAATGATTATTAATTATTTTTAATTATTTTAAATAATTTTGACTTATTACGAATATATTAGATAGATGTGATTTATTTGTAATAAGTAAAAATAATTCTTGATAAGTTCAATTAATTCTTGATGAAGTCTAATTTATTTATGATAGTTTTCAACTACTATTTATTTCATATCATTTTAACTAATTTGGACTTATTATAAATACATTAGATAGATGTGATTTATTTGTAATAATTCCAACTTAATCTTTATATAGTCTAATTTATTTTTTATTGTTTTCAAAAATTTGGACTATTTATAAGTCCATATTATCTAAAATAGTCATTAAGATTTGACCAAAAATAAGAACACATTTCATGGCTCTCATATAGAAATTGGGAAGATGTGTTACACCTTGTATAGATATTTCATGGAAGCTAATAAGGCTAGGAGATCAAATTTACCCATAGAGATTGGGATCCCCATCATAAGGTACAAAAAAGCATTCATAATATAGGAATATTTAGTATAATCATGAGGTATAGGTCATGATTTCCTATTTCTTAATGTAAAAGATGATGCCCATGTATTGGAAAGGGCTAAGAAAACTATATTAAATGAAGATATACTTAAGGTAATTTAGGTAGATCATTCTATCATAATTGAACAAACACAATATAGGATCTTACCACCAGGAGGATGGACTAATTCAAAATTTTAGAATAATAGACCTCTTCAATAACTGCATGTCAAAGTCAAGAGCCCCAAAATCCACCCACCATGATGATGACTATAAATCAAGAGTAGGGTGAAAAAAGAGACCCTATAGGTTTAAGTACCCATAGTTAAATTGAGGGAAATAAATGAAGAACCTTAGGTAGAGATAGTTTAAGGCAAGGAGACATCTTTTGGGAAGAAAGAGGATCCTATCTTTATATACTCGTCTAACTTGGAGGACCTCACACACACTATTTTATTCTTGAACAACACAACATCTAATGTGGATGTCCCTCTTTCTACCCAACAATTGGATTCTCTTTTGACTAGAAAAAAAAATTTATGGTACAAGAGGAATTCCAAGGTGGGAAGGCCTTAGGAGGGACATAGTGAATAGACATAATGCTCGATTTAAGATCAACCAATGGGTGAAGAATAATAAGAGGAACTATAGCAAGCCAAAGTCTTGATCTTACAATAACTCAAAGAAAAGGTACCCCTCAAGAGTGACAAATCAAGTAAGATTTTATTTCTTACTACTCCCTTAGGCCACCCACATTTCCATTTATCACTTCTTTTCATGGTGTGTCACTACCTTTATTTGAACTTATATCCTTATCCACTATTTAAATCATTCCTTTAGTTACCACCTTTGTTACTACTATGATCAACAAATGCAACACTCAATTGAAAATATCCTCTACTTATTTGAATGCATCCATGTCTTCCTTATGAGAAATTCAAACCATGGTAATGGTAGCCACTAATAAAACTAAAATGAATAAGAATATCTACACTATCTACCTAATGATACATTTGTGGAATTTAGATTGGTTAAAGATAATATGACCTTCCATGTTAAATCTAGCTCTTGAGATTGAGCCTTCAAAGGATACTGAGATAGAGGCAAAACTAGTAAACCCAACACAATTAGAACTTCCATATTGGTTTAAGGAATTAGGAAATTCAAATTATAAGAGGCTAGACCTAAATATTATTGAGCTACCCACTATGAGTTTATTGTTTGATAAGTCTACTAGCTCTATGCAAAGGGTGGATAAAATAGAAATAAATGAAAACATTGGGAAAAGTTTGATTCTTATAAGAAAGAGAAGAAGTCTTTTATCTTTCTAAGAGATAATATAGAAGAATGGGTCTATCCCCTTATATTGAGGACTTTAGTTCCTATTTATAGACCTATACTAGAGCCTTGTTATCAATCCACAAGGGTATTGAGCAAGAAAGGAAGGAGATGGAGTAAGAACAATAACAAGTCATCCATGTTTCCTCAAAAAATAAGAAATATGTTCAAAAAACAACCTTAAGACTATATGGTATACTTGAGACTATTTTCTCCTTGAGGACATAATTATACCATCATCTAAATAAAATGGATAAATTAATCAAAACATTGGAATAAGATGAGACCAGTTTTTTTTTTTGGTTTTATACACCCCAAATAAGGCTTTCATCCATCTTGACTTAATGTCACCCTTAGAAGCATTAAATGCATTAAATTTAGCATTCATTTGAACCCAATAATCATGAGAGTGGATAACATTTATTGACACCTTAGTCTAAAAAATGACTGAATATGAGAATCAAGTGGTATAAAATTTGAATGAGCTAGAGTTGGTGAATGCACGAGGTGGCACTAAAAAGTTGGTGGTGAGGTATATTTTTGATCAAATACTTCATCAAGCCTCAGTAAAATTCAAGAAGAGTCTGTAGGGGTTAACTTTCAAATATATTGAGGATAAGTTGAGTTTTTTGAGGAAGAAATCCATATAAGTGGAGATTTTCTGGATATATTTTTGAGCCACAAAATTTGAACATGCATGATTAATAATATAGGTTAATATGGTGAGCAAAACATATATTTTAGATATTAGCATAATAAGAACACAAAAGGTTATTAGGCATAAAAATTACCAAGCGATGTAAGTGAAAAGGAAGTCTATCTCCACCCCATCTACTAGTTTAGTCAATGTGTTATCTTTAACACTGCCAACATCTACTAGCTCAGCTACACAGACTCCAATTATGAGCAAACCATGGTTATTTTAATATCAATTTTGTATGAATTTTTTCATGTAATATTTATTTAAATTAAATATAGTTATTCATTTATTATAATTCATAAATTTTATAATTAACTAAAGTTATTTACCAACATGCACATATTACATGATTGTATAAAAGTGAAGTTGTTGTAATCTATGAGTTGTAACATGTAAAATGTTCTATTTATTCTGATGTAATTTGAAGATTTACTAGAATTGGATGATGAGGAGACCCCTTCCCCAAGTATTTAAATACATTTAAAATGTTATTATAAAGGGTTATATTTTTTATCAATATAAGAAAAAATGAAGTTATTTATTGTCATGCAACTGCATTGGTTCTTTCTCTTCCCTTTTTTGTGTTAAGATTTTAGCTTTGTTATCTATGTAAATTCAGTAATTTTGAAGTGTGAAAAAGTTATGAATAATATTTAATGTTATCATTGATATATACCAATCATAGATGTGTAAAAACTATTTAAATTTAGTGAATTTCATTGATTTTAAGCAATCAAATTAGATTGTGTTGATATTTTAAGGTGTGTAAGAATGTCTCCCTCTGGTATAATATTTTAGGTGTGTGTTGTGGCTACTCTAGATACCTTTTTGGTCTAAGATATAATATCTAAATATAGACACCTTTTTTTTCTGAGCTATAATATATCAACTAAGGGTGTGCATTATCAAATCTAAAGAGAGCAACCTTCAGCTGAGACCACTATGTTTTTTATACCTAGTTTTCCTAGATTGGTTAACTATGTTTACTCATATGTGTGTAAAATATAAAAATGGAAATATTTAGTTTTGTAAATACTCATTAACTAATAAAATA
The DNA here is from genome assembly GCA_037957365.1 of Torreya grandis. Taxonomy (NCBI): domain Eukaryota; kingdom Viridiplantae; phylum Streptophyta; class Pinopsida; order Cupressales; family Taxaceae; genus Torreya; species Torreya grandis. The sequence goes on along the minus strand of JARHVA010001531.1, from coordinate 2,363,146 downwards.
TCCTTAGAAGTGACCACTTAATAACATAAGACCTTATTTTATGTCTTACCTCTCCCTCATTTTTTAAGTTTCTTTTGAGATCTACCCATCATAGAGTAATTTTCCATCCAACCAACTCACTTAGTGTAGAATTATTTTATATTTCACTCATTCATCCATCTACCTAGTTAAAATACCTACATGATCAATCTATTATTCCACCAACTAGTTTTTTTAACCACATACCTATAACTTATGTCCTGGAGTGAAACTTCATTTCCATAGAGATCCTAAAATGTTACATACTACCTCATTAAAGTTTTATGGTGTGCATAAAATCCACATCAATTTTTTTTTTAGAAAAATCAATCCTTATATAATTTTAAATAGAATAAGATCTTCTCCTAGTGATACCTTCCATATAATCCTAAGGGATAATTAGTTCCTTGATAGTAATGTCCTAAGATATCTTGGCTTTATTGGAATGAGTGGTATAATAATATGGAGAATGGGATTTTTTTGACCAACTGTCAATTGTACCAAATGTGATAATCCCTCTATCAAGAAATTTTTTTTTTTTTTTCATAATGCATATTAATTATTATCTCTATGTCCATTGATATTATGATAGTTTCAAAATGGTCTTGCCCCCACTCATTTGAGGTTAAGGGGAGGGTGATAATAATCAAGATTTAAGTTATTTAATTTATTGTCAAGTAATTTTATTAGGATAAAAATTGGTCTATATTTTAAAATATCAAACATAAATGGTTGATTATTATTTTCAATAAGTATACTCATATTATATTTTGCCTTGTATATTGTGTATATTAAAATTTTCCTTTTCTTACAGATCTTGATTTGAATATTTTATTTATAAGATAACGTACTTGATTTGACTTACTTATGGGAAATATATTTATTAGGTGAAGATGGAATTGAATCACTTGAATTTTTTGACTTATGTGACTCATGAGTGAGGTTAGATGCATAGGTGAAAATATTTATATAAAGTGTCTCAAAATAAGGAAAAGAATATTAAAGTTTTATTTCCTTAAGTGGAGATATAAGACCTTGTTAAATATGAATTTATTTTATAAATAAAAGGGTTTTTAAGTTAAATGATGTAATCTATTTATAAATCATAAAATGTAATCTTCAATAAGCTCATCATGACTTTGATTTATACTTTTGAGATAAAGTGAGTTTAGTAAGATTTTTATTATTAAAGTGGGATATGAAAATCTTTTTTAATTTCTTAAAGTAAGTTAAAGAGCCACTAACTAGAATATAAAACCAATATAAGGCCTATCCTTCTACTTTTTATGGAAATATTTTAATAATATTCATCCATCATTTGAGAATTTATAAAAACAAAGTACATACTTAGTAAAATGAGTGTTAGGATCTCCATAGCCATCAAAAAATTAGAACTTAGGCATGAAAAATTCTTTTGGATAATTATAATTTAATATGATTCATTTTATAGTTTTTCCTATGATATTATTATTCATATTAGTATCACATGATTTATATTTTAAAGTATGATAAAACACTTGATTTTGGAGGTCACCTATGGCATGTAACATGGAGATGATATGACTATTAGGAATAATAGTGATTTCGAAAGATTCATTCATTAGTTGTAACTCACAATATATTCTAAGCATAAGTGTAATAACATCATCACAAACATTTTTATCATTAAATTTATTGAAATAAAATTTTATGGAAACATCATTGTATAACCAGAAATTGTATTCTATGGAAACATCATTGCATAACTTGGAATCATATTCTATGTAAACATCATCATATTTTTGTTCTATAGGATGCATAAATATGTATTTTTTTAATAAAATATAGAAAATATATTAAAAAATCTACCTAATTAGATAAACTTTTGCATAAAATCAAAATACTATAGATAAGTAATAAATGAGAAAAACTGATTTGAAACTTGCTATATTTGGAAATATGCTAAAAGGATAAATAACAAATACAAAGTACTTAGATATAAATTTAGAAATGTAGGTTTTGTCACTTGAACATATACCCAATGAATATATAGGACAATTTTCTCCTCATTCAAGTGAAATAATGAAAACATCTCTCTCACTATGGGTGACAATTTTACTTAGATGAATCTCTAGATAAGGGGCTAGCTCTCCTTGATGCACCTTTAAATCTCTCTCTCTAACTTAACAATTGTATATGTAAAAGGTTAAGTAAAAATACTAAGAAAAAAAATGGAAATTCACCAATTTATAATGTTCTCCCAATTGATGAAACCACTACTTAAAAATAAACAAGGTGTTTCTCACACAGGACTCACTACTCAGGATTCATTATTGTATCAATGTTTCATATGCTAGATTCAAGAAAGTATATGATTATTAGGAAGGGAATGAATGATTAAAAATAGGGATACAATCATGGAACACTTCTAGGATATCTCTATACTTAGAAAATAATACTATAAAAGACCTACAATAATATCCTTTTTGCAAATTAGCATACCATCAAGAGTAAAAACTAGAAAAGACAATCTTTCACTAGACTAGACCAATAAGATTCAAGTCATTAATCAATATTACAGAATATGTGTGGAAAAAACACTTGTATATTTCTTCAATAGTTCTTCAAGTATAAATGTGGCTAGATTTTTCCCAATAACCAGTGAAGGCTACTCAAAATGAGTCAAGAGAGTGCATATTTATAGTTTTTAAGAGTGGGGACAAGCAAAAGAAGTCCAAGGGTCAGTTGGACATGTGTCACCTCGAGAGGATATATTACATTTACATGTGAAATAGGTTTGGGGTGAGCTATTCCATGTCATGGAGGTTTACTTGTCTAAAATAAGTCCTAAGAATAGTGAAAAGTGTCACAAAACCTACAATTATAGCATAGGAAATTGCCTTCATCAAAGACCATCCATGAATGTTTGAAATTTAAAATAAGAGAGTTGACACATAACACTATTTGAAGGAAATATAACTCATATTAATAGTTAGAAAATTATCCTTATAACTACAAGCTATCCTACTAGTTACCACCCAGGAAACTGCTTTGAAAGAAAAAGAAGCCATGAACTTGATACTGGTACTGGATGAATAATCTGGTCCTTCTTGTTGGTAAAGAAACTGGTACAGATCTTTGTTTTTCATTTGTTAGCTCTTGTTTGTTGTTTCTCCAGACTTTTGTATCTAGGTTTTGATCGGATGTATCTCTTATGGTTTCAGGACCATTCAAAACCTGATTTTGCTACTTCTCTGTAGTGTTTTTTAGGCGTTGCCTGTGGGCTTTGTTGTTCTTTTTTTGCTCTCTGTTAAAGGGTTTTAGGGCCCCTTCAAAACCTGCTTTTACCTCTAATCTAAAACTACTAGCTATCCTATAGACATTTATGTTTGTCAATTTCATGAAAGATCCTTGATTTGGGTTAGCTACCAACAATAAATTGAAATATTAACCTATCTATTTTTCACTTATTTTGTCTACACTAAATTTTTGACATCTTTCCATTTTTTACCTCCATGTTTGCCTTCAAGTTCTTTCCAAGCCTTCTTTGACTTCAATGACTAGTTTATATAGTTTAAAATTGATGTTTGTAGGGCCATCACCTTCCTTATTCATTCAGAACATTTTCCTCAGACTTAAGTTTCCTTCGAAAACTTTTCCTAAAAGAATTCCTTTACATTTTTGCTTTTGATAATTTCTATGGATAATTTTCTTGAACAAATTCCTTCAAATTTTTTCTCAAAGAAAATTATTTAGGAATTTGTTTAAACATTATTTCCTGAGAGAATTCATTTGGTTATTTGCATCGTGTCTTCTCCTTCAATATTTTTCCTGAAACATATCCTTTATCCCCTTTTTATACATTAATTCCTTTAGACTTTTGAATAGGCAACCCTGCTTGAAAAAATACCCTTCGAAAAGATTGGGATGCACCTTTTTTGAAATTTTATTTGGTCCACCTTCCTATGAAAATACCCTTTGGATTTTTTGTAAAGTACCTTTTAGTTTTCTAAAAATCTCCCTTTGAAAAATTTGAAGTGACCCCTTTATAAAATTTTAAAATTACCTTTTTAGAAAGATGGAGGTGCCCTTCAAAAAATTTGAAGTGCCCTTCGGAAAGATAGAGGTGCACTTCAGAAAAGTTGAAGTGTCATTCATAAAAGTTGAAAATGATCCCTTAGCCTGAAAAGGTCCTTTAGGGAAATTATTCAAATAATTTTCCTAAAGGAATTAGTCTTCATCTTTGAGAAGTTTATCTCAAATAAATTCTCTGAAAGAATTCAACACTTTGGCTAAATGAAAAGTCCAAAAAAATAACACTTTAGTGAAAAATAAAAGACCTAAAAGGATTACTATTCAAAGGCTTAACAAAAGACCAAAACCAAACTTTTTGAAAGAATTAGACTTGTACATTTGTTGCAAGCTTATATAGAACACTTCTTCCAAATGAAACTAGCATGTTGGACCTAACCAAAGGTATATACTTAGGTGGCTAAGTTTTCAAATAAGGGTGCCCAATTTTAGCCTGAAGGCCAAAATTTGGTCAATAAATTGGTGACTCATAGGGGTAGTATGCCTACTATACTAACCAAACTAGTAGCTAAATTAATCTATTGGGCATGGATTCATCTAATGACACTCAAACAAGGAAACATTGACCATGACTCAAAACTTGATCAACAAGATAACTAGTTACCACCTCAAAACATAATGGAAAGAACAAACACACCTATGCCACTAATCACTTAGGAGAACCAAACATAGTAGAAAGAAAAATAATTATGTATAGCTAACTAGGTATTCTCTTCCCCCTCCTAGATTAAAGGGGAAACTTCTTAGGTCTCTTTCATGACAGGAAAACTCATGGTGGTAATCAAACAATTTATTAGAGTGAAAACTTGGTGACTCACCCTTCTTATTTTCCATCTTGATTAGCATACATTCTAATACATCAGGTTAAAACATATCTTCCACTTCCATGTATTCATATTGCTCTTTGAGGTATGTTTCATGCTGGTCCTTTATGTTGGTGTAGTCCATCAAGGCATCAATGGCTACAATATCATCATTATAGGCCTCATTTTACTCATGACTCTCTTAGTATGTATCATGGACCAACTCATTATTTTCTATCTCTTTGAGAAGATTGTCAAAATGATCTCTTGCTTCCTCATGGATCTCTTGGAGAAGGGTGGCTAGTGTGATGTTTTATTTGAGGAAAAATCTTTCTAAATTATTCTAAAAATCATCATTTTATTGCTTAAGAACTCCTTCCTCAATGCTTCTATCAAACCAATGTGATTCCTCTCCTTCTTGTTCACAAACAAGAGTATTTATCTACTCAAAAACATGATCTTAAACCTCATTTAACTCAAGTCCCATGGTCTAGTCATTATCTTCATCAAAGCAACAAGAAGGTTCATCAAACAAGGGGAAAGAGAGCTCATCATGCTTACATTATCCATCCAATGTTGACAAGTGAGGTTTTTCAATATCATCTTCATATTGCTGAAACATTTGCATGTATGTGTGACCTATATCTTCTCCTTGAATCATGCCACCTTTAAAATTAACTTATTCAACCTTATTCTCATGAAAACCTCCTAGAACATCCACCTCTTAATATATGATTTGACTACATTGTTTATCTTTGATAATGCCTTCCACCTCATGTTCATGATGATGATCACCATGATGATTCTCATGGGGAGTAATTATAATTATTTCATCTTAATCATTACTCATAATATCCTCTTGATCAGCCAAAAAATACATTTTCTCTTGCTTACTTACCTCTCTCAAAATAGGTTCCTTTTTAAAAGGGAATGAAGTGAAGGGTAAATGGCAAGGTTCATGAGTTTGAAATGTAGGAGTTGGAGTATAGAAGGTAATGGAAGGTGAAATAAGTTAAAATGGAGTGTGTGATGAAGGAGAGGACTTAGGAATGGACTTTGAAAAGAAGTAAGTACTAGTGAGATCATAATCAGATTGGGAATGAGAAGTGAGGTGTTCTTTGAGAAGTTCATGAGGAAGGGGAATTAAATCTTGGGCTAAACTCAATTAATTCTCTTCCTTCCATTTAAATATCACTTCATACATATCAGATGTAGCTTGATAACTCTCTTTAATGTGTGTATATGGGGTGTGTTTAGACATGGTATCTTCTATTGAGTCTAAACCTTCCATTACACCTTGACTAAGCAACCTCATTCTTGACTCTAATTCTTCAATCTGTTTGGCTAGATTTTATTGGAAGAGTCTTCTTTGGAGATAATATACATCATCATGATGAGGAGGAGTATGAAAGTTTTGACATATAAAATAAGAGTTTTCTTAAGGAAGGGTGGGAGGGACTTGAGGAGAACTAACTTCATTTTCCACTTCACACTCTTGAATAGTACTCTTTTATTCTTTCTTACCCCATGATTCCACTATTTCACTCTAACTCATGATATTAGAATTGGAAATATCTTCTTGTGGATAGGTAGAAAATTCATCTATATCAAGGTCTTGATCTGGTTCATGATAGACATTTCTCCAAATTAGAATCTTGACATCATGTTGAAGGACTCGAGGAGGTTAAGGGAGACTAGGAAGAGTTTGCACATGCATAGGAAGAGTTGATTGAGGATGTACGTGTTGTTTTCTAAAGGAAATATGATGAATAATTTAAAATTAGGGATCACAATCTAAGGAATTGAAATAGTTAGTTTCCATAGAAGGATAGTCTAATGTCCTTTGGTGTTGCATTGCTAGGTGCAAAAGATTAACAAGAAGAGTAGTTAATGCATTAGATGGGTTAAAAGGTTGTCTCATTTTATTTTGGTGAGAGTTTTATTTGATAAAAAGGATTTGATATACATGAGGAGGTTTATTTTGAATAGGATAAGGCTGATTTGAGATGGAAAAAGGTATGCAAGGCTAATTGCCTTGAACAGATTGACTCCTCCATCTTACTAGTTTCTCCTTCATGGATTGCATGGCTTGAGCTTGCCTAAACAAGCACTCCTCCTTATACATAATCTCTTGTTAATAAATATATTCTCATTCAACCTATCTATCTCTACCATTTTCTTCTCAAACTACAACATTATCTCCTTAGCACTCTTGGATTGACTAAGAGGACAATTAGGAGAGTTGCTTAAGGTGATTCTATGAATAACATGAGCTTGATCAAAACAATATGAAGGAACATAAGGTCCATATTACTCAAAAATGGAATTATACACATAAAATATGGTTTTTTGATGCACTAGGGCTACTTAACCAACTGATTCAACTTAAATTCACCATAGGTGTTGATTGAAATGCCTCTAAAAGGCTGATTGATTGAAGAACACACTAATAATTCTTTAACTCATTGATTTGGGTTAGCTACCAACAATAACTTAAACCATCAACCTATCTATTTTTCATTTATTTTAGCTACACTAGATGCTCAGGATATTACCATTTATTACCTTCATGTTTGCCCTCAGGTTCCCACCAAGCCCTCTTTGACTCTAATGACTAGTTTCCACAGTTTGAAATTGATGTTTGTGGGGCCATCAACTTTCTTATTCATTTAGAACATTTTCCTCAGACTTGAGTTTCCTTCATAAAGATTTGTCTTAGCACTTTTCTCAAAATAATTCCTTAAACTTTTTTCTTTTGATAATTTCTATAGATAATTTTATTGAACAAATTCCTTCAGCTTTTTTCCCAAAGAAAATCCTTCAGGAATTTGTTTCATCATTTTCTCCTAAGAGAATTCATTTAGCTCTTTACATCAAGTCTTATATTTTGGGATTTTTCCTAAAATAAATCCTTTGGCCCATTTTTCCACATTAATTCCTTTATACTTTTGAATAAGGCACTCTACGTTGTGATGCACCTTTTAAAACTTCTGTTTGGTCCACCTTCCTATGAAAATACCCTTTAGATTTTTTTTGAAGTACCTTGTAGCTTTCTAAAAATGTCTCTTCAGAAAAGTTGAAGTGACCCCTTTGGAAAATTTGAAAATGACCTTCTCAAAAATATAGAGGTGCCCTTCAGAAAAGTTAAAGTTCCCTTCATAAAAGTTGAAAATGATCCCTTAGCCTGAAAAGGTCCTTCGAGGAAATTGTTTAGATAATTTTCTTAACGGAATTAGTATTCGTCTTTAGAAAAATTATCTCAGACAAATTGTCTGAAAGAACTCAAAAATTTGGTTGAATTAAAAGTCTAAATAAATAACACTTTAGTAAAAAAAAAATACCCTAAAAGATTACTATGCAAAGACTTAGCAAAAAACCAAAACTAAACTTTTTGAAAGAATTAGACTTGTACATTTGTTGTGGGCTTGTATAGAACACTTGTTCTGAATGAAACCTACATGCTAGACCTAGAAAAATTTATAGACTTAGGTGTCTATGTTTTCAAATATGGGTGCCTAATTTTGGCCTGAAGGGCCAAAATTTGGTCAACAATAAGACTAAGATAAAAACTATAAAACTAACTATGTGGTTGTGTGTGGCTGAATGTGAATCAAGAACATGCCTTTATTTGATCTCCAGATAAGGCCATTAGAATTATATAGGGGTAGGGATAATTTTTTTCATTAGGACATGTTGGTATCCATTATATATTTATGATTTATAATTAATATTAGAGGTTCACTTCTCTTATGTGTTTTGCTATACTATGTGAGAGCTATTGATCTATCTCGAAAACCATTATGTGCCTCTTTTATTATAACCCTAGTTTAATATATCATGAAGGATAAATGAAATAAAAATAAAAAAATGAGTTAGCAGTTGAATTTGTGTTAGACCTCAACACCCATGTGTTGAACATTACCTACATACTAATAATCGAAATAAAGTTCAAACTCCATGTAGTTCTCCCTTACTACAGTGGTGTGTGTGAAAGACTTGTGTAATAATAAATGATAGTGAAATATTAGTGTATTTATGTGCTTCAACCATGATTTTTAACCTCTAAAACTATATTAGACTTAGTTCAAGACAACTAAGGTTGTATGGACTCTATATTGGAAAAAATAGATGTTTTTCTCTCAATGTGTAGTTAGATGTTCTGGCATTTTTCCATGTGTGGGACTCCTATGTGAAAAATGGATTGAAATGATGGTTTTATAGTGACTATATGAAATCAAAAATGCATCATGTATATAAATCAATCCTAAATTGGAGAATATAGATCATACTTACACTTTTGATTGGGGACACATTAGATAATCAGGAACATGACCAATATGGGGATCCACTAAACCCAATTAGGTGATCTCTTATCACAATACATAATGTTAGGGAGGGTTAAAATTCCTCAAATAAATCATAATAATGAGATAACCCTAACTAAACCCTATGTTTTCATATCTCAATAAACTAACAAAAATTAAAACACATAAATCTAATTTAGTGCTCACTAAAGCTTGTGGCATAATATGGGGGTTAGTAAGAAAATAAACATGCATAAGAGAATCTCAATTAAGTTATGTATGATTAAGATCCTAATACATGGAAGAATAAGATTAATATTATATGAATCCAATACTTATGCTACTTATATATACTAAAGAGAGAAGCAAAGTTAGAGAATACTTACCTAAAAGATAAACCCACCAAAACTCAATCTCTCCATTGGCCAAAGGAGATTTTCAAGAGGTTTTTTTGGTTTTTAAGGATCAAAATTTTTTACAAAACATCCAATAATTTTACACAAGACTAGATTCTCTAAGTAAAAACCCTAAGCTAAGATTCCTCAAGTATAATGGTGGAAGAGCAGATTGTAAATAAGTGCAAGAAAATAATAACTCTTGTTCGTTTTTAAACAATGATGAAATGATATTTTATATATATGTGGATTTAAACCTAATACCTTATTAAATTTTTATCCAATAGGGTCAATCCAATCAACCTAGTACAATTATGGATAAAAATCACTAGGTCATGGACTAGGTCGACCAAGAGTCGACCTAGACGCTAAATGAATTTTACCCAAAATAGTACAGGGTCAAACCAATTGACCTAGTACAATAGGATATCAAAATGGGATTATGGTGAGGAAAAAAGGGATGGAAATTGGAAAAATATTGGATGCATATGTAAAATAGGAGTAATAGCTTAGGGAATGGTTTTATGAGCTTGTTAGATTGGTAATGAGTGACAATAAGGGACAAAAATATTATAAAACACTAATGTTATAACCAACCCATTAACAGTGCACCCCTTAGGGCATGAAATCAAAGAGATTGAGTCTTTATGGGTTATTTTAAGATATAAAGCATCAATACTTGATAAAATTTGAAAATATTATGTGTATACATATGCCCCACTCGAAGCTCATCACATGTCACTAAGGTGCAATAGGGGATGGTTCTTTGAGAAAGAACATAAAAACACACAAAACTAATGCTAAAAAAAATTGAAATATTTTAAGTCAAAAATAAATTAAAGTAAATGACATAAAAGGAAATAACTAAAAAGTAAATGTGATGCATACCTTGATTTATTTATTACTAGATGTCTATCTATTATGTTTATAGTTTTGATTGTGGAGGGCACAATGAATTATTTAAACAAACCTAAGAATACAAAATTAAAGAGAAAAAACAAAAAAATATAGGAAAAATAAGATAATTGGTGTTATGTGGATGGAATATACTTGGGAATTTGATGAGCTGGGGTGATAAGTTCTATGTTAGACCAAATGACCAAGTTAAAGTTTAGAGTAAATTGAGTAAATGAAAGTCCAAGGATACGAAAGATCTAAAAACTAAAACAAGTAAAACTTAAGTAATAAAGGAAAACATACCAAATAAAACCAAGGATACATGTCAAAAGGATGGAAATCAAACATAAATGTAAAAGTAGTAACCATCCTTAAATAAAGATGGGTAAGTAAAATGGTAAAACAAAATGGATGAATAAGAAGTAACAATCTTTACTCAATAATCAATGGAAAAAGGTGAATAAAAGGTAAAATAACATTGCTGAGTGATAAGTAATAAGAGAACCTCACTCAGCAATGGAAAAAGTACATTGAAGGTAGAAACGGATTTGGGTGTTCACAAAAAGGGTGGTACAATAATGACAAATGGTCAAAGGTATGTCTAGAAATGTAAATTCATGATGTAAATAAAGTAATAAAATATGTTAAATCATATTATATTTTTCTAAGGATATATAAAACTAAAACAAAGTAGTGTTAGCATGTTTTTTTTTAAGATATGAAGAAGAATGAAGTAGAGAAGAGGGAAAATAGATTTAGAATCATAATTTTCATATTCAAGGGGGGAAATGAAATAAGTGGAGGGGAGAATGAAGGAAAAACCAAGGTAGAGGAACTCTTTATCAAATTCAAGACACTTAAATTAGGTTTTTCAAAACAAGAGGAATTTTGACCTTAAGGACTCTAAAGAAATTATCATAGCCACACAAGTCTTAGGTCAACAAATGAAGTATGTATATCATCCCATAAATTCTATATGAATGAAAATTAAAATGGACCTACCTTCCCATAATGTGTTCCCCATTCTTTAGGAACCCTTATAGATCCATTAGTCTATTGTGAAGATTGGTTACTTACGTGAGAAATTAGGTATCACCATAGAGTTTATTGAATTCTCCTATTCTAATCTACTGGCCTACTGCACCCCAAATGGACCTTAGCTCTATGTGAGGCCACTTTTTAATTTTGAGCTTCAATTGGAGATAGGATATGTTTTTATAATCACATATTTTGGTGTGAATTTAACTTTTGAAATTTATATGTTTCCTTTTATATATCAATGCCTTTATTTCAAATGATTTATTTTTTAAATTTCTTCATGGATTTTTTCTATTCCTCCTTCATATGGATTTGGAAAACTAAACTAGGATGCTAAAGATGACTTTCATTTGAATATTTGGGACTTGGTTTCTAAGAGAGATAACTTCATAGATCATGGATTCTAGGAATCTCATAAATATAGGTAAAATATAAGTGTTATCTTGACTTCAGCCTTGTATTATCCAATGTGGAGTGAAAGGAAATGAAATCAAGAAGAATGGCTCATAGAATAATTTGAATTAATTTAAATTATAAAAAAAGTGACAAAGGGTGAAAAATGGATACAATGATAGTAAATTGTGATTCCTTATCATAATAATGAGGTAAATGGAGGAAAACATGCTAACATAGTTTGTTGTGCAAATTTCATCTATCAAAAGAAGCAAAAGCTAAAGCTGAGAACAAGGATCAAGAACACATTCTAGAAAAAGAAATGACAAGATGGTCATTTTATTAAGATTTCTAGGTCCTATCCATGGTCTTACACTATAAATCATAAAATATAAATGTTAGGTTGTGGAGCTAAAAGCTTCACTGATGCAGACATGGAGGAGGTTGCAGGAGAGTTGCTGAGTGTCAGAAGTCTTTGGCGTTGGTCTGGCCAACCGACGTCGGCAGGTAGGAGACAGGAAGCAACCGATGTTGGTCATGGATCGGCCGACGTCGGCGACCCCCAGGCAGGCAGGGACCAACATCGGTCACCTGTGTGGTTCGACTGTGAGCTTATTACGGGCAGTTAGCTAACGAACCAAGTGTTTGCATGTTTAGATCTATTTTTAGACTGAGAGCTGCGGATCTAATTATTGTAATTAGATGTCTAATCATTGTTTGGATGAGATCTATATAATAGACTCATGGTTTTATTGGAAAGGCGTTCTAGTTTGAGTTGAGCAAAGTTTGCTTCTTCTGTGTGTGAAGTGAGCAAGGGTGTTCCTCCTAGTTCCACAGCAGTACCCAGGTGGGTGCTAGTTTTGGAGAGTCAACAGGATTCTTCAGGGGTGTAGGATCTTGGTCACAGGTGTATGGCCTATATAGGAGATATACATGGTAAGTAAGATCGTTGATCTGTAGGTGTATGTGTGTGCAAGGTTAAGGTTCACAGGTGTGGAGAACCAGGTTGATTTGCAGGTGTGCAAGATCAGATAGGACAGCAACACAATAGGGAGCAGTATTAGGCAGGATCTACTTGTAGTACAGGTGTGTACTCGGATAGAGTAGAGAGGAAGGCAAGGGAGTTCCTTCCATAAGTATGGTCTGTTGAATTGCAGGTTGTTGTAGGTTCATGGGAGATATACTTGAAGTATGTGGAGTACTTGTTTGAGTGTGTGGAGCACTTGTGGTGTGCATGGAGCACAGGAGGTGAACACCAACTCTGTATTTGAGTTGGGTGTTGGGACCTGAGAGGGAGAGCTTTGGGGAGAAGATTTACTGTTCACTTGAGGTGTGGGAAACCTCTGTAAGGTGGTGGAGAAGAAGTGGGATCTTCTTTATTGTATTCTTTTTTGTAAAGTGTTAATACAAGTTGTGTATTGTCTCTCATATCATGTGTTATTCTGAATTCTAGTTACTTGGTGAATCTGGTTAATTTCTGCATATTAAGTTGCTTGGTTTGGTAATCATATTGTGCTCTTTTGGTGGAGCAAGATCCTGACAATAAACCCATGAGGGTGCCAAAAATTAATGGAAAAATAAATGAGATAAGTAAAAGATGGTATTTGTGAGGAAGGTCAGGTCTTATCCATGGTCTTACACTATAACTCACAAAAGAGAAACCCAAGGGGTGCCAAAAAGTGGGTAAAAAGTATGAAAATAATATAAATATGGTACATCATGAGGAATATCAGGCCTTATCTATAGTTTTCAAATGTAACTCATGAGAAAAATAGGAAACTACAAGACCAAAAAGGAAGAACTAAGGTTTGTAAAAATAGAGAATGATACAGAGGGAGATACCCATGTAATTGTCCTATGAAAAGTGTTAGAGAGATATCATATAAAAATCATGAAAAAAAAGGAAGAAGTTAGGAAAAATACTTCTTGAGGAATTATGCATTGATGAGCTCTTTGAAAACATGGCCTTCATTGGTTTCAAGGTGATAGGTGATGGGACCAAGAATATATTTGATTAAATAAGGGACCCACCATTTTTGGGCATGTTTTCCTTATTTTTAATTGGTGTAGTCTAATTTAAGGACAATATCACCAATATTAATTATGTGAACTTTGACACATTTTTTATGTTGTTTGGTAATATGAGCCTTGTATTTGTGATTATGTTACAAAGCAAAAATATGATGTTCATCAAGGAGATCAAGAGCATGAAGGCAATATTCATGTAATTTATCATAAGGTATGATACCATGAAGATATATACAGAGAGAGGGAATCTCAACTTCTAATGGAAGGACTTATTCATTACCATAGACTAGAGAAAATGGCATTGCCCCAATGGCAGTACATATGTTAGTCTAATAAGCCTAAAGAGTAGGATAGAGATGAAGATGCTAATCCATGCGAGTTACATGAATGGTATTTTGGATGATTTTGTTAATAATTTTGTTTTTAGCCTCATCTTGGCCATTACATTACATATTATAAGGTGTGGAAAATTTATGATTAATCTTAAATTTAGCATAGAGTTGTTTGACATCCTTATTTTTGAAGTTACCACCATTATCTAAAATGATAGTATGAGGGACACCAAAGTAGAAAATAATTTAATTAAGGATAAATTTATAGATGGTGGTATTAATGACATTGATAAGGGGCATAACTTAAACCCATTTGGTAAAATATTTGGTAGTTATGATGATAAATACATGCCCATCTTGAGAGTGAGGTAATTTTCTGATGAGATCTAATCCCCACATGGAGAATGGCATGAAGATTCAATAGTTTGAAGCTAGGATAAAGGTTAATTAATTATATCATAATGAATCTAGCAAGGGGTAAACTTTTTAGTGAATTTAATTGCATCTTTTTTTAGAGTAGGCTAAAAGTATCTCATACATAATCATTTTTAGGCTATAGCATGTCCACTACAATGGCCACCACAAATCCCCCCATGTGATTGTTCAAGAAGAGGAGGAACCTCATCTTGCATAACACAATGGAGTAAAGTACCTTCAACATTGTGATAATAAAGGATGTTGTGTCAAAATACATATTTAAAATCTTTTTTACAAATGTGATTCTTTTCTTAATAATCTAAGTTATGAGGATAAGTTTGGTGTTCCATAAATTGAATTATGTCTTTATGCCATGGCATTTATCAGATGGTGATTGTGATCAAGGAATCCAAGAAGGGTGGTTAGATCATATGTTAGCTTCATAACAAAAATAAATCAAAATGAAAGGAAACACATAACATGCATAAAACTATCTTGCTTAGATCAAAGGGAGCATCATGGTGAAGAATATCAATTGATAAAGCACAACTAAAAATGGAAAGAAATTAAAAAATTCCTTACCAATTCCTTGAATACCCTAAGATATTTCTTCACTTGGATTGCTTAGCTTATACTCAATAGATCTTTGGCAAATGGAGTTGTGTGACTCCTTCTCCCCTTGGCACCATGGTTAGATTTATAGCTTGATATGGCTCAAAATGGATTAGCTTGGAATTTTGGCATTATAATTTTATATATTTCACTCTTGTCATAAAACTTGCATTATAACATTAATCTATCCAAACTCTCCAAATGAAGAGGTCTAGGCTTGTATTTATAGGTTTAGCAACTAAGCTCAACCCAAGGTGAGTTAAGGTGTATTTGGGGCTTGGAATGTGTTCAAACCTTACATTTTTGAGTTAATTAACCCTAGTGGAGTTAAAAGGTGTTCGAACCTCATGATTATCAATGAATAGGCATGGGTGGGATATTTTGGATTTTGGATAATTCAAAAAAGTTAATTATGAATTCCTTTAATATTTTTTTATTTTTGAATTTCCTTTTTAATAATTCATTTAATTGCTCACAAATAATTCAATTTAGGAGTTTGATTTGATTTTTCATCTTAATTAATTATGTTTAGGATTTTTGACATTTTAAATATTTTTGAATTAATTAATGTGTGCATTTAATCCCATTTAATTGTTTTATAGGCCAAATTATATTTTATGAAACCAAATTTGAGATGTTAAAAAATTCTTAGGCTAGATGTGTAAAGGTTGGTAATAATTGATCCAAAGTTTGGTATGAAGCCATTGGTGGACACTTTTAGATTTATATAGTTTTCCCCTATTTGTGAAGGCATTGCAAGCTGTAAGCAAAATAAAAGTTTCTCAAAGAATAAAATGTTATATGTGCTTACTACTTTAACAACAATGGATGAACTATAGTTTCCCCTTTGAGGGAGCTATTGGCAATGGGGGTCAGCAAATGATCCCTCAAAAGAAGGAAACGAGTGGACCAAATAGATCAAAACATAATGATTAACCCAAATCTAGGTATAGTTACTAAGAATGCAAGTGGGACGGTGTGTAAAGATTTTCCCAAAGTCAATTTATTGGGTGAGTATTTTGTCACCAGCTAACTAATGGACAAAATAGGTTGTTTCAACCACAACATAAGGAGATTGATCAACCAAATGTATAGGTTTACCACATCAAAAGGGGAAAAATCTCTCCTCTCATCAAGGGGAGGTTCCCTATGACTATAAGGTACTAAAATATATTAATATACTATAAATAAGCTGAAAATAACACTCAGGGTAAAATAACACCATCCATCTCTCTTTTTTTAGATATGATGTTCACAGACATAGGAGAATTTTGGTGAAAACACTGAAGGTGCCTCTCTTCTTTTAGAAGTGGTCTACAGTAGATAGCAAGAATTCTTTTTGGTAGTGATAAGTAAACATGAGAAATCCATGAAAGCACAAAGTCTTTCATTACTTGCCTCGTTGAAATAGGGCGTAGTAACATAACAGAATGAAGTGTAACACAAAGTCTCCACCTCAACTGCCAAAGAGTGAAATATATGAAGGATATTGGGGGCACAAAGTTGTCCCAAGATCCTTTACATATAAATAGAAAAACAAACATGCTAGAGACAATTGTAGCAACACAAAGTCTCCCATAGTTGGCTTCAGGACACCTTTCAGATTACTTCCACTAGTTTTGCTTATTTAATTAAATGAAAAAGGTGGTATTCAAGAAATAGAGCATAAGAACAATCCCCTAAACAACAAAAGCTATCTCAGCACAAAGTTTAAAAGGTCACTTGCTTTCTCATTCAAATAAAGAAATATGATTAACAATCTGAGCTGAAAGTCTCAGGAAATGCCTTTCAATTTGGGTAGAGTTTTGCTTCTATAACAGAGAGATCTCCTTTGCATAAAATAAGAGATTATAATATATAGAACTCCAATAAAGACTTGGGAACTTTGTTTCATGGAATGGCCCATGCTGCATTCAATGCCTTGAATGCATTTTTAGTTTTGTCAAGGGGCCATGCTAGATCAGGGCATCGACCTTAACTGTGACATGTCAATTCATCTCAAATGTCTCCTCCAAAGTATAGACCACCTGGTCCTCTTCTTGATATTTGTTTAGCTATCCAATTCACCTTTACTCAATGGAGAAAAATAGGCCACATCCTTGAGTGCTCCCGCTCTCTGATTCCCACTTGGTGGACTATTTCACCTACTAGAATAACTTCTGCATAGATATTTTTGGTCTTTCCCTCTTATTCCCTCTTCTCTTAATGCATTTTATCTCTTCCTCATGATCTGAGCTCTCAGGATATCTCTTCCCTTTCTACTAGCTCTTTCTACTTCTTCTTTAGTTGGTCACTGAGTTTGTTTTAAGGTTTCGTGCCATATTTGAAAATAAACAGGCATTTTATTACCTTAAATTTGACATCCACGGGGATGTCTTCGGTCGCTGGTCACTTGAACCAGATTGAACCTTAAACCTTTGAAGCATGAGAGTGCATGGGTTTAATGGTTCAACAATTTAGATGGTCCTATTATCTCCTTGGTTCAATTGGCTCTTTGGTTAAATCACTTTCTTGGTTCAATCGCTTTCTTTCCTCTTCGATTGAACCATCTCTTTGAACTTGTCTCTTGAATCTTCCACTTCCTTCATTCGCTCAAAGCTTCCTTGAACATTTAAACCTTTGAAATTTGAACCATTTTGGTTCAAAGTTCAATGGTTCATTCTCTTTCTCTGAATCCTTTGGTCCTTCAAAGTTTCTAGATCCTTTTCTTTTCTATTGAACTCGTTGAACCTTTAAACTTTGAACCATTTTGGTTCAAGGTTTAATGGTTCAATGGTTCATTCTTTGCTCTTTGAATCCTTTATTCTTCTGAGTCTCTCAATATTTATTGAACTCATTAAGACTTTGAACTTTGAACTCTTTTGGTTCAAGGTTCAATGGTTCAATGGTTCAATCTTTTGTTTTTTGAAGTCTTCTTTTCTTTAAGTCTTTTGAAGTCGTTGAACTTTCTGAAGTGGTTAAACTTTGAACTTTTCAAAGCACTTAACTCTTTAAGTTTGCTGATGTCATTAAACCTTTGAACCTTTGGAGGTGGGGTTAAATGGTTCAATGGTTCAATCTTTTGTTTGAATCCCACTGATAAGTCTTTGATTGAACTTCAGCGTTGAACTAGCCTTGAAATGCCTAAGTGTTGGGAACTTGTTTCTTGGTGAGAGCTCGCCTACTAAAGTTGTTGAACCTATTGAACCTGTGAGTCCCTTAGCTAAAAAAACTTGAATAATTGAAGAAGTGGAGCACTCAAAACATTTTTTGAGAAGGGAAGAGAGAATTCTGGCACGTAAGACCAAAATAGTTGATATGTTGTCCCCAAAAATGAGTGATAAATTTTGGGAATAACAGCTGGCTCCAATTGGGGAACTTCTATCGATTATAAAAAAAATCAAAGGGAGGAAAATATAGAATCTCTATTGCCTTTAAGTATGCCATTGGGATATGGAGTAATGCTACCCAAAAAGAAAGGCACCAAAAAGAAATGAAAATGAACAACATAAAATAGAAATAAAGACTATGCAAATGTAAAAATGTACAACCAAACTTATCTGATACTTCAAGAATTGAAGTGATTGAGATGCTACCCACTATGAGGCAATGAAAATGCCATGCCATCTTGATACTTCAACAAGAAACTATTTTCACCATTGAGCTGATTAATAGCAAATGGGCCTCTCCATAGGGAATCAAATTTCCCTTGCATTCCCTTTGGTTCTCTTCTCTTATCCCATAACAAAACTTGATCTCCAATCTATAAATCATGGGTTTTTGATTTTTGGTCAAAGATCTTCTTCACTAGACTTTGATGCGTAGTGATTCAGTCTACCACCATAGTTCGTTGCTCATCCAACTCAGTCAAGCACATGACCCTTTTGTCGATAGAGCTTTCATATGTCTAATCTTCGACTGCCTTTGCCAATTTTAGTGCTAGCAATTCTAGGGTGATTGGTATCTCTACATTGAGACCATAAAAAATTTGGAATGGTGACATACCTATCACCCTCTTGGGTGTAATTTTTTCTACCCATAAAGCATCAACCAATGCTTTATGCCAGGTTCATTGGTTGTCATCTACCAGCTTCCTGATGATGGTTACTAGGTTCTTATTGCTCGATTCTGCTTGAACATTTCCTTGTGAGAAATAATCTAAGGAGTGGGAGAGGGTAATCCCATAATAAAAATAGAACTAAGTAATCTCATGGGAAGAGAAACATGCTGCATTTTCTATCACAATCTTGGCTGGGACCCTAAACCAGGAAATGATGTTCTCCTTGAGGAAATTGCATACTACTTCTGAAGTAGCATGCTTGGCTAGAATAGCTTCCACCCATTTGGTAAATTAATCTATGGCTGTGAGGACATATTCATGTCTAGCACTTGAAGATGGGTTTACATCACCAATGAAATTGATTCCCCATTGTTGAAATGGATCTTGTATTACCACTAGCTTAAGAGGTAAAGCAACTAACTTAGGTCTTCCAATGAACTATTGGCATAGTTCACATCTTCGTACCCATTTGTATGCATCTTAAAATAGAGTAGGCCAATAATACCTGGCTCATAGAATCTTATGGGTAGTTACAAGTGTAGAAAAATGTCCTCTATAGGCTAGACTATGGAAGGACTCTAAAATTTGGTTTTGTTGCTCTTTATCCACGTAGTGAAGGAACACTCCATCGAGGTTCCTCTTATACAAGCCATTGTCCCAAAAGACAAAATTGGAAACTTTTAACTTGAAAATCCTCTTTTCTTTGAAAGATAGGTGAACAAGACACTCACCATAAGTAAGGAAATGAGCAATAGTCGAATACCACTCATTTGTGGTGGAGACAAAGAGGATTGTTGGTGTGTCTTCAATTTCTACTTCTTTATGCCCTGTTTCTTCTGGTCTATTATAAAAAATCAATTGGTAGAGACCCCTTCCCCACACAAGCTTCATTAGTTTGATAACAAGATCAAACTCCTAGATTTTAGCAACGTAATTGCCTCTTTTGGTTCTCAACTCTTGCTGAGTTAATATAGATTTGATTGTGGTATCAAGAACCAGGGCAATAATGTGAATATTCAAGATGTAAAAATGGAAGTGCTTTACTACCTTTACCACTACATAAGCATGCTTCTCTAGATTTGAATATTTTAGTTCATGAGATTTGAGAGGATAGCTCATGAAGAATATGGGAGATTCCACACCTTCTTTGTTTTGTTGAACCAGAATTGCTAAAAGTGTGTGCTCAAAAGCATAACTGTACATTATGAAGCCTTTAGTGTAATCTATATAAACTAAAATTAGGGCATGGGCAATAGCTATCTTGATGTCTCAAAATGCCAATTTGCCTTCTTCAATCTAGTTGAAAGTGTCTTTTCCCTTCATCATGTCCACAATGTGGTGAGTCTTCTCAGCGAACTCAGGAATGAACCTTAATAGAAAATTCATCTTTCTAAAGAAAGAGTGAACTGTAGTCTTACTTGTGGGTAGAGTAAGCTCCTAGATGGATTTGACTCTTTCTAAATCAATCTTTATGCCCTCTCAAGATATAATGTGTCTGAGAAGTTTCCCTTCTGTTACCCCAAAAATAGACTTCTTAAGATTTATAGAAATGCCATTATGGTGACATCATTCTAGCACTTGTTGCAAATGGTGCACATGATTAGGATGATGCTTGGAAAATACTGTTAAATCATCAAGGTACACCATAATGAACTTACCCATTTCATCTTTGAAATCAAGGTCCATTACTCTCTAAAAACTGGTGCCAACATTTATCAAGCCAAATGGCATTCTTCAATAAGAAAAGGTGCTCTAAGGTGTGGTGAAGGTAGTATTATGTTGGTCTGCTTCACCAACTTCCACTTGATTGTACCCTAAGAAACTATCTAGCATTGATAACATCTCTGAACTAGTCACCATCTAAAGAACTTGTTCCATGATGGGCAGAGGGTAATTATCCTTTAGGGAAGATTGATTCAAAATCCTAAAATCTATGCAGAGGCAAATTTTGCCACTCTTTTTTCTCATAGGAACTATGTTTGCAATCCATGTGGAATGATGGATTGGGAAAATTATTCTAGTGTTCAGTATTTTATATATTTTAGATAGAATAGTACCTGATATCTTTAGATTATATTACTAAGATTTTTGCTTGTAAGGCACTGAATCACTCTTGAGATGAATTTCATGGTGAATTTATTTACGCCTAAGTGAATTCAGATCATCATAGGAGTGTGCCAAAACATCCATGTAATGGTGAAGTAGGGCAGTAAATTTGAGCTTCTCCTTAGGAGTGCAACACTTCCCAATGTTAACCATCTTGGGATTTTCCTTAGTACCCAAATTTATTTGATCAAACTCTTAGGATGATCTTGAATCCATTTGTTGTTATTTGATGAACCTGTCGTGCTTGTTAAATAGTTTCTCAAGGGAAACCAATCCTTTGGGATTTTTATTCCCTTTTAGCTGTAGGAATTCTTCACCTACGTCTAAACTTATTTCAGGGGCTGATTCAAGTTTTTGAGGCTCAATACCTTTGAAGTGAAGCTATTTAAAGCTATCTTTTTGTTATAAAAAGGTGATGATTTAGTTTTCACCATTGAACACTTTCCAATGATTGGTATTGTCAGGCATGTTTGATAGTGTACCTGTCTCCCTTAAAATCTAGGTGAGGAACCAAAAGAGTTATAGAAATAGCTAATGCATCAGCTTAGTCATTGAATTCCTTGGGTACTATAGAGATACTAAAAGCATCAAATCTTTCAATTTGATCCCAAACTAGATTGCATTAATGGTGCAATCTCTCATTTTTGGTTTGGTATAGGTTCTTGACCTAGCAAACCACCAGCTCAACATCTCCTTTGGTGTGAAGGAGTTTGATGCCCTTATTTTGAGTGGCCTTTAATCTGAGTAGCAGTGATTGATATTTAGCATTATTGTTGGTGTTGATAAACTACAATTTATAAGAATAGGGGAAAATATCTCCTTAACAAAATATCAACACAATCCTGGCTCTTAAGCTAATAGAAGAATAGCTGTCATCAAATTTGAGAATCTAGACATCATTAGAAACTATTTTTTCCTTAGATTTTTCTTTAATTGGAGGGGAGGATTCTTCTGCACTTGCATTGTGCTATATTAAGTCTTATACTATTTTTTCTGAACTAATTTTTAGATTATCATCTTCAAAAGTTTTATTAGTTAGGACAAAAACATCTTCTATAGTCAGGAAGTAATTACCCACGCTTGAAGACTCAAAAAAAAATTGAGCTTCAGGCACTGATGTTTGAGTGACAACATATTTTGCCTCCTTCTTAGGGAGTAATCTCTACATGATGCCTTTGACTAGGATCCTCACTTTAGATAGGTCCATACTTAACTTACCACTAACATCCTTGCATAAATTTTGTGCAAGAAGAATGCCATATGAGGATGGGATGTTAGCCAATAGGACTGTCATTTTGATTCTCTTGTCTGGGAATGTCGTAAATACAAATTGGGCATCCTTAATTTGTCCTAGCAGGGGCACTTATTTTTTCTCCATGGAGAAACATCTCTAAAAGGTCTTGGTTAGTGCAAGTCTAAGAGATTCCACCACTTTGGTAGGCATGACATTGTCAGATGCACCTGAGTCTATGATATAATTGTTCAGCTAGTGTCCATTTATCAATAGTGAGACATAAAATGGTTTTATCCTGCTAGGAGTAGTAGGAGGAGTAATGAAAGGTTATTTTGGGTAGATGTGGGAGTCACCTTTGGAACAACTGGTCCTACAGGGATGGTTTTATTCTTTACACACTGAACCAACTTATCCAACTGCTCAGGGTTGGACTACAGGAATTCAAATTCAGACATTTGAATTTTGGTTTTCTTGACATGGTCGATTATATCAAATGTATGAAATGAATTAGGAATAGGGGAAGGTAGTTCATCCTTTTTGTTTTTAGGAGGGGGGTACTGATCTATGAAATTAAAGTTGAAGGTGAAGGCCTACTTAAGGCACTTACTTTTTTAGGGGTCATCAGGTCCTTTAATTGAAAAGGCAGAGTGGTTCCCCGCTTAGCAATTGAAATTTATGGTTGAGATTGCTCTTCTATTTTTTCCTTATTAGCTTGCTGGGATGACTGGTTCTGAGACTAGGTGAATACAATGTATGATCCATCAAATGCTTCACCTTTACTTCTAGGTTCATCTTGGTAATTTAGATAACCAATGTTAGAGTCATCAGCTGATTCTTCTTAGTTTTTTGTGAAGAGATAAACATCATCTTCTAGGTTTAACTCAGGCTAGAAGGAGAAATTAGATTCTATTTCAAGATATTCAACTGCTAAATTAGTTGGAGGTACTTCAATGGCAAGTTTCCCTTATGGGGGAGGAAGATGATTTGGCTACCCTTGATTCTTGGTAGCATTGCCTTGGTATGATTGATTTAGAAAATTATTCCTAAGTATATCTCAGTATGAAGGAGGAGTAGCCATTCTTTATGCCATTTTCTTTCTAAAAGCTAGCAACTCATTTGCCAGCTTTTGCACCGTAGGATCAGTGGTGCCTATAGATGGATATTTAGAGGATGAAAAAGATTTACCTCTATTAGGATCTCTCCTTATCTTCCCTACCAAGATGAGATCATCTTCCACCTCAGTAGCCAAATCCTACACTGTGGCAAGGTCTATGTGACCAACACATCTCAATAAGAAACTTACTTTAGGAAGCTGAGAGTTGATGAAGAAGCATTTGAGATTCTCATTTGTTGGCTGAGTAATGTAGGAATCTTATTCCTGAGCTTGTCAAACTTAGCTATGAATTTCCTCATAGGTTCATGAGGTTCTTTCTTCATTTGTGTGAAATGGGCTAGCAAGGCATGCGTATCTTCTGCAAGCTTAAACCTAGCTTCAAATTTGGCTTTGAGGGTGTTCTAGTCAGTCACAGTCTGGGCCTATAGATGATAGAACTAGTCTATAATAGCACCTTATAATGTTTCTACAAATATCCTAACTGCTACATCCTCATACTCCACACCTATCATGCCACAGGCTATGCTGAAGGCTACAATATGTTCATTAGGATGAACTCTCCCATCACCATAGAACTTGGGGAAATTCTTCCTAGAACTGTGAGGCAGTTCATGTAGAGGTAGAGTTAAATTGAGTGGGCCAAAAGAATTACCCCAAGGGCCTTGAACTGCCATGATTTGAATACTAAAGGGAGGGATAACAAATGTCTGAAGGGTATGTATTGATAAGGCTTTGCTAATAGTAGAGATGGATGCTTTGCCTGGTAATGGAGACCTAAATTTTTTAGGAGGAAAACTCCCAATTCGTTGAAGTTGAGATGGACAAAGACACATGTCAAAATCACTTTGCTATACCATCTCAAATATAGGGTCAACAATACCTTTAGATCTCTAGCTTCTTGTATACCATGGATTCACTAGATTGTATAGTAAAAATGGAAAATAATTGGCACTACTTCAATTTGAAGCTTGAGGCTTCAAATTGGCAATTCTTCCCCAACAGAGTCACTAAAAATTATTGGTTGAGTATTTTGTCACCAGCTAACTGATGGACAAAATAGGTTGTTTCAACCACAACATATGGAGATTGATCAACCAAATGTGTAGGTTTACCACATCAAAAGGGGAAAAATATCTCCTCTCATCAAGGGGAGGTTCCCTATAAATATGAGGTAATAAAATATATTAATATACTATAAATAGGCTAAAAATAACACTCAGGATAGAATAACACCATCCATCTCTCTATTTTTAGAGATGATGTTCATAGACATAAGAGAATTCTAGTGAAAACACTGAAGGCACCTCTCTTCTTTCAGAAGTGGTCTACAGCAGACAGTAGAAATTATTTTTGGTAGTGATAAGTAAACATGAGAAACCCATGAAAGCACAAAGTCTTTCATTACTTCCCTCACTAAAATAGGGTGTATTAACACAGTAGAATGAAGTGTAGCACAAAGTCTCCACCTCAACTGCCAAAGAGTGAAATATAAAAATGATAATGGGGGCACAAAGTTGTCCCAAGATCCTTTACATGGAAATAGAAAAACAAACACACTAAAGACAATTGTAGCAGCACAAAGTCTCCCATAGTTGGCTCCAGGACACCTTTCAGATTACTTCCACTAGTTCTACTTATTTAATTAAATGGACAAGACAATATTCAAGAAATAGAACATAAGAACAATCCCCTAAAAAAACAAGCTATCTCAGTGCAAAGTCTAAAAGGTCACTTTCTTTCTCATTAAAATAAAGAAATATGATTAACAATCTGAGCTCAAAGTCTTAGGAAATGCCTTTCAATTTGGGTAGAGTTTTACTTCTATAACAGAGAGATATCCTTTGCATAAAACAAGAGATTACAATATATAACACTCCAAGAAAAACTTGGGCACTTTGTTTCATAGAATGGCCCATGCTTCATTCAATGCCTTGAATGCATTTTTAGTTCTGTCAAGGGGCCATGCTAGAAAAGGGCATCAGCCTTAACTATGACATGTAAATTCATCTCAAATGTCTCCTCCAAAGTATAGGCTACCTGGTCCTCTTCCTAATATTTACATAGCTATCCACTTCACCTTTACTCAATTGAGAAAAATAGGCCACATCCTTGAGTGCTCGTTCTCTCTGATGCCCACCTAGTAGACTGTTTCACCTACTAAAATAACTTCTACGTAGATATTTTTGGTCTTTCCCTCTTCTCTTAAATCATTTTATCTCTTCCTCATGATCTGAGCTCTTGGGCTATCTCTTCCCTTTCTACTGGCTCTTTTGACTTCTTCTTCAGCTAGTGACTAAGTTTGTTTTAAGGTTCCATGCCATATTTGAAAATAAAAGGGCATTTTTTACCTTGAATTTGACATCCACAGGGATGTCACTAGTCACTGGTTGCTTAAACCACATTGAACCTTTGAACCATGAGAGTGCATGGGTTTAATGGTTTAATGTTTCAGGCAGTCCTATCCGCTCTTTGGTTCAATCGGCTCTTTGGTTCAATCAATTTCTTGGTTCAATCAATTTCTTTCCTCTTTGGTTGAACCATCTCTTCGAACTTGTCTCTAGAATCTTCCACTTCCTTCCTTCGTTTGAAGCTTATTTGAACCTTTGAACCTTTGAACTTTGACCATTTTGGTTCAAAGTTTAATGGTTCATTATCTTTCTTTGAATCCTTTGGTCCTTCAAAGCTTCTAGATCATTTTCTTTTCTGTTGAACTCATTGAACCTTTGAACTTTGAACCATTTTGGTTCAAGGTTCAACGGTTCATTCTTTGCACTTCTAATCCTTTGTTCTTCTAAGTCTCTCAATCTTTATTGAACTCATTGAACCTTTGAACTTTGAACTCTTTTGGTGTAAAGTTCAATGGTTCAATGGTTCAATCTTTTGTTTTTCAAAGTCTTCTTTTCTTTAAGTCTTTTGAAGTCATTGAACTTTCTAAAGTGATTAAAATTTGAACTTGTCGAAGCACTTAACTCTTTAAGTCTACTGATGTCATTGAACCTTTGAACCTTTGAACCTTTGGAGGTGGGGTTCAATGGTTCAATGGTTCAATCTTTTGTTTGAAGCCCGTCGATAAGTCTTTGATTGAACTTTAGCATTGAACTAGCCTTGAAATGCCTAAGTGTTGGGAACTTATTTCTTGGTGAGAGCTCACTTGTTGAAGTTGTTGAAGTTGTTGAACTTGCGAGTCCCTTAGGTAAAAAATATTAAATAATTGAAGGATTAGAGTGCTCAGAACATTTTTTGAGAAGGGAAGAGAGAATTTTGGCCTGTAGGACCAAAATAGTTGATATGTTTTCCCAAAAAATGAGTGATGAATTTTGGGAATAGCATAATTATAGTCATTAGACCCTGATAGTGGAAAACAAGCCCCAACTAGGTGGAAGAAAGTCAACAATTTGCCCAAAGGTGGTTATAACCATTAACCCTCAAATTGGTGCAAACATAATGATTTATTTGAAGTTGGTCATAATCATTGGAAATTCAAGTGGGATGGTGTACACTAATTTTCCTAAACGTGGTTATAAGCATTGTACCTTGATAGTAGCAAACATGATATGAAATGATGATGGCAAATCTGATGATGGAAAACATGATTTGGAATCACTACAAAGGATAAATATGAATTAGACAACCTGATAGTAGGGATATGCTCATTCAAATTAATAAGGAATAAAATTCTTTCATTATTTAATTACTCTATTTGGGATATGATTTAGCTTAGGTCTAGACTATTTTTGAAGCTAGTGCTAAGGAGATATTATTACTTCATTTGCCATGTAGACCCATCTAAGCTTATTTTTACTATATCACTTGATAATAGTCATCATGATAGAACACTATGAGCACTTGGCCAAAATATGTATAAGGACTAATTATTGATCTAATATTCAACAAAAAATAACACATCAATGATAAAAACCATGATGATAATATTGACATATGAATATGGATTGATTCAAGAATAGTACACAAAGAATCACCCAATGAATGCACATAGACTGAATTAAGGTAATAGTACTAAAATTAAATAAGCACACAAATAAATAAATAAATAAAACACAAAGAAGAAAAACCAAATAAAGAGAAACAAACAAACAATGGGTAATCACAATGTTAGTATAAACACTATGATCAAATGAGATGATGAACATTACCCCTAAAAAATAAGAAACAACTTAACAAAAAAAAGATGGGGGAATAGAAGAAAAATAACGGGTGATTGAGTTGTCTCCATATGCATTAGGCAAGTAGATTTTGCCTACATAGTAATATGGATGCAATATCCAATAAAAATTTAGACCAAATGTAGTTCTCCAAAGATATAGGATAGAAAAAACTGATGCAAAGAAAACATGATGGATGTGCTAGAATAATATGGTAATGATCTCACAAACTATAGAGAATGTGAGATAAAAATGTCAAAATAGATGGGGAAAATAAATGACAAGTTATTTTTTGTGACTTAGTAAGGGTTCCCATAATCTGTAACATAAATAAGTGGTCAATGTTTTTGGTTTTTATAAATAGTTTTAGAATTTTTTTTAGAATTTTTGGAGTATCTCAACTCGATCGAGAATGATGAGACACTAAACAGTCCAAGCTCATAAAATTATGAGAGCATTCAAACTTGAAATTTCTTGAAAAATAGTGAGAGCATGGCTAAGGAGGATTGAGCTGACCTCAACAAGTATCGAGTGCCACCCACATAGTCCCAAAATGGCCTCAAGACATAGTAGTTCCACCTTAAAATGGAGGAATCTGACTAGTGTAGTATCCAATTCAAACAAAATAGGCATAGTTGGTATAATGGCATAGTACAACATAGGAATGGTAAGTTGGTATGTTAAGGAAAAATTAAAAAGTTATGGTTATAACTAGGAAACAACAACATAGATTAATGATACTAATTTTCCCATAGGTAGTTATAATTAGTAGCAAGATTGGTGATACACTCATTTTCCCAAAGGCAGTTATAATCAAGCCTACACAAATAAGGCATGGTATAAAATGAGACAATAAATAAAGGATGCAACTGTCAAAACTTGTATCATACTACTCCAAATTACTATCTATTTCTAGAATACTTGAAATAATTGTTGAAATTGATTTGATTTTTCATGTTGAAAGTGGAACCAATGGATGAACCAATGTCAAATGAGCTAAGTGAGGAGAGTCAAAACATGTTTGTTCAATAGAAAAGGTATGATAGAATGGACTGGTGGAATGGAAGAATGATAAGATGGTATTATTTAAGATGATGATGGTATGAATATATAATGATAAGAGGGTTACCACTAATTGATGAGGCAAATTATAGTGTATGGAATAATGGTAAAAGGAATGGAAAAATACAAATGGAAAGTTCCATGTTTTTTGCTTGGTAAATGTCAAAAGGGAAAAGGTATGGTTCATGTTTTTGGCCTAGGTGAATGCTTCTAGTGTTCTTGATGATTTAGAGATACATGTCTTGATCAACATATGATACAACTATAATAATCAATCATGCAAATTTTTATCCCACACCTTTTCTAAATAGTTGCTCTATCAATAACTGGCTATAGATTTAAATGCAAATGATGTTGTTGTGATCTTTGTTGGTCACTAGTTTAATTTTATTCAAACTTTAAGACAAGATATCTTTATAGCCTTTACAAAGGAATATGTGACCAAGTATGGTAAACATGGATAAAAAATGGATGATAGGTTTGATTTGGAAATGGAATGCTAGATGATAATGGATTGTGTAATGGTGGAGAAATAAATGAAGATTGGGATGTTTAGGCACACACAATGTTGTTGATTATGAATTTGACATAAATTTGGATGTGGTAGGGCTGAAGAATTTTAAATATTCTCTTGATAAGACCATCATATTATTTTGTGGTTTGGGCCTGAGAGTAGATACCATCTGATTAGACTATAGATTGGAAGTTATTTTGATTTAATCTTTGATAATGTCTTCATCAAGCAATGAAGGAATATTGTGCTCAACTATTAGTGCCTCAAATATTTTTTCACCAATGAGTTTTTCTTGATTGTCCCATATCACCTCCAAGAATTTTTCACTAAGGAACATTGATTTTTGACTTTGATTATATTTGAGAACCTTCAAAAAGGTTTCATAAGAAGATGCTGAGTTTGAACTTTGATTTTCCCCTAGCACCTTTGAAAAGGTTTCACTAGGAGATTGTTCCTCTTCTACATGAATTTTGTCTTGGCCTCCTTTATTTTATTCAATTGATATGTTTCCATGGATGCATTTTAACAAGGTATGATTCTATCGGTCCCAATCAACACTTATGAGATATGGAATGTCAATAACATGGCTAAGTTGGTTGGTGGTAATGGCATGTAGAATGGTAAAGGAATGGGGAGAGGCAACACAATCCTTATAGAATGTACTAGGATAACTTATGTTGAAGTTAAAGTAATCATCCTAAAAAACCATAGAGGGATCATAAATGTATTCAAATTGATTTTCAAGGCATGCATAACCAATATTATAATAACCATGAATGTATTTTGATTCTAAATCTGATTTCAACTCAAGGGACTCTAAATCCAATTTTGAAATTGATGTTGATTCTACTTCTAATGCTAAATTTGATGTTGGTTCAAGAATAAAACCTGACTCTAATTTTGACTTTTCATTTGATGTGGATGTTTCTACAGTGATGTTTTCTCAAATGTTTGGTATCAGACAAGTAATGTCCTATGATGGCATAATGGGCTCCATAGAGACTAATTTGTCAAAGTGAGACTCTACAACGGTAGGAAAAAGGTCAAGAGAAAACTCCTTAGAGAATAGCTTGTCAAGGGGAGGCTCTTGAAAAATAAGCCTAGGAATAAAAGGTGATTCATCATAGGTTGACTTATCATAAATGGTTGGCTAAACAAAAGCATCATAGATTGGGTAGTTATCTTGGTCTTGGTTTACAAATATTTGTAAAATACCATTTTTGAATATAACTTGGTCCTTGAATGATTGGATTGGTTGAGGTACTAATTAAATTGATTGAGGTACTAATTGGGTTAGTTGAGGTATTGATTGGGTTGGTTAGGGCTAGATAATTAACTAGGATTTTTTAAAGTGGGGAATATATGAAAATAGTTAAATAATGACCGATAGTTGGATAATGAGAGGGCATTGTAGAGTTTGGTTGCTTGCATAAGCTAAATGATGAAGTCTTAAAATGATAATGATAGGGCATAATGGAGCTTGATTGCTTGCATAATCCAAAGGATTAGGTCTTGGAAATATAAAGGGAGGGAATTATGGAGTTTGGTTGCTCACACAAGCTAAAGGACAAGGTCTTAGAATAATGAAAGGGCATTGTGGAGCTTGGTTTCTTGCACAAGCCAAAGGACAAGGTCTTGGTATATCTAAAGGGCATTATAGAGCTTGGTTTCTTGCATAAGCCAAAGGACTAGGTCCTAAAATAGAAATGGTAGGGCATCATAGAGATTTATTAATCACATAAGCTAAAGGATGAGTTCTTGGTATAGAAATGGTATGGCATTATGGATCTTGATTTCTCACACAAGCCAAAGGATGAGGTCTTGGTATGATAATCTTGGGGCATTATGGAGCTTGGTTTATTACACAAGCCAAAGGACTAAGTCATGGAATGGTAATGTTATTACTTAGATGTTTTGAATCTTGGTATCTCACACACTCTAAAGGAGGGTTAATGGTATAGGTGGTGGATTGGGTG
This sequence comes from Torreya grandis, assembly GCA_037957365.1. NCBI lineage: Eukaryota > Viridiplantae > Streptophyta > Pinopsida > Cupressales > Taxaceae > Torreya > Torreya grandis. The sequence continues at coordinate 2,331,630 of JARHVA010001531.1, read as the reverse complement.
GCATGATTGGGGTATACATAATACCACAAATGGACTGAAGAGCTAATCAATGTACTGTACACTTGAGAATTTTGGCTTTCCTCCCATTTGGATTGATTATGGAAAGGAGGGTATGGATCCTCATCCTAAATAACATCATCCTTGTCCCTATATGGGTTTTGGATTAGGTCGTAAGTAGGTTCTTGAATTTTTTCCTTAAATTGATTATTGTAAAGAAGATAAGAATCCTACTCACAAACCATATTATCTTCATAGGGGTCTTCTTCAAAAAAATCAAAGTCATTTTATCTAGCCATTATATCATAACTTATATTGTATATGACTCCACCATAAGTGTATCTAGACATATTCACATTAATGATAATGCTCTATAAAAATTCCTAGAGTTCTACAAACTCTAAAAATGATATCTAAAAAGATAAAAGGTTCAAACTAATCTAGCTTAGTCTAGGGTGGAGCTATATTCCAAAAGGTCTATGCAAAGATTTCGTAAAATTAGTATAACATTAAATGTCTAATGTTAAATTTCTCACACAAACAAGGTCAAACAAAACAAACTAAAAAAATAAGATGTCAAACTCTATTTCCAAAGATGTTCCAAATAGGTCTAAACTAGGAAAGGAAAAATTTACTAGGTCTTATGGACAATGCAACATCAAGATATTGGCTCAAAATAAGGCATGTGCTAGGACTTTTGGATAAATTTAGTGTTAAAATATGGACTAGAAATAAAGGATGAATTTTAATCTAGCAAACTTGGAACACATTGGCATAAACAAGGCACTTGATTTTAGACATAAACATGATCAAACTAGTATGAGTCACTAAAAAAAAGGCATTTGAAGATGGAATAATTTTCACAAACGAAGGCATAAAAAATATAGTCTTTTTAAATTTTTGATCAAAAATTAACCTAAGTTATGAAAACCAAAAGAGAAAGATCTGTATATCAGCCCCTATGTGTCGAAGCCTAAACAAAAATCAATCAATGTTTGGATTTAAACTTGGAAAAATTAATCAAAGACTCAACTTTAAGAAAACTTAGGATTTAATGAATAACAAGCTAAAAAAAATTGAATAGTTTAATGACACTAAAATAAATATCCAATAAGGCACATGTGATTTGTTTAAACAATGATAATTTGGTCACAAGACAAGACAAGTCTTTTGAAATAATCTGGGTAGCATAACAATGTTATGTCTCCAAAAATATGTGACAATGGTTTGTTTTAAAGACTTATAAGGCATGAAAATTGAATTTATATGGGTATAATAACATTACCCTTTTCAATCAAGTGAAAAACAAAACATTTTTGACATAAAAGTTTTCTAAGTTAAAGTAAGGTGTCAAATGGATGGCATAACACCTCCTCAAATAATGGAGTAATGTAGACAATCAAACTAATTTAGGACATGGTATAAAAAACAAATTTTTAGATCCAACAAACCAAAAAATAAAAGAATAAATGAAAAAAATATAACTAAGTATATCATCCTGAATCATATCAAGGTGTGGCAAGTGGGGTTGACTAAAACTTACAAGTTACGACCATTTAGATTAATTCAAAGTGTGGCTAACATAAGAAAAACATAAAATCAATTGAGTTCATATTGATCAACTTATAATTCAAGGGGATATTCATTTGTATGACAATACCATCATTAGACTTCTTAGTGGTATCCCTTAGTTTACTAGACCTAACTTAGGGCTTCGTTATTAAAGGAGAGGTTAGTTGTTTAACCCCCTAGTTCTAGAAGTATGAATTCTTATTTATATATACGTCACCATGGAACATGGTTGAAACATTATTTGGAGATGAATCCCCAAGTCAATACTTTCCTAAAGAACCCATGAGAGGTAATGACATCCCCTTCACAATCCAAAATGTATGAAAATAAAGACTACATAGGGTTGCTTTTAGATCACCTAATATCATGCAAATTTTGGGGATAGCCTAGGAAACTTTCTTTCTACACATTCAAATAGATAATAAATGCAATGAAAATGTGATTTTGAACCCATGATTTCCCTATATGGGATGGGGGAGAGCATACATGCGCTATTATTTTTACAAAAATAAATAATCAACAAATAGTTTACAAACAATTACAAGTGAAGTTTGATTTTAGGCACCAAATTGAAATGTGATGAATTTATTTATTTGGCCCCTTGTCTTAAGTGTGAAATCTTAAAATAATTGACTAACACAACTTAAGAAAAATCATATATGTTCATTTTAATCCCAAGCTCCAAATGTTCAATATTTAGCCTAGGTTCATTTTAAACACCAAAAGTGTTAAATAATTAATCATTCATTCTAAACACTAAAAATGAAGTGTTTCTAAGACTTAGCATTCTATATTCATTTTAAACACCAATGTCCAAATGTATAAGATTTAACATGTTCATTTGAAGACCTAAATTGAAATGTTCTATAAACAAAACTAGCAACTTTATGTTCCAATTGTGTCCTAGACTTGTAATTATTAGATAGTAACCTCCTGATTTGAAGCACTTTTGATTTTGAGGAAATGAACTTTGGAAAAAGATATCTCAAGTTTTTATTTTTTTTAAACATAGTGACCAAGGTTAGTTATAGGTGACTGATGTTGTTTCAAGGCAACCGTGGTAGTTAGTTCATAGAGATCCAATTCTAGTCATGAATAATCAATGTTGGTTAATTAAGACCATCATCAATCACCTATGGACATGAAATAAAAACCAAAAAATATAAACACATTGAGTTAGGCCTTGGTTAGATGAAAATTAGAGAAAATTTGTAAGGCAAAGTTTAGTCAAATATTTTTAATGCTTTTGAAGCCAAGAAATAAAACATATTGATAGAAAGAATCAAAATGAAAGCTTTGTGAACATTTTCCCCCTATAATAGAATTGATGGTAGTCACACAAGATTGATCTCAGTTGGGTATAACCATAGTCAGTTTAGGCCAAACTAATGCCAGTTAGGCCTTATTAGCACTAATCTCTATGTATATCTAAGTTAAAACAATAATCCAAAATATGGCAAAATCAAAGATAAATTTTCAATTTTAATGATATTCAAGCATTTTTTTGATGGTTTTTAACTTGCATCTTCATCTCCTTGTTATGTGGGGTTCTCATGGTTCCACCAAGCATGCCATTTATGATCAAATAATCAAACAAATGTGGTTAGATCATATGTTATCTTCACAATGAAAATAAATAAAAATAAAAGGAAACATACTAACATATATAACACTATCTTGATTAGATCAAAGGGATAAGCATAGTGAAGAAAATCAATTGAAAAAGCACAAATAAAAATGAAAATAAATTAAAAATTTCCTTACCAGTTCCTTCAATACCCCAAGATATTTCTTTGTTTAGATTACTTGGCTTGTGTTCAAGAGATCTTTTGTAAATGAAGTTGTGTGGCTCCTTCTCCCCTTGGCACTATTGACAAAATTTGACCTTGTAGGTCAAATTGGGAACCTTAAAGGTAAAAAATTGATTTTTAGGTGTTTTAAGGGTCTAATATTATGTCATAAGTTGCATTATATATCATTTGATGTCATTTCATGACACATTGTCTTTGGTCTTGGTCATTTTCATTTTAGAGTCATTTTAGGGGATCAAAATAGAGAATTAAATGACTTGTACAACCTCCTTCAGAAATGTGAAGGTTTAAAAAGATTAAATCATGCCCCATGTGTCCTCATATGTCTTAATAGGGTATTTATAACTACAAATTTGTAGGTTCTTAAAAAAGGATAGTTTTCTTGGAAAAAATGAGCTTTTAATGAGGTGTACAAAATTGTATGAACTCCTACAGTTGAGGAAATTTAGAGAGTGTCACTTATTATTCCATACACTTAATCTAGTGATTAGTTTGATCATAAGCTTCAATAAATGAATAAAACAATTTCTCTCTTCTTCTACTAGGATTAGAAAGCAAGAATGGCCCTCGAATTTATACTTGGTATGATCAGAAAGAGAGGTTTCAAGAAAAATTCTCCTAGGGGTGTCTTATACACTCAGTAAACTTACATTTGATGTTTGGATATAGAGGAATGGTGGTTTTTTCCTTATTAACCATTCTTAAGAAGTTAGACAATCTAATTTTCTTACCAATATGCGCATCCTATAGGTTTTACTTTGGTTTGGATAAGTTCATACAATCCAACTATTGAGATTGATCCTAGATGATGTTGAATCTCTCCTCTCATGCTTTCCATGCTTAGTTTAAATTTTTTCAAAGATATCATGGGCTAATTATTTTAGTTTACAAGTTGATGTTTTAGGTGGAATGGCAATCAAGTTCAATACTTGTAGAAGGTTGTATTCTTTGAAAGGGCTTCATATGATTGAGAAATGGTGTTTTACATGATTCAATGCCATAGGGACCACCTCATTGAATTTTTGGTACCATAACTCCATACTTTGATCAAACACCTAGTCTTGTCATACTCATAGTCAACTTTTTGCCTGCTCTCAGTTAGAGTCATGAGGTTTGAGCTCTGATCACATTTATAGAGGCAAAATGAAGACTCTAAAAGGTGTTCTCCATGTTCTTATTATATGATAAGTCATATTGGACACCCAAAATAACACAAAAGGTATGTGATTGTAGTCATAAGCAACATATGTAGTCAGGGAACCATGAATGTACTACTGTGTTAGCATTTATAAAAGGCTTCAATGTTGAAAAGGAGGTGGGATAACTTGTTTTGAGATTTAAATCATTATAATGACTCATTTAAACACCATGAGGAGAAATAAATCAACATTGAAGGTAAATTTATTAAGTATATGGAATATTTCATGCTTACTACTTGTATATAACTAAAATGTACCTATAGGAGTCTCTTTGATGACATCATGCTGAGATGGAGAATTTGATAGATGTTTCAATATTTTAAGATTTATAAGAGTTTCTTTGAACACTTGGTCAAAGAATAGAATTGATCATAAACATATACATCTTACATATTGTCCAAATTTTATACCCACTACCTATATATAAAAATGCTCACCTACAAGTGGTACCATAGAGATATGATGATCTTTGTATGGGAAAGTTGGAATATGGGAAGGCCTTATCTTGAATCATAACATGTGGGTTGAAAATTTAAAACATATATGAAGTGGAAAATGGACAAATGGAATGGTATGTCATCTTTGAAGAGGTGATGACTGAGTTTAGAGACATTTTCCCTCAAGGGTAAAAATAGAGGTCCAGGCCATTTTTTATATATCTTATAACAAGGTTATCATGAGATATAGTGCATTCAAATGACCATATATTGTAGCCTATATAAAGTAAAATACTTATGAAAAATATGGATTGAATTAGGATAATTAAATTTGGTTATTCAATATCTTAAATATACACTTTTGTGTACTAATTTCAAGCAGGGATCACCTACAGGTGTGATCCTAAAAGAGCCCTCTTCACCTAGTATTGTAAAACTAGTCTATGTCACCATGTTTAATGGTTATAAATAGTAAAAATAACACTTATAATCTAAATGATCATTCATAATAGTTAATTTATGGTGTTTAAAGGTCCAACCTACACCTACAAGTGTCCCATTATGCAAAATACACACCTAAAACTGACTATAGGAGCACACAGTCTAAGATGGAAACTTGAACATGAAATAACTAGGATTGGTAGATAAAATATGGTTTAAAATGGTTCAAAATATTTAATATTTATTTATAACATTTCAAATTATGAATCCTCACCTACACGGCTTTACCTTTCCTAATATAGTTGATGACCATAGCAGGCAGTGGGCTAAAGAGTGAAGTGTAAGGGTTACCAATGCATAGAGATGATTCTAAATTGGCATAAAAAAACATAAAATGATCCTAAGAGGATATAAGGTGATCAACATGATTTTTATAAATCTAAAGGAATCATGAACACCTATAGGTGTACCTCCATGACATGAAACAAAGTCAAGAGTTAAAACTCAGTCTTGACTAAGCAAGGAGTCTGAAGGGTATGTATTAGGTTAGGGTAATGAACAAGTTTATAAAATATACACAATTATTTTTATACCTTAAAATTTCTCTCACCACTAAATATAATTAACAATAAAAAAAATCAAACCAAGTAATACACAGTTTAAAGTGTAACCTTACACATAGTCTACCTACATAGGAGTCTATTTTGGTTTTTACAAGAGTTGAGGAGTTAGGTGACCTAACAAAGAGATAAAATTTGATACATATCATCTATATTAATTTAATAATATATTCCAACATCCATATTATTTGAGGAAATATGGTAAATACCCTTTGTTTTGTCTCAGACAAAGGGTACTTCCCTTTATGCATAAAATAGCAGGTCTGAGAAAGGGTGATAAATAGATAGAATAGGATATAAAACACCTTTATAGGATGTGTGAAAATTTGTATGAAATCAAAAATAACATGAGAAACATCTCAAAAAATGAGGGAACCCAATACGATGGTCTAGATTTCCAAGTTTGCAAGCATGCCTGTTAGGCATGGTTAGGCCTAAAATCCAAAGGAGAGGTCAATTTAAATTCAATTATTATGTAAGAATTCCAATGGATAATTTAATATTTTTAAGGTCATTATATGTGTGTTCAATATTTCACCTTGTAGAGGAAACACAAGAAATCCATATTTTAGTTCAAAGACAACACTAGGCTTGTGAAAATGGAAGGAAAAGCTCAATCAGGTAACTTGAAGTGTTCATATATCCCTTGGTGATTTTCATGGGGATACAAGAATTTTTAATAGGTTGTCAAGGGTACTTAACATCATGTTTGTGTAATTTTTTTACAATTTAAATGTCCTATCTCTATGAACAAAGCTTAAGAGTGGAAATGACTCGAAACCCTTACAAACTCTTAAAAATGACCTGATGACTAAAATGAAGATGGTGAGATATCAAATTGACCATAATGACCATGAAAGTGATTTAAAATTTTATATTACTCCCTCAAACTACTCCCCATACTTTTGGATTGTACAAGATTATATAGATGGATTATAAAATAGGGTATTTTTGATAGTTTTGTGCATTGTGAAAGTTCTAAAAGGTTTTAAGAGATGAAATCAACTTTGGGAGGAATATAGAGACTTAATATAACTCCAAATTTCCATTTAATGATTCATAAAAACTCTTTAGTGTGCCTACCAGAGCTCTCATCTTAGACAAACAAAACTGACATAGTGAACATGATGGTGATAAACATGAAAAGCTTCAAGTAAACTAATTTTAAGGTGTGCCTAATGCCTATAAGGCCATGGATGGTATTTAAAAGTTTCATACACTCCATTTCATTAATTTTTATGTAAAAATAAATCCTTTTTGGAATATAAGTGTGCAAGGTGTGTGAAAGAGGAGTTTCTTTGACTGCAAGTAGTGATGGCTCATTTTTAAAGGATTATAGATGACTAAGAATGCAACAAATGCATGGAGAAGCATGTTTGAAAGCCCTCCCTCCTATTTAAATCATTATATTTGTACCTATATAGTTTTTTAATGTTCTAATATGGGTTAATGATGAAGGTAATTTTCTTGTGCAAGGTAAGAACTCATATACCACATTTCATTAATCTCATGAATTGGGATGCCACTTCTCTTCTGACCTTGCATGCTTAGTTTAAAACTCTTTTAAATGCACATGTAACTAATTTTATCATCTTCAAAAGTGTCCTTGTGACCTTTGGACTTCTTTCTTCTTATATCTCTCAAGTTCTATAAGAATTAACCATTTTGGGCTTTATAAAATATGCTCCACCATAGTATGGTAAAGCCCTGCTCATTTACATACCATGGATCAATGAAGACAACTGATTTTTACCTTTTATATGATTTTTCATAGTGTTTTAATTTGGATGATTGATCTTGATTAGTGATGACTCTTATTTCCTTAGCATGTTGTCTCATTCTCTCACCTATTTATAGCTTGGAAGTTTCTTCTTGTAGGTCATGTGAAGTGTTTTATGATGTGTTAATGTTGAGTAAGTTAGTATATTAAAATATTTCATTTTTATGAATCTTGTCTTGTATTCCTATCCTAAATATTCATCATAACCTCATAATGAAGTATCCATGTGAGAAGATTCAGATTGGAAAAGTGTATGTTTAGTTAGTCTCTTGGTCTCATGTGTGACATATAGCTAGTTAATAGTCATCAATAAATTTGGTGTATCACCTCCCTTATGATAGTTTAGTTTTATTTTTCTCTCCCTTTCCCATTGAAATCATATATATATTAGTGATCTATAAGTGGTCCATCAAGGGAGCTAGCCCTATCTAGATATTTACCTCATTCTTAGGCTACCCACAACCTAGAGGTATTTCAATTGTGCCACATGGATAAGGAGATCTAAGACATATCCTCAAAGGGTGAAAATCCAAGTGATAATAGTTTTTTTAAGATTAATGGGACTCATTTTCCAAGAAGTTAAAGGATTTTTGGTGTTCTCTTTCAACACATCAGCCTTTAGGGGCATCTATCCAAGCATCAATGGTGACTTTGAAGTCATATCAACTAGTTAAACATCCTAGGTTTTCCTTTGAAGATTTTTGGTAATATTTTTATTTTTATTATTGCTTCTCAATGAATTTTGATGGCTAAATTTGGTGTTGAGTATTGTTTTACATAAGTTGGTGAGGTATATCAAGCTTATGGCATTCACCATCATTATTTGTATGATTCTTATCAACCTTATCATGATCCTTACCAGCTCTAATTTGATCCTTATCAACATTTTCATGATTTTTATCAGCCCTATAACCAACCTTCTCAATACCTTTCTCCTTCTATTCAACCTAGTCACTTCTCAAATCAATCCATTTCAACATTCAAGAAAAATCTTTTGGGTTATGAGAGGTACATGATATATCTTAACACACTAAGGGGACATGTTCAAGATATTATTATTAATCTCATTCATAATGTGAGGGATGCATTAGAGTTGGTTAAAAGAGAGTGGGCACCTATTGAGAGAGAAAATTGGCAAAGGCTCACAAGTGAGATGTTAGATATGGGTGGATTGATTACATATTTAGAATATAGGCTAAGAATTCATGAGGAATAGACTCAATAAGTCTATCATCCCTCATATACAGCTCCTTAAGATTGCTATCAGTCCAACTTGACCCCTACTTATGAACAAAATCAAGCTTGTCAAAGTCATCTTTTTCCCAATCAATTGGAAGAGAGAGTTGGAAAGATAAACCTTGTTTTTGAAGTAAATCTTGATAGGTAGATTGATTTAGCTAATAAATATTTGTATAAATCCATATAATTATAAAATTAAGTGGAATTTAATCCATCATTTCACTCTCCCATTACATCTCAACCTCAAGAGGATACCTCTAGATATGAAATCCCAAGTTTGAGACAAGGTGGAGAACCTAAGCCTAAAGAGATCCCAAGTTCTTTAGACACTACATCCACTCCTCAAATTACATCACTACCTCAAGAAGAGAATAATAATCCTAAAATCTTAAGCTAGAATAAGGTATTGGAATAATGGGGAAATAAAGGAGATAAAATCCTTGATAAAGAGTGTAAAGTTGAGAAAGAGCTTGATCATATGCAAGTCCCTCCCACACTTCCTCAAGAGACCTCTTATTTTCCATTTCATCCCTATTTTACTCCTTATCCTCATGATGATGCCTATAAACTTCAAGAGTGACTTTTCTAAGAGAACCTACCCAATAAAATTGAAGAGTTAGAGTTGATAATGAAATTGTTAAGTCAAGGTTTGATGGAAGGTTTATATCAAAAGAAGATCCTATGCCTAAACACAACCAATTGAACCTTCCTCAAGAAAGTGATCAAGCTTAATTAGATGTAAATGAAGTGATTATCAAATATAAGTAATAAAATCAAGCTATTTTAGCCCAAGGTTTGTGTCCCCTTCCTCAATAACTCCCAAAAAAAACCCCCTACAATTCATTTTCAATTTGATTTTGAGTTTTATGTACCACCTCCACCAACTAGTGAATCTTGTCCTCACTCCATAACAATTTTCCTTAATGGACCAGTGGTATGGGAACCTAAAGATGAGTATTTGGTTGATAAAAATTTATAATTCTTTCTTCCAGAAAACATAACTCCTTGGTAGCCTCATTGGACTAAGTCACCTTATTACAAGATGCCTAGTCTTGGCATCACCAAGAAGGAGAAGGAAATTGAGGATATTTTAGCCCTTGAGAACCAAAGTCATGTTATGAAAATTTATATCCCTCAAGAGGTCCTAAATTATAAATAATAGGTGATTTATTATGTTGAAACTTATCATTGGGTTGTTATGTAAAAATGTTTTCCCATTGCCAAAGAAGAGGAAATCATATTTGGTTCTTCCATCACTATCCAAGACATCATAGATAGGAAAGATAATGTCTCTAATTAGACTTTGAATGAATTATTTGTAATAATTTGAGTAAGTTATATTATTCTTCAAGGAGGATATTATCTAGTAAATAATGGAAAAGGCAGCCTTGAAACTCAAGTGAGTATGTAAAGAAAAAGCAACTTTTTAAATTTGTCCTTTCAAGAAGTATATGCATCCCATGATGATATGTTTGAGATCACAAAAATGGGTTATCATCCTCTTAACTATTTGAGAGAAACACATCATATTTTGAATGATGAAACAAGCTTCTATGGGCCTCAATATTCCAAAGAATAATAAATTACTCCTCTTGAAACTATGGCTACAAAGAAGATGCAAGTTAATCATGAGATGAAGAGTGGGTAGAAGTATGAGGTATGTGTACAAGGCCAAGAGGAATACATTTACATTGGTGACCTATTTAAAGATGATCTACTTGAGATAATATCAATTTAAGTGCCATGAAATAGATCTGATATATCAAGTATCCAATCCAAAGAGCAACATGCTTGGCACTCTGATTCATCCCATGAAGAAGGAGATATAAGGAACTTTCCTTTTGATCCTATAAAGGAGGTATGTTTAGTTTTTAGTTATGTATAGTTGTTTGACTTCTATTTTCCCTAAGTTATTTGATCACATGTGTATTTACTTTGATATGTGTGTGTCCTTTATTTTGTGTCATTGATGTATTTATTTGTCTTAATATTGGTTAAAGCTTATTGTTAATTGTCAAAGTCCTCTTGTTGTGTTTTAGACTTTAGATGAATCCCTAAGACAAATGGACTGATAAGGCTACTGATCTTTTGTATAGAAGGCATACTACCCCTATTATTCACCAATGTTTTGACCAAATTTGACCCTATAGGTCAAATTGGGACCCATATAGGTAAAAACTTGGTTTTAGGTGTTTTAGGGGTCTAATATTATGTCATAAGGTGTATTATAGATCATTTGATGCCATTTCATGACATATTAGCTTTGGTCTTAGTCATTTTCAATATTTATGTCTTCTAAAGTCATTTTGGGGGTCAAAATAGAGCATTAAATGACTTATATAGCCTATTTGGAAATTTGAAGGTTTCAAAGGATGATTTCATGCCCTATGTGTCCTAACATCTTAATCAACTATTTATAACTAAAAAGTGGTAGGTTATTTAGAAAAAAGGTAGTTTTCCTAAAAATGAGAATTTAATGAGGTGTATAGAATTATAAAAACTCATATAATTGATGAAATTTTAGGAGTGTCCCTTGGTATTCCATACACTTAATCTAGTTATAAATTTGATCAGAAGCTTCACTAAATAAAGTAAACCACTTCTCTCTTCTTTCACTAGGCTTGGAGAGCAAGAATGACCCTTAGGTTTATACATGGTATGATCAACAGGAGAGGTTTCAAGAAAAATTATCTTGGGGGTGTCTTTTACACTTTTTCAAATTCCATTTGATGTTTGGTTGTAGAGGAATGGTGATTTGTGCCTTATGAACCATTCTTATGAAACTAGACTATCTAATTTGCTTGATAATTAATGCATCATATAGGTTTTGATTTGGTTTGTAGAAGTACATACAAACCAACTTATAAGATTGATTATAGATGATGTTGAATCTCTCCACTCATACTTTCAATGCTTAATTTCATGTTTTTCAAAGATCTCATGGGATAATTAGTTCAGTTTGCAAGTTGATGTTCTAGGTGGAATGGTAGTCAAGTTCACTACTTATAGAAAGTTGTATTCTCTACAAGGGATTCATATGAATGTAAAATGGTATTTTACATGTTTCAATTCCATTTATACCACCTCCTTCCATGTTTTGTCTCATAACTCCATAATTTGATCAAACACATAGTCTTATCATACTCATAATCAACTTTTTGCCTACTCTTAGTTATAGTCATGAGGTTTGAGCTCTAATCACATTTATAGAGGAGTAATGAATACTATAAAAGGTGTTTTTAATGTTATTTTTTTATGATAATTCAGATTGGACACCCAAAATAATGCAAATGGTTTGTGATGGTAGTCATAAGCAACATATATAGTCAGGTAGCCATGAATGTGCTTATGTGTTAGCATTTATAGAAGGGTTCAACATTGAAAAGAAGGTGTGAAATATTGTTTTGAGATTTAAATAATTTTGATGTCTCATTTATAAACCATGAAGAGAAATAAATTGACATGTAAGGCATATTTCTTGAGTATATGGAACATTTCATGCTTATTGCCTACATATAACTCAAATGCACTTACAAGAGTCTCCTTGATGATGTCATGTTGAAATGGAAAATTTGATAGATGTTTTAATATTTTAAGATTGCTCAGAGTTATTTTGAACACTTTGTGAATGCATATAAGTCATCACAAACCTATACATCTTACATACTATCCAAATTTTATACACATTTCTTATATATACAACTGCCCACCTATAGATGGTACCATAGAGCTATGAAAGTCTTTGTATGGGAAAGTTGGAATATGGTAAGGCCTTATCTTGAATAATAACATGTGGATTGAAAATTATAGACCTATATGAATTATAAAATGGAAAAATGGAAGGTTAGATAATCTTTGAAGAGGTGGTAACTGAGTTTAGAGACACTTTCCCTCAAGGGTGAAAATAGAGGTCTAGGCTATTTTGTGAATATCTTATAACAAGGTTATCATGAGATCTAGTATATCTAAATGACCATACCTTATATTTTATATGAAGGCAAATACCTATGAAAAAAATGGATTCAATAATGATAATTAAAGGTGGTTATTAAATATATTAAATATGAAGTTTTATGTACTAATTTCAAGTAGTGATCACCTACAGGTGTGATCCTAAAAGAGCCCTCTTCACCTAGTATTAAAAAACTAGACTGTGACACATGTTGAATGGTTATAAATAGTGAAAATAGAAATTATAATATAAATTATTATTAATAATAGTTAATGGATGGTGTTTCAAGGTCCAACCTATACCTATAGATGCCCCATTATGCAAAAAGCACACCTACAACTGACTTTAGGAGCACATAGTCTAAGATGGAAACTTGAACATGGAATCACTAGGGATAGTGGATGAAAGATGGTTTAAAATGGTTCAAAATATTTAATAGTAATTTATAACCTTCAAAAGGAGGAATACTCACCTACAGGGTTTTACCTTTCCCAATATAGTTGACTGTGTTTGACTATAGCAGGTAGTGGGCTAAGGAGTGAAGTGTGAGGGTTACCAATGCATATAGATAATTAAAAATGGGCTGAAACAAATATATAATCATCCTAAGAGTATATAATTTGATCAAAAAACTTTTTCTAAATTTGAAGGAAGTATGAACACTTACAAGTGTACTTTCATGACATGAAACACAATCAAGAGTTGAAACTTAGTCTTGACTAAGCAAGGAGTGTGAAGGGTATGTAGTAGGTTAGGGTAATGAAAATATTAATAACACATCCAAAATTATTTTTATACCTTTAAATTATTCTCACCAATTAATATCAATCATAATAAATAACTCAAACCAAGTAATACATAGTTTAAAGTGTAACCCTGCACATAGTCTACCTATAGAGGAGTTTGTTTGGGTTTTTACAAGAGTTGATGAGTTTAATAAGATAAATAAGAGATAAAATTTTATATAGAGAATATACAAGACTTTAATAAAATCTTCCAAAATCCATATTTTTTGAGGAGATATGGTAAGTACCCTCTATTTTATCTCAGACATAAGGTACTTCCCTTTATGCATAAACTAGCAGGTTTGAGAAAGGGTGATAAATAGATAGACCAAGAGCTAAAAAAACATTTATAGGATGTGTGGGAAGTTTTATTACATCAAAAATAGTATGATAAACATATCATATAATGAGGGAACCCAATAAGATGGTTTAAATTACCAAGTTTGCAAGTAGGCCTATTAGGCATGGTTAGGCCTAGAAACTAAAGGAGAGGTCAATTTCAATTCTAGTTTAGGTAAGAATTAAAATGGATCATGGAATGTTTTTATGGTCATTCCAGGTGTGTTAAATCTTTCACCTTGTAGAGGAAACATAATAAATCCATATTTTGGCTCAAAGATAACACTAGGCCTATGTAAATGGAAAGAAAAACTCAATAAGGTAACTTAAAGTGCTCATATCTCCCTTGTTAATTTGCATAGGGATCCAAGGAGTTTATAGAGGTTAAAATGGGTCATTAACATCATGTTTTTGGATTTTTTTTTTGTAATTCCAATGTCCTATCTTTATGAAAAAAGCTTAAGAGTGGAAATGACTCAAAACCCTTGCAAACCCTCAAAAATGATCTAATGAAGAAAATAAAGATGGTGAGCTATCCAAATAGACTGGAAAAACCATAAAATTGTTTTAAACCTGTATAATAATCACTTAGGATACTCCCCATACTTTTGGATTGTATGGAATTATACAAATGGAGTACAAAATAGGGTATTTTTGATAGTTTTATGCATTATGTAGGTTCTAAGAGGTTTAAAGAGATGAAATAAAATTTGGGAGGAAGATATATAATTAAGATAACTCCCCATGTCAATTTAATCCTTAATAAAAACTCTTAATTATTCCTACTAGAGCTCTCATCTCAGCTAATTAAAATTGGCATAGTGAACATGATGGTGAGAAGGGTGAAAAGCTTCAAGTAAACTGATTTTAAGGTGTGACTGATGCCTTTAAGTCCATGTAGGATATTTAAAAGTTTCATCCACTCCATATTACGAATTTTCATGGAAAATTATGCCTTTTTAGAAGCCAAGTGTATAAGGTTTGTGAAAGAGGAGTTTTTTTAACTATAAGCAGTGATGGCTCATTTTTAAAGAATTCAAAATGACTAAGAATGCAACCAATGTATGGAGAAGAATATATATAATCCTTCCCTCTCAATAAAATAATTATATCTATCCCTATATATTTTTGGTATGTTGTAATATGGGTGAATGATGAAGGCTATTTTCTTGTGTAAAGGAAGAAATCCTACACCACATTTCATATATCGCATGACTTGGGATGCCACTTATCTCTTTTGATCTTGCATGATAAACTTAAAAATATTTTCACATGCACATGTAACTCATTTTATCATCTTTACGAATGTCCTTGTGACCTTTTGACTTCTTTCTTCTTCTCTCTTTCTCTCAAGTTCTATAAGAACTATCCATTTTGGCCTTTGTAAAATATGATCCACCTGAGTATGGAAAAACATTGCTCATTTGTATACCATGGATCAATGAATACAATTGATTTTTACCTTTTATATTACTATTCATAGTTTTTTCACTAATATTATTGATCCTACTTAGTGATCACTCTTATTTCCTTTTCATGTTGTCTCATTCTCTCACCTATTTATAGCTTGAAACTTTCTTCTTGTAGGTCATGTGCAATGTTTTATGATATGTCAAGGTTGAGTGAGTTATTATATTCAAATAATTCCATTTAGACCTCCTTTATAGTCCTCACATCCTAAAAATTCATCACAACCTAATAGTAAAATATTGATGTGAGAATATTCAGATTGGAGAATGTATGTTTAGTTAGTCTCTTGGTCTCATGTGCAACATGTAGCTAGTTGGTAGTCATCAATCATTTTGGTGCATCACTTCCCTTAGGATAGTTTACTTTATTTTTAATCTCCCTTTTCCCTTAAAATCATAGGTGTAGTAGTGATTTACAAGTGGTACATCAAAGGAGCTATCCCTATCTAGAGATTCACCTCATTCTTAGGCTACCCATAGCCTAGAGGTGTTTCAATTATGCCACTTGGATGAGGAGAGATGAGACATATCCTCAAAGGGTGAAAATATAAGTGATAATAGGCACCATGGTTGGTTGTGTATCTTTATGTGGCTTAAAGTGGTTTGGCTTATAATTTTGGCATTATAAATCTATAGCTTTCACTTTTGTCATAAAAAATGTATTATAACTTTACTCTATCTAAGCTCTCTAAATGAAGAGGTCCATGATTGTATTTATAAGTTTAAAAAATAACCTCAACCCAAGGTGAGTTAAAGTGTATTTGGGGCTTAGAATGGGTTCAAACCTTACATTCTTGAGTTAACTAACCCCAATAGAGTTAAAAGGTGTCCAAACCTCATGATTAGCAATGAATAGGCATGGGTGGGATATTTTGGATAATTCACGAAAGGTAATTATGAATTCCTTTTATATTATTTGATTTTTGAATTTAATTTTTAATAATTCATTTAATTTCTCATGGATAATTCAATTTAGGAATTTGATTTGATTTTGCATGTTAATTAATTTTTATTAAACTTTTTGACATTTTGAATATTTTTGAACTAATTAATGTGTGGATTTGATCCCTTTTAATTATTTTATAATACAAATTGTATTTTATGAAGCCAAATTTGAGACATTTGGAAATTATTATGATAGATGTGAAAAGTTTGTTAATAATTGATCTAAATTTTGGTATGAAGCCATTGGTGGCCACTTTTAGATGTTTATAGTAATAACCTCGATGTGGCAGATAAGTTAATCTTATGGTTCAATAGAACATGGAGATTTTCTTATTTAGATAAGAAAAGTCAGATTATAAATAACTTGGTGGGGATGAAAGAGAGATGTTGAAGAATCAATGGAATCAACAATATAATTTTGATCTCAAGGGATAGGTTTAATGGTAAATGAAAGTAAATATTTAATGAGAGTGGTTCTAATTTGATGATAAGTAATGAGATTCTCAATTTTGCATTAGTAATCACCATTGACTTGGTATAAAATTAGATGAGAATCACCTAAAGCATGTAGGTATTAGATGTCTAAATTGAGAGAATATTGCATGCCTAAGATTAGAGATTTGTATTTGGTCATATTGTTGGTGACATCAAATGTTAAGTGAAAAGATAAAGGGATGATTTTTCCAAGAGGACTTGTAAGAATACAACCTGCCCCATATCTTTGAAGGCATTTAACACCATCAAAGTTAAGGTTCCAAGTATCCTCATGTAAGTCAACATTAATTTTAGGAAGTTATTTGATAACTACTTTTGGTTTAGTAGTATTAGGGAGGATAGAATATTCATCAAGATTACTTGATTCAAGATCAATGGTAAAGTTTTGAAAGTAATATTTAACAAAAATATCTTGATTGAGACCTTAAATATAAATAATATTATCATCTAGAAGACTATTATAAAGGTTATTGTTAGTGGTCACACGAGCTATGGCAAGTTGATCAATTATGATCTATCCTTTGATAACTTTTTGAGTTATGATGCAAAGATAAAATTACATAAGGAGGACCATCCATTTACCATTTCTATCTCCAAGAAGAAAGACTTTGGATAATAAGTGACAAACATGGTTGGAATGGATGATGACATAAGTGGTCTAGTACATCATATAATGTCAAAACTTTTTAGCTACAAAATAAATGTCAAGGAAATCACATTCAACTTTATAATAACATTTTTCATAATTGATGAGGCCTCAAATTATTTAGTATATGGCATACTCTTTTCTAGTATTATCTTGTTGGGAATTAACCCAATTGATATGGGTGTGTAAGAAGTATATAGGATCAAAGGTAGATCATTTGAAGGAGGATGAAACATAGGTAGGTGAAGTAATGATTCTTTCATGTTATCAAAAGATTTTTGGCAAGGGTCCATCCATTCTAAATCATTGCCTTTCTTAAGAAGAGAATTGATGGAGTGAATGTGATAATCCATTTTAGGGACAAATAATCTAATTTCCCAAGTTTGCCTAGATAAGTGTGAATGTTTAGAATGGATCAAAAAATGGGCATGTTTATGATAGCATCAATTCTAGTAGGTTCAACATTAATGCCTCAAAGAGAGACTAGGAATCTTTAAAAATTTATAAATGTGACACAAAGACATATTTGCAAGGATTTAGTCTCACTCAGTATTTAAGAAGATGGTCAAAGATGATAGTAAGGTCAGTGAGATGAGACTTATGAATTTTGGATTTATAAATGAGGTCATCCACATATTTTTCAATAATTTTATGGATAAGATCATGAAATATGTGAGCCATTACTCATTGGTAAGTGGATCTAGAATTTTTGAGGCCAAAGGGAATTTTAACATAGTAATAGGTGCCCCATTTTATTGTGAAAGTGGTCTTGTGTTGGTTGTTAGGGGTAATGTGAATTTGATTATAACCTAAGAATCCATCCATAAGAGATAACATTTCATAACCAGTTATGGAATCTGTGGTAGCATCTATCTAAGGTAAATGGAAGTTATCCTTGGGAAAAGTGAGATTAAGATTATAGAAATCAATGTAGATACAAATGACCATAGTCACCTTTTTTTCAAATAGGAACTATGTTAGAAACCCATTCATAATATTCCATTAGTCTGATAAATTTAGCATCAAGTAATTTGATTATTTCCTTGTTACATAAGGTGGAAACCTTAGGTGGAAATTTCCTTTATTTTTGATGCACAAGCTTGGCATCAAGATAAGTAATGATGTTATCCACCATAATGCTAAGCTCAATACCAAGCATGTCCTCATATGACCAAGAAAATATTTAATGATATTTATCAAAAAATAAGCTAAATTTATCACACTCAGTAGGTGAGAGGTCACAACAAACTCTAATTAGTTGAGGATTGGATAAAGTACCATATTCAATGTGAGTGATTTATTTAATAATAATATCATTTATATCTTTGAAATGATATGGTGCATTATGAAAAGAATAAAATGGATTAGTTTTAGGATTGATACTAGAAACAAAGTTATTAAAACAAGGTGTTTTGGTTTTGAAATTCCCAAGTTTATGATGTTTCCAAGGAAGTTAAGGTTCTCAGGTATGAATTATTTCAAGAATGTCCTCATCACTAGGAAATGTGGGAAGAAGAACATAATATTTAACATCTACTTCAAGATATATAATTTGATTACCATGGAGATTATACTCAGAATGTATCTAATGAATATCAATTGCCTTGGCATCTAGTGTAATCTCTAGAGTAGGAGAGGTAGATGGATCAAAAGGGTTTGGTGTGTCATTGATTGATATGATGGGGGAAGGATTGGATGAAAACATTAGATCCATAGGTGGTAGAGAGGATGAAATAATTTATAGTGGTTCAAAAGGTATGATTTATTCTACCACCTAAGGAATATCAAGAAGTAGATAATTAGCATGAGACACATGACCTTCTAGATCTAATTCATGATTAATATAAATGGTATGAACATCCTAGTTAAAATAATGTATTTGAGATAAGGTTTTATAATAATGTTGAACATCTAAATCATGAGATTGAGCTTAGGCCATTATGTAATTATCATCATATGTTGGATAAATTTTACATGCTTGAGATTTAGGGGGGTTTTAAAAGGTGAAATCCCAATTTTATTGAATTTATGTGGAGACATGATGAGAGGATATTTAAATAATTTGGCCACTCCAAATTCATTGCAATTGAAGTCGTCTTCAGGTAAAGAATGATCCTAATCATTTCATGAAGGGAAAAGTTAGTAATCTCATAAATTAGGGGAATATTATGGTCCTGAGGTAATAAAGAAGGAGGAAGCCACTCTAAAATGTAATGAGTTAGCTTGGTAATATTTCAAGTATGTTGAAATTCATTAGTCTCATCATCATCTCAATCTGCAAGAGTGACTTATAAATCAGGATTGATGTTGGTGAACTTGGGTAAGGGATCACTATTAATGTTAAGAATGGTAGGAATATGATATTGATATTTGGGATTAGAAATTTGAATACTCTAAGGGTTGGGATCAGCCCCACACTTATATAATTTTCCATTATGTAATAATTTAATGCATTGGCTACTAGAAGAAGTAATAGTCCTCATTCTATGAGTCTATGGGTAACCAAGGAGTATATTTTTAAGATAAGGATAATTCAAGGAACATAATATTAATTTGAATGGTCTTAGGTATAATTGTTATGGGAAGAAAAATACAACCAAGTGGATTTTATTGTCTTATCAAATCCATGACAGGTGTGAAGGGTTTGCTTGAGATGATCCTTGTTATAATCAAGTTGTTGGATAAGCCATAAATATGTCAAATTAATACTAGAGTCTTCATCAACTAGAACATTATGAATGAGGGTAGTGTTAATGGATATTTTAATGATAAGTGGTGGATCATCAACACAAAAAATAATTTCATAATTGATCATGTCTTCTTCAATAAATTCAATAGAAGGCTTGAAAAAAGGACATGTGGTTTTTATGGTATACACATTAGTAGGTTGAGGTTCAATAGAAGGTGATTCTTCATCTATAAAAGATGAATATTCAATTTATTATAATTATTGTAAGTAACTTGTAATGATAATGGGAAGTACAAACTAACTCCATAAGTGGAATATTACAAGGCATATAGTTAAGTTCTTTAAGAAAGTTCCAATTAGATTTTTAACAAGAACTAGTATGAGTATTAGGAGGTAAAGTAGGTTTTGAATGAATAGAAGTGGTTGTGGGTTAAAAAAGAGGAGATGGTTCCTTATAGGTTTCCAAATCTAAATTAGTGGTTGTAGTATCTTTTAGAATTTGTTCTTCCAAAGAAGGTTTCCTAAGATTTGCAATAGGATCTTTATGAGCTAGATTGTGATGATAATTGACCTTAGTAGTGTTTACATATTGCTAAATGTTATAATATTGGTCATAGTCAACATCAGTAGCAAAAACATCCTCGGTATTTTGTTGGTTATTATCTATGGATAATTTTTTCTATTTATTTGAGGTAAAAGCTTTGGAAAATTGTCATTTTTGAGTAGTATATTATTGATGATAAAGGTTGATCATGGCTTCATGATTAAATGAATCACCAAACATATAAGAGATAAAAAATTTACTGAGCCCTCTACAAGATTTATGGGAGTGACCAATCTTAGCATGAAACTAATAAAATTGATTAGGGTCATACCACTTAGATGGATTATTAGGATAGGTGAATGTTTTAGACGGTGGTAAAAGTTGTTTTATTTGATGCACTAAGAGCGGTGTATGAGAAGATGAAGGAATGCCAACTTTGGCATCTCTTGGTTTGGTTTGTGGAGTATTACTAGTTATAACATTAGTAGATGTTTGAAAAGAGCTTTTAAGAAGATTAATATTAATTTTGAATTACTTCATAAGAAAGTCTTGATGTTTAGCCTAGTCAAGAGCTTCATTAAGTGTTTGGGGAGCAAAATTTCAAACCTTATATTGAAGAGAAGGAGTAAAGGAAGTTATAAAGAGTTTAAATTAGTTATCATAAATGATTTTATGGTCATATTTATTTTCCAATGATTTCCATCTTTTGATAAAATCATGGGTTGATTCAGTGAGAGATTGTTTAACATTGATGAAGTGGCTACGACAATTTTTAGGAAGATAATTGTGTTGAAACTCTTTAACTAAGGGATGAACAAATATTAAAGTGACTAAATGGAATTTTGGGGGAGTTGGTTTTACCATTATAATACATCACCAATGAATTTTTTGACTAATAGTTTAGTTGTGGTAAAAGTATTCATTTTGATCCACTATTTTTAAATATTGCCAAAGGCTTTGAGAAATGAGGTAGGTTCTCTAGTCCCATCATACTTGATAGTTGGAGATATGTTACCAATGTCAATGGATACAATGAAGGGAGCTAAAGGATCATTTTGAATAGTCTGAATCATTTTATTATTCATTATTAGTTAAGGAATAACATTACCTAAGACATCTATAAGAGGTGGAGGAATGTAATTGGGATTGGATTGAGGATGGATATTTAGAGGTTGATTAGTCGGATTAATCAAATTATGTTGGAGTTGCATCATTTGAGAGGTATTGGAAGTTTACATTATGTTCATTTTTTGTATGAATTTTGCAATAAGTTGAGTTATTTCAATAGGTGGGTTGGTGTTAGTTGAAGCACTCCCTAAATTGGTATTAGGGGAGGGTTATTAGCAGATGGATTATTAGTGGGATTATTGATTAAACTTATGTAAATTACTCCCACATTAGTTTGAAGGTTTTGAAGATGAGAAGTATCTTGATAAGTATAGAAAGGGTCAGACCCATCAACTTCATCTTGAGGTGTGATTTGCACCATGCTACAAGCCATAGATGAAGGAGGGGAAGAGGTGACCCAAGAGTGATGGTTTTCTTGGGAGAAAAAAAGAGGGAGAAATGAAAATACCATATAGTATCTAAATAGATTTAGGTTATCCAAGAAGATTCTAATTGGAGACCTCATGATGACTTGAGATAATTGAATAAAATGCTAAGGAAGAAAATAGAAAATTGAGTAAGATAAATAAGGAAAGCAGTAAGAGAATAGATTCGATAGGGTCAACCTAGTACATAAAATAGGGGTTGAAAATTAAGAAAATAGGGATATAAAGTCGATAAGGTTGACCTAGTTATATATCCTAGCTAAAAAATAGGTGGAAAAAGATATAAAGTCAATAGGATTGACTTAGTACTGTATCCTAAATAGCAAAAAAGAGTAATGTGTTGAGAGGGACAACCTAGTACTATAGGTAGGGGAATGGATAGTCTATAAGAGATTGTGTCAAGCATAATGATTATGTAATGAAATATGAAAAAATTTGCAAGTATTTTTGAAATCAAATAGTGAAAGGAAAGACATAATCAATTGGGTCAATGAGGATGATCCAATTGAGGCACATAACACAAAACCTTATAACAACACTGACCAATGAAAGTTTTTGCAATACAACATACAATTGAGAAAAGAGCAAGCAGTCAACTTGGAAAGTAAATGATATCTAGGTGGTAATCCTAAATGTTATTAGATTATTAGAGTATAATTTTAAGTATGATATGAATTTAGCTATAATTAAGGAACTAGAAAGCAATCTATGGATGGTTTTAGGATGTTTAGGTTGAAAAGGATCTATGTTATCAATGGTATTGGCCTGGTATTTGGGCCTAATCCCTCACTTCACACTCCTCAATGATAAGAGTGTTAGGTGATTTAATAATATATACCATTATCCACATGTTTATACTTGGCTAGAAAACCAAGTTGGCTTCCCCCTTGGTGATGAAATCCAAGTAGGTAGGCCTTGGGTAGATAATTATTTAAATGATTTTTAATATTTATGTGATTTGGTAGTGTGTTTAATAAAATATAAAATAGTGAAAATAAATGGTATATTAAAAAACCACCTAATTAGACTATGTGATATATTATAAGCATACAAATAACAAAAAGTGAAAATGTGAGCTAATTACTAAAATATAAGTGTTAATTGTAGCTTTGAAACATAGTAAAGTGTCAGTTTAGATGATAGTGTATGCATATATTAAATAATAGAGTCAATAGTGTTGTTAATTTATTATTGAAGCAAGGGTCTGTTAAGGAACTATGTCAACAATATCGAACTAGTCTTTTAGACAGAAGATAGAATACAAAACTAGGTCAATAGAGTGGACCTAGTTTGTTATGCAGGGGCAATTTTAAAGACTAAAAACTCTAAAAAAATAGAACTATAATGAATAGAAAATGAAAGAGAAAGATTGAAAGGAACCTTGGTGGGTTGGAGGATGTATAGGAAAGTGATATTTTTGTTGAAGTGCCTTGATTTATACTTGCAAATTCTGCCAACTATGTCAATTGGGTCAACCTAGTTATGTAGTTATCTATTTATTCAAATAAAGAATAATTTGATGATAGTGTTGACCCAATATGTTTTCTAGAAGTCTAGAAGTTTACTGTGTCAATAGGGTTAACCTAGTAGCTTGTCTAGAATTCTAAAAATCTATTGTGTCAACCTAGTAGCCTGTGCTTGATGAAAAACTTGCATAAATAGAATAAATTCATATTGATGTGACTGTGTGTTAAACCTACACATAAAATTTAGAAACTATATTGACACTCTCGACCTAGTATCAAAAATATAGAAAAATAATAAATAAAATGATAAAATAATGAAAAACATGAGATAAATCTTGTAAGAGTTAGGTTTACATCAGGTTCACCAGAATGTATGCAATCATAAATGCATCATATCTATAAATTAATCCTAACTAGGAGAAGATTGATCACACTTACTCTTATAATTGGGGATACATTAGATAATTGAGAACATGACCAATATGGGGGTCTAAATCCTCCAATCAAGAATATTCATGAAATAACCCTAACTAAGCATTATGTTTTCATACCTAACTAAACTAATAACAAGTAAACCAAAGAAATATAATCTAGTGCTCACCAAAGCTAATGGAACAATATGGGGGTTAGTAAACAAACAAACATGCATAGGATAATCTCAATTAAGCTATGTATGAGTAAGACCCTAATACATGGAAGAAGAAGAGTAATATTATTCAAAGTCAATACTTATGCTACTTCTATATACAAAAGAGAGGAGCAATGTTAGAGAATACTCACCTAAAA
Organism: Torreya grandis; assembly: GCA_037957365.1. NCBI lineage: Eukaryota > Viridiplantae > Streptophyta > Pinopsida > Cupressales > Taxaceae > Torreya > Torreya grandis. The sequence goes on along the minus strand of JARHVA010001531.1, from coordinate 2,306,865 downwards.
GATGAACCCATAGAGACTCAATATTTCCCTTAGCTAAAGGGGATTCACAATAGGTTTTGGGGATTTTTAAGGATCACTAAGAAAGATCAAAGCATCCAAAACTTCTCCACAAGACTAGATTTTCCAACTAGAAACCCTAAGCTAAGGCTCCTCAAATAGAATGGTGGAAGAATATATTGTAAAAAAGTGCAAGAGAATAATAACTCTTGTTCATTATTAAATAATGATAAAATGATCTTGTATATATAGGTGGATTTAACCCTAAGCCCTTTCAAAAGTTTTGATCAATAGGGTCAACTAAGCTGACCTAGTATAGTTATAAACAAAAATTCACTAGGTCATGGCATAGGTCGGCTAAGAACCAACCTAGACCCTAAATGAATTTCCCAAAATAGTACAAGGTTGACCCAATCCACCTAGTAAAATATATTGTCAAAAGGGGCTTAAGGTGAGGAAAAGAGGGATGAAAAGTGGGAAAAGACTAGAGTAGTATGCAAAAAAAGAATAATAACTTAGGTAATGGTTTTAAGAGATATTTGGATTGGTAATTAATGATAATAAGGGACAATAATCCTATAAAGCACCAATGGTCTTCCCACCCCTTTCCTAGTGCACCCTTAGGGTGTGCACTTAGAGAGATTAAGTCTTGATAGGATCTTGTAAGATAGAAATCATCAGTATTTTATAAAATTTGAAAATATTATGTGTATATAGTGACCAATTAGGAATTAATTGAAATGGGGATTTATAAATGTTTAAGATGACCCATTACATGATTTTAAAATCAATCGACTAGTTGTTTTTTGGTAGGAGGATGTGGTTGGTAGAACTAAACATAACCAGGGAGTGGAATAGTCCAAATGGGGTGACCTTATATAAAGATAAAATAAAATTGAGGTAATAATATGGATAATTCAATAGATGAGCTTGAGTTATTTTTAATGAGGAATGTGTACATTTTTATATCATTAGTTTCTTATAAGAATGGGTCATCCAAATATAAAGTTAAGGAAGGGTGATTGAAATATCATTGAATGAGGCATGAGCTAAGTACATAAAATGAGTGGTCAAAAGTATATTGTTTCATCTTGAATGTTATTTTATATGCTTACATTTACCCTCCTTCTATTCTAGTAATGCAACAATGTTAAAGAACTAGAGTAAACATAAAAGTGTGTACCTAAAATTACCTACAAAGAATAGTCTTGAATATAGGCCATAATGTTAAATTATGATTCAAATAAGTCATTAATTAATGAAAAATTATGAATTAAAAACAATAAAACTTATAGATATATTAACAAAGAATGATTAGACCTAATTAGGTATGTGAACCATTATGTTTTATAATGAAAATATTGATGATTAGATAGGGTAGGACCCTTGGATATTTATTATTCATTGATTAAATTGGAGTGTACTATGTATTACCCAATACTCATTGATATATAAGTGTGATTAAGAACTCAATGTGTGCTTGACTCCATAATTACATACCTAAAGTGGTGAAGTAGGCTAGAACCCATGTATGCATTCTAATAGATTGTTTTAATTTAAAACCAATGAAAAAAGGTGAACTAACCATTTTAGATAGAATAAGGCTCATTTTTGGTGTAAAAATGGTGAAAAATATAGTATTATATTATTTTTGTGTATACAACATAGAGAATGACAATTATTTCTACTCAATTTACTAAACTAGTGAAAACTTAAGAGCAAGAAGGTAGTCATGTGTCATGCAATTCCCTTTATATGATATCTGGGTGTAAATTAGTTCTATAACAAAGTAATATGATGTGATTTTATGAGAAAAAACCTTTTTTATAACATGATGCCCCCAAACTAAATAAATCTAAGATAAACCTAAATATATTTGTAAAAAATGTCTTTGGGTACTTATTGAAAACTACTATGTATTATCTATGATTCTAATAATTTATTAAAATTATTGTTTTATATCTATTGGGATGATAACACATTGTTTTAGACATGGTCAATTTGTGCCCTTATCCAAATGAAGAATTATTGTCTAAAATGCTTTATGGGTATTCACCTCTATCAACTATATAATAAATGAAAAAACTTATCTGTGTAATGCAATGTAGTATCTTGGTCACTAAGATAAGCCATATGTATTCCTTATATTTTGATGTGAGTTGTGGAGCTTACATAATAAGTTGATTGGAAAAAATGTTTATGTGAGAGATGTTACGAAAATATTTAAATATGAGTAGTAATGATGTCACAGAGTATCATGGCATCATTATATGTAAATTGGGAAAATTTTTATAGTGTAATATGCATTTATAAATATAACTATATACATTTTCATGTTTAGTTAGAAGCTAACAATGAAGCATGTAGTGAAAAATTAATTAAAATTAAGTATTATAAGATGAATATAACTACTCAAGGATGGATGAATGATATTGATCATGGTATTAGGAAATATGGAAGATGAATTATGTCTATAATGTTATCAAGAAAAAAAAAAGTTGAAAAAAAGTGTCATGGCCATGACGCACACATAAAGAGTATGCATAAAGAATAAAAAACAAATAATAGAAGGCCAATGGGACTCATAAAAGTAACATATTCAAATGTCACTCACACAAACATATGAACATGTAATAGGCTTAGATCCACACACAAGCACATGTACAAATGTATGCAATCAAAAATAGAGAATACACATAAGTTATGAAGTGTGAAGGAAAATAGGAAAATCATGCATGAACATATGTAATCATTCAACATAGGCAATTCATAACATAAATATATTTTTTAGGTTATGTATCCAATAAGATATCAATGTGAATGTAAGTGATAAATATTGATAGACTTTTTACAATGCAAGGAACTAATGTATGAACAAGAAGGGATAGATAAATAATGATAGAACCTATGTATGAGATACCCTTGGTGAGATCGATGATGTATAAATAAGTTGTAGGAGGCCTATGACTTATTTTAATATGATAAGTATTTGATTTTGTTCATTGAGATGATATTAGAAGAATCAGATAACAACATAGTGCACTACTATTTGGATAGAGTGTTTTTGTTTATTTGTAATTTTGAGTCTAAAATAATTAAATGACAATCAACTATGTCTATAGATGGAAAAATGTAATTTTTTCATTCAATCATGTAAATTTTTGAAATATATTTGATATCAATTGTGTATATAAATAAATACTAAGTATACTAAGCATAAATTAATTGATGCAAATAAACTAAACAAATCATGCATAAGTCCTGATTTTTTAATTTTATAAAATATTTGATGTTTTTTTAATATGAGAATAATAGTTTGATAATAAAGTAAGATATGTATAAAGAATGATTATACTATAGTGGAATGATATCATCAATTGGGTTTGCATGTATAAGTCTTGTATCATTTCCATGTTCATATTTTTCATAATTAATATCGTCATGATCATACTAATCTATGGTATTATAATCATCATCATCATCATCATCATCTCAATTTTAAATTTTTTGGAATTCCACTCATCTTATTTTGTACCTCTATGTGTGAAAATAATTTCTTCATATTGTGGGATTGACATATGTTATTCTTATTTTGAAATATGTATTGTATCATTTGTTATTATTGTTGTTCTATGAGTTTTATTTATTTGTATATGAACTAATGGTAAGCTTTATTTTTGTCACTTTTTCTCTAAATATGTTCCATTTTGTCTTGAATATATAGTCATTACACTCTCATGTTCAAATGTGAAATGGTTATGAAATTTATTCATTTTCCCCCATTTTTATCATCCATTATCTTCCTAATTTAATGTTATATTAGGCCAAACTAGGACATATGTGAAATATAACTAAACATGTTTTTGGGCCAACTTTAAAAGGCTTAATGGATATAATAATGAGTTAGATATAATAGTCTTACTTAAATTTTCCTTATCATATCCAATAAATTTTATGAGTTTCGTGTTAGAAACATTCAGTTCAATAGTGTTATAGATCATAACATTGATACATTTATTACCATATATGGGGGGTAAAAATCAAAGGTTATATAAATGAGGAGTGATTTTATTTGAATCCTTTAAAACCACACTTTTAAAATTGGATTTTAAAGTCATATATCACTTTGAAGACTCCTTTTTTATAAATCCCTCTTAAATATACTTTTTGGTTTATCTTGATTTTGATTTTGCAACTTTCTTTCTTGCTTTTTCTGTAATATTGCATTTGAAATATATTCCTTGTGTAATTGTTCTTTTTCATCTTGTGACTCTTGTAATATTGTTTTCTCTATCTACTTTTTTTCATTTGAAACTATTTTTACTCTGAATTATCCTTTTATATCCATATTTTTTTTTCACTTTTGCTTTAGAAGATACACTCATAATGTGAGTGGGTTATTTATTTTTGTATAAATTATAGGATCACCACTATAAATTATCATTTTTATTTTATCCTTAAAATCCAAAAAACTATTTGTATGATTCCCATGCATTCTATGACATGCATAATAGTATTTTGATCTCCTTATAAGATGTACAAGATGTAGTTTAATCAATTTATTTCAAACCATTTCTCTTAGAAACACATTTGAACTTTTATTATCCTTTTTCATAATTTTTTAAGCACTAGTTTTATATGAATTATGTTTTAACTTCCCATTTTCATATGAATCCTTGCTAGGAAAAAATTAGTAGATGAAGATACAAGGAATCATTAACACTATCACATTTTATATTCTTTGCATACACAATTTGATTTTCCAATGATGTTATATTTAAACTAAAATATTGATTTTGATTTTTTAACTCTTCTATTGAATTTATTAAAATAATTATTTAATCCATAATTTATTCATAAGAATAAACCCTAGGTAATTATGATTTAATATATATAGAGACACCCTTGATAAGAGATGTGGGATGTGGAGTAGTTTGAGGAAGGATATGATGGTTAATTTATTTTTATAACTATATATTGGTCTACCTTACCATTAGGATAGTGATAACATGGACCTAGTTAGAGGGAAATTATTTATCACTATCTTGAAGGTTAAGAGGAGGAAGAGTTTATTGTTATCCATTTTAAATTTTCCAAAGACTAAAATGAGAACAAGAGGAGATAGGCATATGAATGCTAGAAAATATTCTAACATGATACTGAAATCAAAATTTTATTTTATAAACCCTAAAAAAAAATTTAACAAGTATGAAAGGAAACCCTATGGAAATATAGGGATTCTAATGTTCTATAAGGATATAGGTTCACCAATATGTCTTATCAAATTTGGAATATATATGAGTAATACATAATTAGACAAAATATTGCATAAAATCATAATTCTAAAAATATGTGTTGAATGACACAAACTAATTTGTAACTTACTATATGTGGAAAGATGCTAAATGGGGAAATAAAAATTATAAAGTACTTATCTAGAAATTTGACAATGCAAGATTGAGATAGAAACTATAAAATTGACTATGTGACTTTGTTTGTTGACTATAAATTCATGAATATAGATTTAATTAATATCTAAATAAGGATTTTGGAATCAGATAGATTTGGATAACATTATTGTCCTTAGGGTGCATTGGTGTCCAATGAGGATTTATGCTCTATAATTGATATCACATGTTCACTTCACCTTTATGTTCTATCAAACTGTATCGGAGCTCTCAATCTATCGTAAAAACCATTATGTTCCTTTTTATTCATTTTTAACCCTAACTCAATAGATCATGAAGGATAAAAAAATAAGAATAAAATAATTCTTCATGTTTAAATTTTTCCTAGACCTCAACACCACTTATGTTGAGCACTTCCTACATACCAATAGTTTTAATATGGATCAAACTCCATGAATTTATCCCATGATATGGTGGTGTGTGTGAAATATTGGTGTATTTTTGTGATTTAATCATGACTTATGACCTTTTAATGTGTATGTAGACTTATCTCAAGGATACTAGGGTTGTATGGACTCTCTATTAGGAAAAAAATATTCTTTTTCTCTCAATTGTATTCACTTAAAAATAAGTAATTCTTCATTATATCTAAGAAAAAGGAATGTAAATATTTTATGTACTAATATAAGAATCATTACAAGTAAAAACACCATGAAAATCCATATGCGTATCATTTATACATGTCTCTATTGTAAATTATTTCTTAAGTGACATGCTAAGAACATCAAACAGTGCATTATGAATTTTTCTATAGCTTTTATATTATTATAATGTGTGACTAAGATAGAGTATATAAGAAATAGGATAATCTATTGAAATATAAAATTATTCTCTGAATACCTCACTATATTCATCACTATCATACCAATCTTCTTCATAATCATAATCATAGTAATTTACTTCACAATTATTTTCATCCTCTACATAATTGACATAATTAATTATATAAGTTTGGATATTAGTCTATTCATCAGTATAGGTATAAGGCATGGAATGTGTGGAAAATAGTAAATCCAAAAGGTGGGGGATATCAGGGGTTTTAGATTGGTCATTATTTTTGAATTTAAAAAACTTTTAGATAGAAATAAACACAAGTAAAAATAATACTCTTAATAGGAGATAAAATAAAAGAATATAGGGTTTAAAGAAGAAAAACACTAGTCTTGAGACCACATGTGAAGGGGAAATCAAAAATCAAATATAAATACTAAAATATGAGACCCTAATACAAATTAAAGAAACCCGAAGGGACACTAGGGTTTTCCAAGGTTATAGACAAAAAGTGGATTCATAAATATATTTTTATTAAACTTTAAACTCTTTAGATTATTTAATTTATTACAATAAATCACTGATTTGAATGTTAAATTTAAATATGATTTCAAAATTTTTGTTACTATAAATATAAATATCCAAAGGGATTAAGATACTTAGTATGTTACTAGTATGTGTAGGATTGAGATAATGTGTAGGTATAAATAAGGGTTGGAAGTAGATTATGAGTTTATAAAATCATGAGTTGGTTATTTAAAACCACTTAGATAATTTGTCATTATGTAGACATATACACCATATGACAGAATATTTCATCTACCACATTCATTTGTGTATATCATGCCTCTCTATTTTGGCACAAGTCATTGCACATACATGTAATATGTCTCTATGTGTGATATTAGGGGCTCGGTTTCTACACAATGTCTATAAATTTTTTTGCTTATATTTTAAACCCTAATTTCACTCATGATAATATTTTTAGCTCTAAAGTTTTGAAAAGATGTAGGATTATCTAACCTCAACCAATTGACAAATTAATGGTTTTTTATTGCCTACATATCCAATACTTTGAAGATAGAAGTCAAATCACACACAGTTCACCCTATTAGGTGTATGTGTGTAATGGAGCTCCTTTATGAATGAACATCTAATATATATTTTTTACACTTATAAAATGGAAAAAATGGCTTGGATTAGGTGATTTATACTTGGTTAGAGGTTTATCCTTATGACTCATTACTAAACTATGGTGTTTTAGGTAGTCCCTTTGAATTTATAGAAGTGTATAGATCTCTATTTGAGGAGTGTTAGATTATGATAGATGATATAAATAGGAAAATAAATATTGTGTGTTTATATGGGACTGTTTGGTTACTTTATCATGTCACAAAGATGGGAAACATATGGGCTAACCCATAAAGATGAATTAAATTTGAAAAATGATTATTTCTTGGCACATAGATAATTTGTCAAAGTTAGATGCCTCTAGAATTATATAGACATATAAATAAGAAAAATTTATTTGAAAGAAAATAATACTAATATAATATCTAGAGATAATCTTAGTATGATTTTAAATACGTTAGGTACATAATACTCAGTTCATGTATGTGTCTAATAATAAATTGGGAATGTCAGACCCATAGAAATAATGTCAATAGAAAATAAGAGTGTGTCAGATCCATCTGTGTATATAAAAATCATGTAAGGTGAAGTTAAGTCAATACTAATATTTCTAAGTTTCTAATACTAGGTTTTAGTGTCTACAGTATATACATTATAACTATTGTATATGTTTAAATAAATACTTGACCACAAAAATAAAACCATGAGGAATAATAGGGAAAATTTTGATTTTTTTTATTGAATGTAATTTACAAAACAAAAATTTGTTTCAAAAATAGATATGTCTTTTCCCCTTTAGGATGATGTTACTAAAAATAGTTAAGCCCTAATTTTATAAAATCCATAAAAAATTTTTAGAATAAAAATGTTTATAAAATCATCACCTTTATAACATGTATGAATACAGGTGGTTTTAAGTTATATAAGTCCAAGCACAATAAGAAAGAAGATTTTTATAATTTTCTCTAAAATAAAGAGAGGATAATTTAATTTCAAGGTGGATTTATAATGAATTATATTCCCACCTCTTGTAACAATGTCATTCACCAAGTTATGAGGTATGTTACTTTATAAGGTAGATACAAGGTAACATAATATTATCACTTTATTTTATTAAACCACTTTCATTGTAATATTCATATCATCTTTCCCTCATCTTTACTCTTATCCATAGATAATTAAATTAATATGTTCAACTTGGTAAAGTTTATCTCCCTCTCCATTAGGGGCTAATTTATATTTTATAGCACCATTCTAAATCCCAATCCTTCATCCCTTTCCATCAAATCAAGTTGGTTGAGTCTGAGAGGGGGGATAGATCTCCTAAACATACCTTTGTGAATAACAAAATTGTCACTAATTCCTATGGTAAATCCAAAATTATCACCATCAAGGTGCCTCCTCTAGATACTTTACAAGTTAAGAAATAAAAATGTAAATTGGTTGAAGAAGCCCCATATACAATCTCTCAAAATTATAAGATATGTGTATTAATTGAAGCAATAAGATGATAGCCATAATCTAATTAGAAAATACAACACTACCAGTGTTATAGAATATAGTGAGGAGAAGGACAAATGTATCGAGGAGCAAGAAGAGCCTAGTATCTTGTGTATATTAAAGGTAAGAAGTGTGCCTTTGATAATGTAGAAGATAATATCTTGAATAGATTTAATCCCATAACTAAGGATGTGACACTACATTAAACCTTGATGAAATTCTTTATGAAGGAAAATGATAATATCAAAGACTTTATTAGTTATATCTATAAATAGATAAATGCTAAGACCATCCATGGAAATAAAATCTTTGAGGAGTTTAGAGTGTAACCTAATGTTCAGGACCTAACAACCAAAATGGAGAAAATGGATAGTAATTTCAAAAATTGGAAATGGAAAAAACTAAAACTAATTAGGCTCTTCTTCATATGATTTAAATCAGTAGATCATTCATCAAAAATTGTATTGAGAATACCAAATTCCTCGTGGAAGTGTTGCATAAGAAAGAGGAAAGTACTATTTTAAGATCTAGGAAAAGGATTAATAGCCATGATAAGACATGTAAGTTAGATTTTAGTCTTCTAGAGTTGACATATTGGAAAAAATCCTTGAAAATATAGAGGATAACTAGAAAATAATCCTAGATATTTTGGAAGAGTAACTATGTTTTTGTTCAAAAGTTATTCCTTTTGATTATTTGTAGTATTGATCCTTTGGATTGTTAGTTTGTTTTTTGTAGACAACCTTTTGTCTATTCTTGTTTTTTTAATATATTTTAGCCCTTTTTCCCTTTTTTGGTTATCCTTGATTATATTTCAATACTTTTTGTAAGAGGGAAGGGCCCCTCTCAAAACCCTCATATTACCAATATCAATAAATATGTTTTTATTACAATTTTTATAAATAACAAAAAATTATGAACATGTTAAAAGTAGTCATTTTGAATTCATTTGTGATCAATAATCCTTAACCCTAAATAAAGGCAACCCTTATGGGATAATGAACATGAAACCATAGTGTAAAAGAAATAAATTTTAAATTTGTGTGTATGATAAGGTGAACTCAAAAACTAGGTCTAAAACTCTAATGCATAAATATGAAATAGTAAGAAGGTAGAATGAAACCCTAAAGGAACTTAGGGTTTTTATATGTTCAATATAAGGAATATATTATCCATTTTTAATTAAATTTAAATTTAGTAGTATACATAAGCCAAAATATTGAGATTAATTGGATTGCAAAAGATGTGTCTACATTAACAAATGTAAATGCAATACTAGAGTATAACTATTTATTATAACTTACTATTTCTTAAAATGACTTAGAAGATATGTTACTTAGTTTGAAACATCTATGATAGTATATAAACATCAAATAGGATATGTAGGGGCTCATTTTTTCTCATATCAAGAAACAAATTGTGAAACTCAATAGGATGAGTCCTACACTACTTGGATGCCCATGGTAGCCATATGGATTTGTGCTCTATTAGATTAATCTAAAATACCTATGCTTATTAGTGATAGTTTTATCATTATGCCTATGTCTGCTAATGGTTCTTATGTATTTATAATTCTTCACACTTGTATGAATAACTCCATTTTATTTTTATTTACCTCAAAACCCTAATTTTCACACTTGAGATCAATGTGACCTTAAAAATGGAGCTATAAATAATGGTTTATGATTACCTCAACCAACCCTAATTGAGTTCTTAAGCAATACCTAAATTTCAATACTTTGAAAAGGGATCAAACTAGACATATTTTATGCACCTAACTATATGTGTGCAATCATTATAATACTATCATGTTATGAAATCCTATTTATGTATTTCAACACTTGATAGTGTATGAATTTTACCCTTGAATAATATTCAAACTTAGATAAGGGTTTGCTCCTTTTAGGGGTATTAGATTTAGAATATTTAGGGTAATTATTTTAAATGTGCAAATGAATAATAAATGTGTTCTTAGTAAGTGTCAGATAGGAATAAGCTTATATTTTACATGGTTATATATCTATCTCTTTAGGTGATTTCCCTTTAAACCAACATATGAAACATATGGTTTGACCCAAAAGAAGGATTTAAAATTAGAAAAATATTCATTTAAGGGTGCACAATTAAGTTTAGCTAAGGCAATTAGATTTAGTAACTAAATTCATTTGATTATGGATGGAGGTGTCTCGAAAGCATAAAATAGTGATGTAAAATCAAGAGACAATATATGTAATCTAATAAATTATATAGGTAGAGACTAGATAAACCCTATGCATGAATAATGGTAATCTGGTAAGTTTAGGGTCATAGATAAGAGAATGGTGAGGAGAGACTATGAGAAAGATTCTATTGTGTATGCACAAGTCATATATACTAAGGCTTGGTAAAAAATTAACATTATTAAACACGTGATACCAAAATTAGTGTCTATACCTAAATTTGTTTTGTTACATGGATATCTACATTGCCTGGTAAAATTGTGATTGTTACATTTTTATTTTTTATATATGCCTATGTTTGGTGTATTACTTGCATGTGTATTTTTGTGCATGTTTAAGAATTGTGTCTCATTATGTACTTATCCATAGATGATATTCTACTTGTCATTTTAATTTTATCATGTAGTATGAGTCACAAGTCCATGTGTGATGACTTACTATATGTATCTACATAGTTGTGTGTGATTTCTATGACTATTTTTATTAAGGGTAAAAGTAAGGGTGTTGACTAATCCCACAACTAGATACAATGGATAAGAAATATATAACAAAGAAAGATCTCAAGAAATTCCTATACCATTGGCTCACACCTCACACATAAAATAAAATATAACATGCCACCAATCAATTCAACCCCCATACTCAAATGAAACACATCCCTAATAAATAGTGTAATAAATCACACATAGAAAAATCATAGTAGAAACACAAAAAATAGGATATATCTCACAAAAGTATAATGAATTCAACAAAAATGAGCTTAATTATATAAATTAACCCATAAAATAAACAAAATAAAGGAAAGGAATGATAGTCTACTAAAGTCATCCTTCAAGGGTTTTAAATGGATAAGGAGTGGATTGAATCAAGAAACTAAGTATCTAAATCTACCTAGACAAGTCCATCAAAATCTATATGAATTAATAAAAATAGAGGCATATTACTCTATTAGATTCATCCTTGAGTATTTTAACTCATTATTTTAGTAAAGTCCATTACACTTTATTTAAAACTATCTTCCTATAATATATCAAGTGTTCTTTATGTGTATAAATATATAAAAATTATCTCCTTCACCTTGAAAACCTAGCTCCACTTTTGACACTAAGTTAACCTATAAAAATGGTGAAGAGTGATGCATTAATCTAACCCTAACCACTCCATATTTAATATATTAGTGTTGAATATGTATCTAATACTCTAAGGATGGAAATCAAATGAAATGTTTAAAATCTTGATCTACTAGTATGAATAAATATTTTGATCTACCTTGTGACAAAAAATGAAAATTTGACTTGGATTAGATGGTCTAGAGTTGGCTAGGGCCTTCTCCTTGTGACTAATTTTTAATTGTAAAAGTTTATGGATACCTATTCAAATGCATATATGTGTTCTTGATAAGTATTATGTGATTGATTTATGTTCTAGACATGGAATAAGATTAGACTATTATGTATCAATAATTGACTCTTTAGGTAGCTTCTCATGCCACTAACATTGAAAACATATGATCTAACCCATAAAATGATTTAAATTTATAAAATTATCATTGATTGGTGTGTGGACAATTCCAATAGAGGTGAATGGTTTTGTAAATATGAATCCACATAATTATTTCCAAAGGTATATAGAAATATATGAAAATCAATCTGATGATTAGGAGAAAGTCTTAATATGATAATGAGAAAATTAAAAACATACTAACAAATTATTGTAGGTGGATGGTAAAGAATTCAGAAGGTTGAACCCATATAAGGAAATTACATAGTATAAAGGTGTGTTTAAGATCCATATGTGTACACTTGAGTCATGTATCATAAAGATACATAAAAACTAGTATTTCCAAATGTCCAATACTATATTTTAGTGTTTACAAATGCCCACCTTTTATTTTACTATTGAAAATAGATCAATTTTGGGGTAAAAGGATAAATATATGTACCTAAAAATGACTAGATTGACCCATAAATATGATTTTAATTTTAGACAAATCATAATGATGATTTTAATTTGGAAAATGATTATTGCTTGGTGCCAAAAAAATTGGTGGATGTGGACAATTTTAGAAATAAGAAGATGTTTGAGTAATATTTGAGGTCTCCAAAAATATAAAAATAGTGATCTAATAATCATGATACAATTTGATAATGATAATAAGTAGGTTAAACATAGACTAGGGAATTCATGTAGGTGAATAAAAGAAAATAAGGAAGTTCAAACTCATAGAAGGAAAGTAAATAAGATAGAGGAGTGTGAAATAGCCATATTTGTACTCACAAGTCATGTATGGTAAGGATAAGTCAAAACTAACATTTATAAGTGTCCAACATGAGATATTAGTGTCTAAAAATTCCCCCCTTTTATTCTACTATTGAAAATAGAACAATGTTGGTGTAGAAGGATAAATAGATATACCTTAGTGTGTAAGCACACTTTGTCTTTGGAAGAATGTGTGTAACTTATTCCATGTAAACCTAATATAAAACATGTAATAATAAATGTTCATATATGATATGAGATATGAAACAAATTAGATAAATGAATCTTTTTAAACTTTAAGAGTGAGGAAGGAATACTCATGTAAGTAGGTGAATCATGTTTCCCTCTAAAATTTTGGAGATGTGCTTCCTTTTGAAGCATTGGATATTGCATTTTATCATATCTCAATGGAGAAAGTTTTGATAATATTATGTCCTAGAAAAGTACCACTACTAAAACTGTGGGTTGGGAAGATAAATACCCAAACCCTCATGAAGAAGGATTAATGTTATGTTGTTTATTGATGTAGAACCTTCACTACACTATTCATTTAGTTGATTCTTGATCCCTAATATTAGAGGGTGAAACCCATATCGGGATTATGTTAATTTATTGTTGAACCCAAATATTTGAGGGTGGATCCCATTTTAGGCTCATGTAAATATGAATAGACTAAATAAATCATTTCAAACATATTTTAGATTTATAATGTTTCTTTATGCTAAAAATAAAATAGAAAAATTGTAATGTTATGTTCATGAAAAAATTTCATGCTCTCATAATATATTGAATTGTCCCAATTTCATATATATTGTCATAAGATATATATGCCATTTTGACCTAAACTTTATATAACTAAAAAACCTATTACTTATGAACTTGTAAAAATTCTTGCATATGCCTACAAATATATATCAATATAAAACTATATGGCCCATAATCTAAACCAAACTGGTAATATTACACAATTTAAAACTTTGAAATATGTACACATGTCCCAAAATTTGAATTGTCTTTGTATGGCATCTTAAATATCTATGAAAATACCACTAATATTACCTAATATAAAACTATATGTCCCATTATCTAAACTAAACTAGTAATATTACACAATTTAAAACTTTGAAATATGTACACATGTCCCAAAATCTAAATTGTCTTTGTATGGAGGCTTAAATATCTATGAAAATATCACTAATATTCCCCCTTTTGAGGTGAGGAATATATGCTGAAATATTCTTAATCTAAAAATAAAATATTTAACTACAACATATTATATAAAAATATGTAATCATTTAAAATCATGTGCTAACATGTTAAGAATATGTCATCATAGTATGAATAGATAATTAAATTATATATGAAACATATAGTGTAAAACATATAATAGTATCATGTTTTTAATCCTAAATTGGATATTAGAATACTTCTTGGGTAGGTAGGGTTAATAATATATAAATGATAATGTATAAGGGTGATGATCATATCTACAACTATCCTATTGGGTGATAAAATTAGATATAAACATAAACTTAATTTCTTAACTAAGATAGGATAAAAATAGTAATTAAAACTGTTCTAAGAATAGAAATGATAAATAAATAATGTAGTTATCATATTCTAATGATAATGTAGTTTTAGAGCTAGACCAGGTAGGAAGGAGATTGAAATAAGATTCTGGAATTGTTGTCACTTCAATTGTGCACTCATTGAACTAAAATAATTGGTTTATTGAAATAATTTAAACATCCCAAAGGTTTTCAAAACCTTGCCATCCTTGGGATGGACCTCTATATAAGGATAGATTACTTATAGTCTATATTCACCTAATTCAAGATCAACATGAAGTTCTGAAAGAGCTGAAAGGAAATCTACAACAAATCCTAAATCTAAAAATTTGAAGGGGTAAAAGCATCACATCCCAGTTTCTCTCTAAGATTAATAACATTTTTATTCTTGGATTATTATGGTTATTATTTAATTAAATACTATTTATTTAATATTGATTTCATAAGATAATTATGGGATAACTATATGGTTCTTAATTTATATGATTGATTAGCTATGAAGTTAGTTGTACTTTTATATTATGAACATTATGATTATGTTTGTTAATTTATATAGAAGTATTTTTTGTATTATATACGTTTCATAATAAATACCTTCATTTTTTTGATGTGGATGGTGAACAAATATATCCCTCAAAGTGTGATGGAGGGAGGGCATCATCGGAGAGGGTAGTGTAGATGGAGGCATTAGGGGATGACAGAGGGAAAGGCTAGAAACACATGCACACACCAAGAAATATTATCATGATTTATATTCATTAATTGATATATATATATATATATATATATATATAGTATGTATTTTTTGTTATATATATTTAAATGATTACTAATAGGCTTCAACTGTGATCTTGATTTTTGTTTGGTGATCATGTTGATCTAGTTGTGTGATTTCACTAATCTGGTTGTCATACTTATATTTATTTGTATGACATTTCTTGGTTTAAATGAGTGAATCCATTTACATTTTTAATTATTACATGTTTTTTTGGATTTAATTAAATATATGATGATAATTTTTTTTTATAGATAAATCTATATTATTTTATTTGATCTCTATCTTAAAATGATCATTAATGTCATGTCATAATACATTGCAAATGGATAGGATGGAGTCAATTGCATGGTTTACTATGTTTGTTAATATTGAATTTAGATTTATAATTCCTTAGTACATTTGTATGGAATTTAGTTTCATTATGTGAAAAAATACTATTTGAATTACTAAATGACATGACATAGATATAATGTAAAAAGGTCTAATCATTGTATTTAATCAATGTCATAATAACTTGGAAAAATAATTTCTAATGTTAAAAAATAATTTCATTGTTTATGATTATTGTAAAGTCATGATATTTAAATCATACTTATAAACAATAGATATATAATTTAATAACTATTAGTGAAGTCATGATGTTTAGTTGATATGCTAATGACTAGTTGTGAAGGGAATTCTCATCATTTAAATTATTATAATGTTTAATTAAATTTATTAATTTGATGGTATTTTTAATGGAATTATGATAATCAACATTATTACTAAGAATATATTTTTTAGTTAATTTTATAATCATAAAACTTTTAATATGATTAAGCTTTCTAAACTAGTATTTGACTTGAGTTAACAAGTTTTTAGAAAAATCATTATTCTATTAGAGGATTTATAAATAAGGAAAATATGGAAAACTATTAGTTCTATTAAATCTTTGATTTCATGCAATGAATGGGTCATAATTTTTTCTAGGAAGTGTTAACTACCCAAGTTGCACCCTCTTGAGAAGGACTGTTCAAAGCCCCCTCAAACTTGGACTAACATTGGATTGACCTATAGGTTATGGGTTACCTACAGTCTAGGTCAAACCTCTAGTTTTTTGGCGTTATATCCTTTGATGCATTACTTTAATTATTCATCTAAGACCTAATTATAGAGATGAAAATGGAAAAGATATTGCATAAAGGAAATCTATAATAAAGTGATGATTCACCAATACTTGAATATCCTCTCTTGATTTATCCCTTAAACACACTATTGAACTTGATGAAACTAAAAATTGATAATACATCTTAAAAAATTTATCATCATGAATGTTTCATGTGAAAATTAACTAGATGTTCTAAAATTTGAAGGCTAAGAACCTAGGTCTATATAAGACACTATCGGCCTCAACACTTCAAGAACACTACTACATATCAATACTTCACACAACCTGAATAGATTGATAACATGAAATTAGGTACATGAAAGGACATAAATAATATAATGAAACTCTTACATTCTATAGATCAACTCTCATAAGATACACTAACACTCAAATAAGAAGTCTAAAATTATTCTTCTATTGATTTAAAGACACAAGGTATAATTTTGGTAGAGATTTGTTACACCCAGCCAAGGGATGCTTGAACAAGATCTAAATCACTTCTTATATATAATATTTATGAGAGAGGAGATAATAATATAGGCATAAGAGAGGTCATGAATGATACCAAAGTGGCGCATGGTTTTTATATCAGTCATAATCACTCCTCCCATACATTGATGTTCTCCATTGACTCCTTTTAGGTTTTGAGGTGAGGAGTGGAGATTGTAAATTACATGTTTGACCTCATAAAAATATAAAAATTCCTAAAATATTCCATTACCCCTCTGATAATACTTACACAATGCAAATGGGGAGTGAATAGGCCTTAAAGAAGCATTGAGTAGCCTCCTCTTCAATGTGTATGTTGACTTGACATTAAAAATATTTATATTATTTGGTAATGGTCTTAAACATGATAGTTAAAAATTACTAAATGTGGAACATTAATGTCATACTGTTATTCTATGCCTACTTCACCCTTCTATCTATAAGTTAAGTAGGCTTATCTTGTTAGCTCTTCATCTTTCTGCATATGCAATGTATGAATGATCAAAAAATATGAACCAAGCCTTAAATTAATTTTATAAGGCTTGAAATATTATTTTATTAACACTCTATATCAACACTTAGATCTTTCTTAATTATCCTTCACTTGCATCTCATCTATTTTGCATGACTAGGCCACCTAGACTAGCTCCATAAACTGGTTATTTAGAAGAAGTTGGAAAAGATAACTATAGGCATATTCATAAACAATAACAGATTTTAGGGAGTGAAAAAAGTCTTTAACTAACCTTTCCTATAGTTTATAGCTGTTTATTAGGTCTTATACTCCATATTCTACTCAAAACCCTACAAATTTACACTTTTTGGAGGTGTTTGTATAACCTCTGTACAATTAGGTACCATGGTCATGGGTTCCTTTGAGTTGGAAACACATTTTAGGTGTTATTATAGTGATTCATATATTTTTCTATGTATATTTCACTAAATCTCCTTATTTGAGTCCCTATTAGGGTTTTAAATGGGTTTAAGAGTGCTTGGGAATCTTAACAATGGTTTATAAAGATCAGGGACTGAATATCTAAACCAGTTACACTAAATGTATGTCAATAGAACCCTTTATCTTATATGAAGTACTTGGATCCCCATGAAAATCATCCATATAGTTTTTAGCATTTTAAAATGTACTCAGGTTTGAAACATGTATCTTGAGTAGTGTTAGGGTGTTTACAGGATAGAATGACTCACTATGAAAAGTCCCTAGAATCCAAAGTGACTAAAATGTGTCTGAACATCATAATGAACTCTACCATAAAGGTATGAGGTTCCATTTATAATTAAAAGGCTCTTTCTTTCACATTCTTATGACACTACTCCAATGAGGGTGTTAAAGCAGTCTACTTGCAGACATGAATCTTGAGCTTTTGTCTTAATCTAGGTGTTTAGAGGAATTTATACCTTTTTTTCATCCTAAATATCACCTCATAAGTCTCATATAATGTCAGCATTGGCTTGATTAGGCTATTTGGCTTCCTTAAAATACACATAACCATCAATATCAACATCTACCTATTTTATTTTAGAACCAATCATGAAGGTCACTATATATGAATATTATATGGCTTATTTAGAAGATTTAGGACCTATTTTCCCTCAACCTACTGGTACAAACAAATGCTTATCATTTCTCTATTCTTAAGCTCAAACTAGACTTATTAGGTTTTTTTTATAGTCTAACCCCTAAACATTCTAAATAGTGGTTTTTCCTGATGCTTAAAAGGATTGAAGAGACATTAAATATCATTTTAGGCCCAAAAAACTCCATCTAGATGTGTTTTAGAGTAAGAACTCACCACTAGATCATTTATGGGGTTTAGGTAGGGTTTAGGACATCCACCATATTAATGATGGTTAATAGTGTATAGATATCCAAACCAAAACCAATTTACATGAACTTGTATTGAATTGACATCTTCATCTTCCATGAATAGCCTAGGTTCCCATACGAAAGGTGTGTGGAGAAAAGAGCATTGGAAGGTGGCATTCAGGTTCTTTTCTAGCCAATTTCAATAGGTTATTTTATTAAGGATAATTCATAAAATTTATCTCCTTAGTTCCTACCAATATTTCATGTATTTTTAGTCCATATGGGGACATAAACTTCCCCAAAGGCTCTGGGCTTTAGTCCCTTTGTGGTGAATTATATGAACACTTGAAGTTGCACTTTAAATTGGTTGTGTTGGGATTTTGAGGCTCAATAAAGGTTTTAAAACCATTCAAACATTTTTATTGATTATATCCCTTGATACCACTTGATAAAGACATAAAACATTCTCCCACTTCTCCCATACTCATCAATCTTATCATAAGGACTTGGAGATGCTTCAAGGTAGCAATAGGGTGTATGATCAAGCTTGAGATCTATGTGCTTTATCCTACCCTCAAGGGAATATGAAAATGATCTAAGATGTTTATTCCATTATAGGATGTATATATACCATTACCATCCTCTTTAATTTATTCAAAAGCATATTTGGACCCTAGTATGCCTATGAGCCCTTCAAAGCATGAATTTACTCATCTAGCCCTAGACCTAGCTAGGTCTAAGATAAAATAGTGGGTATAGCCACTATTTTTATATCCAAAATAGATACATGGATTACTTTAAATAGTCACAATTACCATTCATACTAATTTTTAAGGCTTGGCCATGCCTACAGAGGCTTGAAATAATCATTTTGCCTAGACTAGTTATAGGTTGCCTACAACTTTGAGTGGTTGAGAGTTTTGAGCAAGCTTTTATCCTTTGTTTATTGAGATTACCAATGATGATAGGATGTAAATAAATTATTTTAGGGATATTTAAATTATCATATGGTTACTTTCCAACCCCTCTTCTTCTTTCATTCATTCCCCTTATTAAGCTTAGGGTTTGTGTTTAAATGGGCTTGTGTGTACTCAAATCTGATGTCTAATATTCTTTTACTATTTAGATGGAGTGATCACCAAGATTTATTTTCCTCTTAAATTTTAATATTTTAACTTCTTGTATTAACACTTTATTTTATCCTATGAAATATGGAGATATAAATATGCACCAATAATGTCAATGCATTCATCTCCCTGTAATGACTGTATACAGTGGTCTCTAGGATGAGTTTCTGGGGGAGTAGATTATTTTGATCCATTTGAAACCTCTAGTGATATTATATCACATTATTTTTCATATTTTATATGTATTAAATCTCCTAATCATACCATTTTATATGCCCATGAATAGCCCACACACAATGTTCGTGGAGACTCTTGTACTCTAGGCTCAAAATGGTTGATTATAGGTGGTTATTGGATTCTCCAGCAAGGTATATGATATATATAGATATAAAATTCCATGATATAATGGTTATTTATTATTATAATTGGTGTATATTTTTTTTCACATGGTTTATACTTATAATAAATGGTGGATGGATGGATGAGGATGACTGTGGACTGATCTGGAGGTTGGAATATGAAGACAAGTTTAGAGCTCAATGTAATGGTAGTAAAACTACATGAAATGTTAGAGGAAAAAACATGAAATGAAATGAAGAATGATTAAAATGATAAGACAACTTATATGCACCTTGAATACCCTAATACATGTACTTATGAAAACATGCACTTTGGAGGTAGAAAAAGGGTACATACAGTTAAAAAGTGAAACCTAGGAATCTCCGATCGTAACATTGGCAAAAAACCTTAAATTTTGCTTTAAATGATTGAATTATCCTTGTAGTAAAGGATGTATATTTTTATGCCTATGATTATTCTATGGAGGTTAAGAGAACTACTCCCAAGGGTATGATGATGACCTACTATGGCTTTAACACCTCATTTCAAGTCCTTAATTGTGTTTGAAGGATCTATTGACTATTTTGACCACAAGTCAAAATAGGACAACCCCATATAGTATAAAAATTTATATATGGGTATATTATAATGTGATATGGTGTTTCATGGTCCTATTTTATGTAATTTAATATGATATTAACCTTGGTCATAGTCAAATTTAGCTTTAAGTCATTTCATGTCATTTAAAGTCACTATTTGAGCCATTTAGGAAAGTTGTATAATTTAACTTGGTATAAAAGTGTTAAAAATTGTTCCTAAATGTTCTTAATTTCATATTATTTTCATTAATGTCAGTAATAACTGAAAAAATTGCATACATTAAGTCAAACAAAGAAAATAGTTAGAAAAGAGGAAGTTTTGGTAGTTGTATGGCCTATGCAAGTGTTTTGGCACATGTGGAAGATTATGAAATGAATATTAATCTTCCTTAAGTTAAATTAAATTTTTTATATGATATTTAAATATCAAAATTATAATAAAACCATTTCACTTCTCCATCTCTTCACTCGGCATGCATAAATGGTCAACATGCTATCTCATGGAACAACCAATATGAAATGAATTAGATCAAATGCCTCTGAGGGATGATGATAAACTTATTAAAATTACATTTCATGGTATTATTTCAAGTATTTTTTTTAAATTTTTTAACTATTTTTTAGAAGTTAACTACCTTTTTTTGCATGCTTGTCCCTAGACCTTATAGGTTTTCTCCTTGTCTAAGCTAGTCCATATAAACCAATAGATGAAAGTGATTTTATAATGTTTGGATGAACTTATTTCATTTTTTCCATATTTTATTTCATTTTTTGAGGTTATTTGATGATCCAAACATCTCAAGTTGTAATTTGAGATCACCAATGGAGTTACAGGCATGTTCATCAAATATAGAGGTTTTCCTTTCCTATAGTGGTTTACAACAAAAGTGTATTGATGATTCATTATCCTAAGGGTTTTGGTGATTATTATCCTTTGGGGTTTTATTATCAAAGACTAACATTTTAAGGGAGTAACATAGCCGTATATCTTACACAATAATCTCTCTGCATATGTTCACTTATAATCAAGTGATTGAAGCGTATGAAAACTTTGAAAACATTCATGGAGATGTAATAAAGAGTTTCAAGATATGTTTAACATACTATTGAATAATTAAAAATCAGAATAAGCTCTCAAATTAAATATTATTGACTATGACAACCAAATCAAACTCTATACACAGTCCTTCACCATTGGTGTGCACCTACATATGCCCTATAGGAGGCTAATAATATTAGAACAAGGAAAATATAAATGGTTTGAATTACTTCAATGTTTAAAATATAAATTTGAGGACTTTGAGAAGGTTTATTATTGGTTTTAGAACATCACCATACACATTTTTGATAACCTACCTTCACTGCCTTGTGTATTGAAAAGTTCACCTATAAGAAGCTCATATATGGGACTGAGTAGTTGAAATAAAAATGTTGAAACTTTTTTGAGCCCTCCTTAAGGTATTTAAATGTTTAAGGTTCCATAAAAACCAATATTATATCCATAGAGTGGTAGGTAGACTTAAGGAGTCATGTTCATATGGGGAGAATGTTGTTTCAATGATCTATTACCTTAAAAACTCCAAAACATGGCCTTGTCCATTATTTGTGCTATCATACAATGGGATGGAATAAATATTATATAGATTTTAATTATCTTACCTTGTAACCTAAGAATAGGAGTGAGACCTTGTAAAGGAGAGTGAGTGTTTAGTCTTAAGAGCTAATGTCAAGGAGGCTTCCATTCTAGACATTCTTACACTATATAAGGTCAGTGTTCTCTATAGTTCCTTGAACTTAAAGTGATATCATAGTCCAAGGTGATATGATAGGATCATGTCTTCATGTTAAGAACATATTAAAGTAATAAGGACAATAATTATTTAAATAACATTGAGGAGGGTAAAAGTATAGGTTCTTGATTTGCATCATCACCTACACAAATATTTGTCATTTGAAGTTGGTTCTAAGACCAAAAAAAGATCCTAGGGTGTGAATTATAGGGTATAAGAGTTGAAATATAAGCTAAAAATCCCCTTTTTGTCCAAGAATGATCATCTCCAATTGAATATAGTATGATAATGCAAATTGAACCCAACCATCTATGTTTTAGTATAACTCAAGGCATAGTATATACAAGTTCAATAGTGAAGTGACCTTGAGGAATTCCAGAATGTCTTAAGGAATTGACACCAGGTCTAATTTTTTAATTTATACCTTCATTCATGTCAATTTTTAAGTAAGGAAACACAATACATAGTTGATTGTAGGCTAGCCTAGTCAAGTGGAGGTGAGTACATCTTAAAGAGTTAGAAAAGATTAATGGTTCTCAGACATGTTACAAGAATATTTAAGATGATAATGAACATATCACCTTGTGATCATCAAATGGAAATATGGAAAGGAGGTTTTAAATTCCCAACCTAAAATTAACACACCACCCCTACACATAATGAGTTCTACATAAGTCTACCTTGGGTTTCATGATGTTTTGGGATATTAAAAGTGTGAAAAAACACTAAAATTTTATACATAGGGTCTCCATGGCTTTCCCAAGCCTTTCATATCATTATTTTTCTTGGGATGATAGGGGAAGTACCCTCTATTCTATCTGATATAGAGGGAACTCCTAGAGAAATAAGCCCTGTAGGTTTGAAATGAGGAAGTAATAAAGTGAGGTGGGAGGTATTAAAGTCACTATATAATGGTGAGAAGAGTTTTTATAGACATGAAAAAACCTAAATAAAGCCTTGAAATCTTGGGAAAGAACTCAAAGGTGGTTGTGAGTAGCTAGGCACAATCAAGTCTACTAAGCCTAAACTAGGCCTAATGCCTAAAAGGGGGTTTAATATCACTTATAAGGTCAAGTTTACATTATAATGAATTGGAGGACCTTCATGGTGAGTTATAAGGTGAGTCAAATATTTTGGTTTTTAGATAAATCCATAGAGAGGTCATTTCTTAGCCTAAGAACAACTCAAGGTACATAAAATTTAAGGAAGAACTCAAGAAATCACCTTAATAAGATCATATCTATATGAATTATTAACATGGGATCTTAATGATTTAATAATAGTTTTATGGTTTCCCATATCCATAGTTTTATGAACAGTCCTTAAGGGTTTGAACCACTCAAAACCCTCCAAAACCCTTACTAATGACCTGATGAAAAAAACAAAGAAGGATATGAATACAAGAGGGATATTAAGGACATGAAAATGATTTGAACTTTCATAAAATTACCTCAAGATCCTTCCCATCGATAGGGTAGAAAACTAGTTTTCTTAATAGTTTTTTATTTTTTGTAGGTATATAGGAGTTTCAAAGGATGAGGATCACTTTTTGAGTTTAATTGGGACCTAAAATAAATCATAATATATATTTATTTCTTTATAAAATCACATAATTACCTTTTTAAGCACCTTCACTTTAGGCAGTCCAAACTGGTATAGTGACTGAAAGATTATCACCAAATGAGAAGGTGATAAATTCAATTGGGAGGCATTTTAAGGTATAATTGATGGATATAAGGATATTAAAAATATTATAAATTGTAATACCACCCAAATTACTAATTTTATTTAGTAACTGATGGGCATCTTGGTGATAAGTGTGAGGAATTAATGAAAAAAGGATGATAGTGACTACAAGTAGTGGGAACACTTGTCTAGAAGAATATCAATGATTAGGGAAAAATAAATAACATGTTGGATATTTTTATTAACCCCCCATCATAGTGCACATGTGTCAATTATTAATAGTATACTATGGATCACTCAAGAGAAGCCATTGATAAAGGTAGTTTTAAGAAGTCAACTAAGAGACATCTATGCCAAGTTTGGAGAGTTTGATGAGTCTAAGGGAAATTTTTACAAAGAGACCTTGCATGGTATATTTCATAATCCACTTTATTTCAAAAATAACTATTTCTCTCAGCTTGACAAGTGGCATTGTGACCCTTGAGCTCCACTTCTCTCTCTATTCTCCCACATTCTATAAGTACTAACAATTTTGGATCTTATAGGCTAATTTCACACCATGTATAGTGAAGCCTTGATGGTTTGATGCTGTAATTTGCCTTTGAATAATACATTAAATATATTTTTGTGTTCATATGCTATATTTTCAAAGTGTGTTAAGATATGTATAGTGAATAGTCAAGTGATTTTCATCTATCCTTGCTTTCTCTCAATAATTCCATGTTTGATGTAATTTATTCCACTCTAGCAAGTCATATGAAGTGTTTTCAAGTGTATGGGTCTATTTTAAAGTGTAAAATTATCCCTAGTATCTAAAAATTATATATGGTCCACATACCTTGGATAGTATTCATGCATATCACATCTATATTGAAATACTAATGTTAGATCATTCTAGGACTTTAAGCTAGTGTTGTAGGTCTTGATGATTAGTGAATGAAGTATGATGATCTTATGGAAATACTTGTGGTTTATCACACCCTTAAAATATTTTATTTTTATACATATTTATACCTCTTTCCCATAATCAATCAATTAGTGTAGGTGATAAGCATTTAAAGGTCAATCTAGGGATCTATCCCTTAAACCTAAAGGTCTACCTCTAATATAGGCAACCCAAAGGCCTAGAGGTATTATAGTTTTTCCCAAATCCTATATTGCATTAAAAACCCTCCTCTAGGGTTAAATATTTTATGAAAATAATTCTATAATTCTTATTGGGACCCATTATGATAAAGACAACTTGTCAAGGTGAATGTTGGTCTTGACAACATCAGTTACATATGGTGTGCTACTCAGCATTTGGTGACTTATTTTAAGGTAAAATCTGGTTTTATACAATTTTTTTGTCATATATTTGTCCTCATACTTCATGATCCTTACTAGGTAATCTTCTAGTAGAGTTTTCAATCCTATCAATCCATCTTTTCAACCTAAACTTCCTCTTGAAGTTCAACACCCTCAGCCTATTCTTCCCTTTAAAGAGAAAGAAGAATTTTCTAGCCAAGAGGATCAAGAGAGTGAGGAAGAAATTGAAGAAAACATGGCTAGGAAATAGGCCTTCCTAGCCTTTAACACTTAAAATCTAATCCATCTTGATTCTTATGATGGCATTCCCCCTAATGCTACAAAGAGTGTTCCTACATTAAATGGTGACGGACATATCACTCATAGTGAATGCATCATGGATATATCAAACTTATATATTTTTCATAATGTCACTAAGTTATATATATATATATATATATATATATATATATATATATATATATATATATATATATATATATATAGACTCCTTTACATGTTCCTTAGAGGGGAAAAAATTGATTGGTTTAATAATTTTCCCAGTGGTTGCATCACAACATGGGATGATTTTAAGTGCTACTAACATCAAGATTTTAGGAGAAAAGTTACCAAACTTCATTCATGTACCAACTCAATCTGATCCAAATAATCCATAAGGAGATAATTCATGATTTTAGTGAGAGGTTCTAAAATACTTGGTATAGGTTTCCTCCTCTCATGAGACCACCTGCTAACTTTGTGTTTATTACATACTTGAGAGCTATTGGTACTAATATTTCCATCATGGTACAATCCATGGGTGGTTTCAATTTACTCAAAGCATATGACCTTGCCAATAGAGATAAGAATGGCCTCATTTAATTTGGAAAGTTTCCTCAAAAAGTTTTTATGACTCTAATTCCAAATACTTTTGTTGTTACTCTAAACATTTCCCAAGTTCCTAATACAAATGTTAAGTCAAATACTTCTCTTAAGAAGGAAGATGATGTCATTATTTGGAAGGAAGATCTAAATTTTTTGAGGCTAAAATTAGGAAATCCAATATAAAACAAGGTTATCATCAAAATCCATATCCCTACCATCATCAATATGGTCAATAGTATGGGTAAGGGAGAGGTCAAGGGTAGCCTAATTTTAATAGGCATGCCAATGCATACAATCCTGCTTAAACATCTAATACAAGATAAATGGTACTAGTGCATAACAATTTGATACAAGGATAAGAATGGAAACAAGGTAAATTCATGGCTACAAATAAATGTGGAGATATATATCTAATTTATTAAGTAGGAGTCACTCTACTATTAGTAGAAGATGAAGTCCTAATGCAAGTAAGTGAAGATTGGTAGTCTCAAGGAGTAAGGTTCACTAACTTCTTAGTTGAAGACACTTATGTTATTAACCAATGATATTATATTATATAAAAAACTAAAGGTAAAAGGAAGGATTTATGAGATGTTAATGGTGTGATTATAATCTCATATAATCCTCATGCAAGGTAGTAAAGCATGACTACAAGCATGGCAGTCTCTAACACCCTTACACCTTCTTCAAGTTAGAATGTGGGAAAGTTTGCCCAAAATTATATAATTACTCAATCTACAAGAAATTATTTGAATTTAAGGACTCAATAAAGAATAATTAATTCTGCTCTAGACATTGTGGACTCATTAAAATGTGCTAAAACATCCATTTCCCTTTGGGTTGTCCTTCATATGTCTGGAAAAAAATAACTCTTACAAAAATAAAGTATACTATCCATATTAGTCCTTCATCTTAAATAAATGGTCATGGTCATGTATCTCTTACTAATTCTCATACTAACATTGTGTAACCATTTAGGAAAGATAAAATTCCTCTAACTTTCTACCTCACTCTCATTATGGGAGATAAACTAGTTCATAACTGCATAGTTGATAGTGGAACTAACACATCCATGATGCCCAAGGTTGTAGATAATAAATTGGGTCTAAAGTATGGAACACATTATAAATTAGTGATTAATTTATATGATAAACCTATAAAGTTAGTGGGATTGATCAAAGGGTTCAAGGTTTTCTTGCATGATTGTCCTAGTTTCCCCATCCTTAAAAACACTGTGGTTGTTGACTTGCCTACTCACTTTACAATATACCTTTCAAGAGATTTTACAGTTAAGATAGGAGGATACCTCTTATATGGTTGGTCCTTATTATAATTTAGAACAAGGTATGGAGAAAAATTAACCATAAAAAATTAACTACTTTTTAGGTTCCATATTGAGCCTTATGTTGAAGCAAGCTCCAACTTGAATTGTGTCATTAATGAGAAAGAAGAGTCTATTTTGAATGATAGTGATTCTTATAAACTTGAGGGAATATCTTAATTGTTTCTAGATTAGTATGTCATAGATGATTATGAACATGATCCATATGCCTACTTTGAGCAAAGTGACCTTGGCACCTATATCATCCATGAAGGATCATTTGAGTAATATGAAGTGAGCATTGATCATTCTTTTTCACATGATATTGAAGGTAATTATTCAATCCATGCGTATGATGATGATATATCAAAGATCATGATAGATCACTATAAGGAGAATAATCATGTCATTCTTCCTACAATTGATAAATAAACTCTTGAGGATGATGTCTATGAGGAAGAGGATGACCTATGTCAAAGGTCGAATGCCATAAGTCAATAATCTGAGCATCTAGGTAATATTATTCCTCATCCTAAGAAGTGTATACCTAATGAGTGTGTTAATGAGAATAATGATCAGGTTTTTGAGCATTATATCAAGCATTAAGGTGTATGCCAAGCCACTGTTTAAGGGTTTACAGTCATAAAAGAGCTTAGTAAGGATATTACCCAATAATTTGTATTCATGGAAAAGCCTAATGAAGTCAAGGAAGTCATGTTTGTGCTTGAAGAATAATCAGGTTCTCTAACTAAGTTTGAACCTCTTAAATATGTGCTAAAGAAAGGAAAAGAGTAACTTGATGATCAAGATCTAAGTCATGATGTGTAGATATGGTATGTACATCTTGATTGAAGGCATGAATTTAGGCTAAAATATTTTGATAGTGTTAGACATCCAAGTCTCTAGAGTGATCTTGGGCCATGATATAGTTGTCATCATATGTTAGAGAAATTGTACATGTTTGGAATTAGAGGGAGTTTCAAAAGGTGAAATCCCAATGTTTCTAAATTTATGAGGAAAAATGGTGAGGGGATATTGGAATAATTTAGCCACTAAATTCATTGAAAATGAAGGCATATTCAAGTAAATATGGCTCTTGAGAATTGCATGGAGGGTAAATTGGTAATCTCATCCATAGTATGATCTTAGGGTAAGATATAATGAGGAAGCCAATCTACAATATATGGAGGTAGATTCTTAGTATTACAAGTGTGATACAACTCATTGGGCTCATCATCATTAGAATCTGCAAGAGTAACTTGAACATTAAGATTCATGTTGATGAAATCAGGCAAAGGAGCACTATTAATTTTTAAAATTATAAAAATTCAATATTGAGGCTTAGGAATGGGAAGTTGGATTCTCCATGGGTTGGGATCAAATTCATGTTTGTAACATTTGTAAATATCTAAGAATTTAATACATTGACTACCATAAGAGGTGATGACCCTCATTTTATGAGTTCATGGATGACCAAGAAGAATGTTATAGGATAAAGGAAGATCAAGGACCATAAGTTTGGTTCTAATGATCTTAGGTTCAATGGTCAATGAAACCAAATATATCCAAGAAGATTTTGATTAGTCTTGTCAAAGACATGACAAGTAAGATGGGTTTGTTTAAGATGATTTTTGTTATAACCAAGTTGTTGAATGATCCATAAGGATGTGACATTAATACTAGAACCTTCATCAACTGGAAATTTTTAGATAAGGGTGGTATTAATGCCTACTTTGATGAAGAGAGGTGGATCATTAGTGAAAAATATAATTTCATCATTGATCATGTCCTCTTCAATAAATTAAATGGAAGGCTTGGAATAAGGACACATAGTCTCAACGGTATTGACATTAGCTGGTTAAAAATCAATATAAGGTGGTTCTTCATCTATGGAAGATGGTACTTTAATTTCTTGAAGTTGTTACATAAGAAATTTATGATGATAAAGTGAAGTGGAAACCAAATCCATAAGCAGAATCTTACAAGGCA
The DNA here is from genome assembly GCA_037957365.1 of Torreya grandis. Taxonomy (NCBI): domain Eukaryota; kingdom Viridiplantae; phylum Streptophyta; class Pinopsida; order Cupressales; family Taxaceae; genus Torreya; species Torreya grandis. The sequence continues at coordinate 2,276,693 of JARHVA010001531.1, read as the reverse complement.
TAGAGTTGAGTTCTTCAATAAAATTCCAATGTGATTTAGAATAAACAACATGGGGTTTAAAAGGCAAATTGGATTTAGGAGGTATATATGCGGTGGGAGGATCAGAAGGAGGAAGTTGTTCCTCAGGTGATTTTGAATCATCATGAGTGGTAGTGGTATATTCAATAAATTATTCTTCTAAATATGGTTTTTTATGCTTGGTAATAGGATATTTGTGATTCAATTTATGACAATAATTAACCTTAGCAGTGTTAACATATTGAGAGTTGTTATAATATAGGTCATAATTGGTATTGATGGAAAAACATCCTTGATATTTTATTGATTATTATTTGAAGAATATTTTAGATTATTAGAGGTAGAAGCTTTAAATTTTTATAATTTTTTAGATGCAACATCATACTCTTGACAACGAAGTTTGATCATAGCCTCATGGTTGAATGAGTCACCAAGCATATAAGAAACATCACACTTAGCGAGCCCTATATAAGATTCATAAGAATGCCCAATTTTGGCATGGAACATGCATAATAGATTGGGATAATAACACTTAGGAGTAGCATTGGGATAAATGAAAGGATTAGAGGGTGGTAAAAATTATTGCATTTGATAAACTGTAAGAGGTGTATGAGATGGTAAAGGAACATTAGATTTGGTAACTCTAAGTTTGGTTTGGGAAGTATTACTAGTGATATATATTGAAAAAATTTGAATTATAGTCAAATTGGATCAACCCATATTATTTTTAACTTTTGAATAAGGTTTCCATGTGTCGTATAGGGTGTCATGTTGGTCTATGTCTCACTTATCCTTCCCCTAGTCCTTGTTGAAGTCCACCCTCCTTGTACTAGGCTAGTCAACTAAAGTCAAAGGTTAGTCAACCTTGGTCAAAGATGGTAGAAGGATAAAATTGTCTTTAAAAAATTTTAAGGTGGTCCTTGACATGGTTTAATGTGTTTACAAGTCATAAATTGATCACTTGCTAGGCTTCATATGCAAAGGGGTCATTTGGCCACTTTTCTAGCTTAATTAATGACATGTACAGACTTTCTAAGAGAAATATTTAACACCTAAGTGAATATAAATTTGGAAGAGGTTAGAATCTATTATAATCAATTATAAAGTGGTCAGTTTCAATTAAAGAGTGAGTTATATGTAGAAAAAGGAGTTTTTCCTTAATTTTAGGGATTTTTGGTCACTTGTATAAAATAAATGATCACTCTTGTAGCTAAAAACATAGGTGGAGTACCTCTTCACCTCTAAAAACTATTTTAAATTATTTTTTTTCAATTAATATGAAAAAAATTTCAATTGTGTTCTTGTTTCCTCCATTTCCTCTTTGCAAACTAAGGAAGGTCAAATTTAAACACTTAGTGTGCGTCATACAATTGGAGTTGGGAAGAATGGTCTTGGGGATGGATATTAATCTAATTTTACTTAAAATAAATTTAAATAAATTTAAACTTGGTGTATTATCCTTTATGAACCATTGCTAACATTTGAGGTAGCTTTTTATGCATTTAGAATCATGAGCAGGTCACTATTTACACTTGTCTCAGATTTCCTTGATTTGGTTTGATCATTTTGTTTATTTTAGGTGCTAATAAAGGTTATATAATGCCTATACATATGGTTTTCATGATTATATTTATTTTTAAGTCATCAAATGCCTAAGAAATCCTCTTTGAGGCTTGTGGATACTTGTAGTTTGGTCCTTTCACACCTACAATCATCTCAAGTGCCTTGAATGGAAGTTTTTACATGTTAACATGAATTAATTTAATTAAAAGAATATTTTTGAAGTAATATTTTTGAATTTTAGGTCTAAATAAGGCAACTATGAGATTTAAATCTTGCACCTAGTCTACTTTTTCCCTTCATTGTCTACATATTCAAAGGGAGTGATCAAGTAGGGGTTTTCCATGCTAAAGAATATGGCTTAAACCTAAATTGAGAGAATTTAAGAATGATAAATATTAATATTGAATTTTTAAGTAATTTGGAGGTGTGTTAAAATTTCCCAACACTTTTCCTTGCTCAAATTCCATACCCTATTAGTATATTGAGTCTATTGACACCTATAGTAGACTAATGATGTCATGCTAACCATAGACAAGAAATTTTCAAGGAAGTTTCAAGCACCAATTATATGTATGATAGAATTAAAAACCATTTTTTATGAAATTTTAGAAATGGGAGGTGTCATATTATTTCAAACATCAAATGACTGAGTTTTGAGGACTCTCTCCCTAAAAAGACCAAATAGAGGCCCGTAAGGTTTTGGATGACATGTTTAAGCATGACCCTAAGTGAACCAATGCATATTAAATATTGGATCCTATATTAACTATATCATAAAAGGCATATGCCAAGGATGAGCTCTTGAAGATGAGTGGAGATGGGAGTTTTCAAGGTCTAAAGATGGCTTCAAACACACTAAAGCTCAATTAGTGATGTCTACAGTTCTGAGATCAAAAGTAGCTTATTTAAAAAAAATTGAAAGTTAAGTTTTTTTACATAAGGTAATAATTAAAAATTATCCAAATGATAATCATGATCCAATATGTCAAACAGAAGATGGAATTTGATGTTTTGATCTGTAAGCACTCTCCTCTGTCCATACACAGGCTTGAGAAGTGGTACCTATAGGTAGGACTTATCAACTTGGTTAGAGTTTTTTAAGGTTGATTAATGGTGTATATTTGAAGGATTATAAATAAAAATGTTTTTATGAACATGATGTTATTCTCAAGATATCCTACCACACCTTAAGCAAATTCCAAATGGCCTATAATCACCTACAAGTAGGGCATACACAAGCACAGTCAACTTTCAATAGGAGTTGATAAATTTAAGGATAAGAAACTGAATATGTTGATGAAAATATTTTCCTAAAGGTGATATAATTTCAAATAAAATAATCAAACATATTCTCCAATTCCTAAGGCTATTGACCCCAAATCACCACCTACAGGCCTGTACAGATTGAGATAGGAAATGGACTGAGATATGGGGTTTGAAGAGGTTTCAAGTCACTTTAAAGTTAAGGGAGTGATAAAATAAAGGAATAATGGATTATAAATATTAATTAAGTTTTTAAAACATCATTTAAGACCCATTCTAATTCATATAACAACCTTTAAACATAGTCAAAAGTGTCTCTATCTCAGTCAAAGAATAAAGCCAGTCTAGAAAAAATGGGGTATGTGAATGTTATAGTAAGATTAATAGTGGAAAATTATTTAAATAGGGATTCAATATGGAAAAAAATCACCTAAGGGACATCATTTAGGTATTAAAAATAAAATGGACTCCCTTCTCAAAGCATTCACAAGCTTATACCCTACTTACCCTAACAGTCACCTCCTCAAAAGTTTACCTCAAGTTATTTAAGAGTTGTAAGGTAAAATGGAATATTTAAGGTCTTAAAATGGGTATAATGGGTCCTAATTAGCTAATAAATCCTATAATACCTTCAAAAATATTTAATTAATAAGTCTAATAAACTCTATTTTGTCTCAGAGGAGTAGTTTTCCCATGCATAAAACTAACAATTTTGAGTAAAAGTGATGAGTAGGTGACTAGAAGGAAAGGAGAGCTCAAATGATGGTTTTAAAATATGTATAAAATACATGTAAACCTAATAACCATTTATATAAGGTTTGAGGATAAAAAGGGTATTCTAGATAGTGAAGTTTGTAACTAGGGTAGCTAAGCATGGTATGAGCCCATAAGGTTTTGGATGACCTTTTTAAGCATGCCCATAAGCAACCCAATTAATAATGAAGATTATATAATATATTAAATATATATTTAAATTAATATTAAAAGGATGACATCTTGAATATGAGTGAATATGGGAGTTTTTAGGGTTTAAAGATGGCTTCAAACACACCAAAGCTTAGTTAGTGATGTCTATAGTTCTGAGATCAAAAGTAGCTTATTTAAACCAAAATTGAAAGTTAGGTTTTTTTTAAATGAGTGAGTTATTAAAAATGATCCAAGTCATAATAATGATCAAATATGTCAAATATAATATGTAATTTGATGTTTTGACCCCTAAGTACTCTCTTCTATCCATACACAGGCTTGAGAAGTGGTACCTACAGGTAAGACCTATCAACTTGGGTAAAGTTTTGGAAGGTTGATGCATGGTGTATATTTTAAGGATTACAAATAAAAATGGTTTTTTTAACATGATGTGAGTGTCAAGATAGTCTCAATATATCCTACCACACCTTAAGCAAATTTTAAATGGCCTATACTCGCCTATAGGTAGGGCATACACAAGCACAGTCAGGTTTCAATAGGAGTTGATAAATTTAAGGCTAAGAACTTGAATATGTTGATGAAAATAATTTAATAAAGGTGATATAATTTCAAATAAAATCATAAAACATATTTTCTAATTCCTAATGCTGTTGACCCCAAATCACCACTTACAAGCTTGTACAGACTGAGATAGGAAATGGACTGAGACATGGGTTTTGAAGAGGTTTCAAGTCACTTTCAAGTTGAGGGAGTGATAAAATAAAAGACTAATGGATTATAAATATTAATTAAGTTTTTAAAACATAATTTAAGACCCATTTTCATGCCTATATTAGCTTCTAAACATACTACAATCCATGACAATTAAGATAAAATGTCTCAAGAGGAAGACATGTGGCAGACCTACATGCAAATGTTTCAAAGGTATGAAGAATGTGAGGAAACAAAAATACTAATGAAACAAGTAAAAGATGTTTGAGAGTAGACATATATTGAATATCATCCTCATCAAGAGAGTCTAGCTCATGATGGAGCAACTATGATGATCTTGAGCCTTTTGAGGATGATTCAAAAGTTTATTCTAGAGCCACCTATGAAGCTAATCCTATCAACATCAAATAAAGGTGTGAGAAAGAAACACTTCTAAATTGTCATAATGAAATGCTTCTTGAAGAATTTAAAGAATCTATAACAAGTGAGGATAATGATGAGATCCTTCAATAATATATAAAATTACAAAAATCTATCCCATGCATGGATATGCAAATCTATCATGAGGAGATAAAAAGGAAGTAGTATGAATAATTTTTCCAAGTTCAAGAGGACCTTATATACTTTGGAGACCTATTTGAGATGACTTCATCAAATGACATGTCAAGTCACGGAGGAAAAAGAAAACATGATTCATCTAGCACCATATCGAAAAGGAAGCATGCTTTACATCCTCATTCATATAATGAGGAAGGAGGTTTAAGGTTCATCCCTTTTGATCTAGGAAGGGAGGTATGATCAAGTTGAATGTACATATTTTTTTTTGATTTAAGTTGTGTCTTGTGTTCCTTAAGTGCTTAGTAACATAAGTGTATCTTTGTTTTATTGTTTGCTTTGTCATTTTGTGTGTTGTTCCTTTACTTTGTGTGTTTTGTGGTAAACCAACTATTTTTTAGTGAATTCAAGGTATACTTATGGTGTTCCCAAGTGCATTCTGACTCCTTTTCCCAATGGATAAGATAAGGCTACTAGTCTTTAACATAGACAAACATGTTACCCCTAGGAGTTGCCAAGAATGTTGACCATATTTAGCTTCTAGTCAAATTGGGTAAACCCCTACTATTTTTAACTTTTGAAAAAGGTTTCCATGTGTCCTATAGGGTGTCATGTTGGTCTCAGTCTCACTTATCCTTCCCCTAGTCCTTGTTGAAGTCCACCCTCCTTATACTATGCTAGTCAACTAAAGTCAAAGGTTGGTCAACCCTAGTAAAAGATGGTAAAAAGATAAAATTATGTTGAAAATGTCATAAGGTGGTCCTTGACATGTTTTAATGTGTTTAAAAGTCATAAATTGATCACTTACTAGGATTCATATGTAAAATGGGTTATTTAGCCACTTTTCTAGCTTAATTAATGATGTGTATGGACTTTCCAAATAAAATATTTGCCACAAAAGTGAATCTCAATGTGTAAGAGATCAAAAGCTATCAGGATTAATTAGAAAGTAGCTAATGTCAGTTAAAAAGTTAGTTATATGTAGAGAAAGGGAGTTTCTCCTTAATTTTAGGACCTTTTGGGCACTTTTACAAAATAGATGATATCCCTTACAACTAAAAATGTGGTTTGAATTAATATTAACATCCCAAAACTCTTTTCCATGCTTGGTTTTCAAGGAGGATGCGAAATTTTTTAGTTTTTCTCTTGTTTCCTCCATTTTCTCTTTGTAAGCCAAGCAAGGTCAAATTTAAACACTCAGTGTGGGTCGTATAATTGGAAATGGTAAGAATGGTATTGGGGTGGATAGTAATATTAGTCTAATTCAAATCCATATCAAGAAATTTTAATTTGGTGTCTCTTCCTTTATGAATCATTACTAACACTCTAGGTAGTTTTTTATGCATTTGTAACCATGAGGGGTCACTGTTTACACTTATCTCAGATTTCAATGCTTTGGCTTGATGGTTTTGTTTGTTTTAGGTGTTATTCAAGGTTATATAATGCCTCTCCATAGTTTTTTCATGATTCTATTGATTTGGAAGTCATCAAATGCCTAATAAATCCTCTTCTAGGCTTGTGTATACTTGGAGACTAGTCTTTTCACACCTTCAATCATCTCAAGTGCCTTTAATGGAAGTTTTTCCATGTTAATGTGAAGTAATTTAATGAAACATAGATGTTTTAAGTCAAATTTTTAAATTTGAGGTCAAAATAATAAAACTATGAGATTTAAATCTTGCACCTAATCCACTCTTTCCCTTCATTATCTGCATATTCAAAGGGAGTGATCAGTTAGGGGTTTTCCATGCTGAAGAAGATGGATTAAACATAAATTTAGAGAGTCAAATAATGAGAAACATTAATCTTTAATTTGGAAGTACTTTTTAGGTGTCTTTAAATCACCCAACACTTTGCCTTTCCCAAATTCCATACCCTGCTAGTATACTCAGTCTATTGACACCTACAGTAGCCTGATGATGTCATGATAACCATAGACAAGAAGTTTTCAAGGAAGTTTCAAGAAAAAATTGTATGGATGATAGAATTATAAACCATTTGTTATGACATTTTAGCAATGGGAGGTGTTAGATTCTTTCAAACATCAAATGACTAACTTTTGAGGCCTATATCCCTAAAAAGACCAAATAGAGGCCCATAAGGTTTTGGATAACCTTTTTAAGCATGACCCTAGGTTACCCAATGCATATTTAATATTTTATACTATATTAACTATATAGGAAAAGGCCTATGCCAAATATGAGCTCTTGAAGATGAGTGGATATGGGAGTTTTCAAGGTCTAAAGATGGCTTCAAACACACTAAAGCTCAGTTAGTGATGTCTACAGTTCTGAGATCAAAAGTAGCTTCTTTAAAAAAAAATTAAATTTAGGTTTTTTTTTCATGAGGGAGTTATTAAAAATTATCCAAGTGATACTCATGAGAAAATATGTAAAATATAAAATGGAATTTGATGTTTTGACCCCTAAGCACTCTCCTCTATCCATACATAGGCCTGAGCAGTAGTACCTACAAGTAAGACCTATCAACTTGGGTAGAGTTTTATAAGGTTTATGAATGGTGTATATTTGAATGATTATAAATAAAATTGGTTTTTTGAACATGATATTAGTCTCAATATAGTCTCAAGATATCCTACCACAACTTAAGTAAATTCCAAATGGCATATAATCACCTACAGGTAAGGCATACACAAGCACAATCATGTTTTAATATGAGTAGATAAATTTAAGGATAATAAATTTAATATGTGGATTAAAATATTGGACTAAATTTTATATAATTTAAAATAAAATAATCAAACATCTTCTCCAAGTCCTAAGGTTGTTGACCCCAAATCACCACCTAGAGGCCTGTACAGACTGAGATAGGAAATGGACTGAGACATGGGTTTTGAAGAGGTTTCAAGTCACTTTTTGGTTGAGGGAGTGATAAAATAAAGGCCTAATGGAAAATAAATATTAATTAATTTTTTAAAACATAATTTAAAAACCATTTTCATGCCTATAGTAACTTCCAAACATAGTCAAAAGTGTCTCTATCTCAGTCAAAGCATAAAACTAGTCTAGTAAAAATGGGGTGTGTGAATGTTATAGTAATATAAAACTTGGAAAATTATTTAAATAGGTATTAAATATTGAAAAAAATACCCTTAGGTACATCATTTATTGAGGTAAAACAAAATGTACTCCCTTTTAAAGCATTCACAAGCTTATACCCTACCTACCCTAATAGTCACCTCCTCAAAAGTTTGCCTCAAGTTCTTTGAGGGTTGTAAGGGAAAATGGAAGATTTAACATATTAAAATTGGTAAAGGGGGTACTAATTACCTAATAAATCCTCTCATACCTTTTAAAATATTTAATTAATAGGTCTAATACTCTCTATTTTATCTCATAGGAGGGGTAGTTTTCTCATGCACAAGACTAGCAGTTTTGAGTAAAAGTGATGAGTAGGTGACTAGAAGGAAAGGAGAGATTAAATTATGGTTTTAAAATCTATAAAAAATATATTTAAACCTAATAAAATTTTATATAAGGTTTTATAATAAATAGGGTAGTCTCGATAGGGAGGTTTGTAGGTAGGGTAGCTAAGCATGGTATGGTAATTGTATAAAGGAAACACACAATCATCTGAATTGATGTTGGCCAATAAAATTGATGTACACAAATAAAAATATTGAAATAATTATGGATAATTCAATCAAGAAACTTTAAATTAAATATATCTATTTTTTCAACCTAGATTATTAAGCATGATTTTAAATGTAAAGGGAAATTGGATATAAGCAAGGTATTAGATAACAATCTAAGGATAGTTTCAGGTAAGTTGAGGATGAAAGGGAATGTAGTGGTAATGATATAAGATTTGTATTGGGTTATACTCCCTTACTTCACACACTAAAACAATAAGGGTAATAGGTGTTTAGCTAAAATATACCATTAACCATGCGTTATATTTGACCAGAGCATCAAGTCAGCTTCCCCCTTGGTGATGAAATACAAGTAGGTAAACTTGGGTATTAAAATGTTTAAATGATTTTTTATTTATATGTGTTTTTTTTTTATAAATAATATAAATAGTGAAACTAAGCAACTGATTTAAATTCCTCTAATTAGACTATGTGAACTATTCTAATCATGCAAATAACTAAAAAGAAAGATGTGATTAACACATGGTTAATTCCAACTTTGAAATAAGGTATATTTAAGAAACTACATAGAAAATCATACATAATAGTTTTGATAGGTTTGAACCTAAACTATGGAAGAAAAGTCTAAAAGTGAACTAGGTTGGTCAGGTTGACCTAGTTATTTCAAAAAACACAGAACATAAAACTAGGTCCACATGGTCGACCTAGTTGATCATGTGGGAGAAATTTTAAAGATTAAAAAACATGAAAATAAATATATAAAAGTAAATATATATATAAATATAAACTAGCCTTGGTGGATGATAGATGAAAATGAAGAAGATTTTTGATCAAGAACCTTAGAGAAAACTGGCAAAACCTATAAACTAGGTCAAGTTGGTTGATCAAGCAATATAAGAACTTGCTAAAAAGAGTTGAAAATGCACTAGGTTAACTTGGTTGACCTATTAGGTTGGATTGGAATTCTAAAAACCTAAAAAACTTGTACTAGATCAAGCTGGTTGATCCAATTATCTGAACATAATTCTAAAAGTTTTGAGACCTGTCAAGTTAGTTGAGCTAGTTACCTGTTCCTACAAACCTATGCATAGAGATAAATAACTAGGTTGACAAATTTGATCTATCATAGTAAAGATATGGTAAAAATAATTATGAATAGAAATGAAATCATTTTAAAAAATATTTCAAGGGTTTGATTCATGTTGGGCTCACTAGAATGTATGCAATCAGGAATGCATCATGTCCATAAATCAATCCTAGATTAGATGGGATAGATCACACCTAAACTTCTAATTGGGGGAAAAAAATTTGTTATATGGGAGCATGACCAATGTGAGGATATGAGAGACCTGATTAGTTTATCACTTTTCATAACACACCATGTGATATAGGGTTCTAAAGCCTATAGTCTAACATAATTGCATAACCATAAAAGAGTCTTATGATTTAATATTCACTAATCTAGTAACAACAAAAGTACATCTAATATAGTGCACACAAAATATTGTGGCACAAAGTGGGAGTCTAATAAATAAAATCAATTAAAACATGTATAGGGAAATTCAAATAAAGTAAATATGAGTATCACCCTAATACATAAAATATGAAGAGTAATATTATTCGAGCCAAAAATTATGCTACTTCTATCTATTAAAAGAGAGGAGAAAAAAGTTAGAATATACTTACCTGAATGTGAACCTATCAAGAATCAATCTCTCCCTTGGCCAAAGGGGCTTTACAAGAGGTTGTTTTTAAGGATCACTTTGTTAGGCCAGAGCATCCAAGACCTATCCACAAGACTATATTATCCAAAATAAGAAACCTAAGCTAAGTCTCCTCAAATAAAATGGTGGAAGAGTAGATTGTGAATAAACATGAGAGAATAATAACTCTTGATTGCATATTATAATAATGACTAAAATGACCTTATATTTATAGGCATAACTTACCCTAAAATCATTCAGATATATTAGTTGTGCTAGGTCAACCTGATCAACCTAGCATGTTTTTGGGCTAATTGACTAGGTCTATGTTAGGTCAGCTGAGAGATCAAAAAATCAAAAGAGATAAAATATCCCTAAACTATACTAGGTTGACTAGGTTGACATAGTATGTTGAACAGGTCAAAAGGGTGCCATGCAAGGAAATGAAGGATGAAAAGAGGAAAAATACTAGAAGACTATGTAAAGGAGGAGAAATACCATATGGAAAGGTTTTAGGAACTAGTTGGATTGGAAATAATATGGAAAATAGGGACAACAATCCTAAAAATCACCAAAGGTCTACCCACCCCCTTTTTAGTGCACCCCTGGGTGTGCACTCAGAGAGATTGAGTCTCAATGGGCTCTTGCAAGATGTAAAACATCAATAATAGATAAAAGTTAAAAATATTATGTGTATATATAGAGGATTTTTAAGGATAAGGATCACTTTTTTAGTTAAATTTGGACCTAACCTAACTCCTCATATTCATTTATTGCTTTATAAAATCACATAGGTACCTCTAAAAGCATGTGTGCACTTAGAGAGATTGAGTCTCGATGGGCTCTTGCAAGATGTAAAGCATCAATAATAGATAAAATTTAAAAATATTATGTGTATACATGGAGGAGTTTCAAAGGACGAGAATCAATTTTAGAGTTAAAGTGGGACCTAACATAATTCCTCATATCCATTTATTGCTTTAGAAAATCACATAGGTACCTCTGTAAGCACCTTCACTTCATGCAGTACAAACTGACATAGTTAATGAAAGATGATCACCAAGTGAGAAGGTTATAAATTAAATTAGGAATAATTTTAAGGTATTACTAATTTATATAAGGATAGTAATCTTGAAAGGTTTCATAACACCCCCTATATAGATTAGATTTTGCAACTTATGGGCATCTTGGTGACAAGTGTGAGGAATGAGTGAAATAAGGATGACAATGACTATAGGTAGTGATGAAACTTGTTTATAAGAATATCACTGATTAGGAACACATAAAATTCATGTTTTATATTTTTATGAACCCACCATCATATTTCACATGTGGAAATTATTCCTAGTCTACTATGGGGTGCTCAAGAGAAGCCAATGATGAAGGCAGTTTCAAGAAGCCAACTAGGAGACCTCTATGCTAAGTTTGGAGAGTTTGATACTTATAAGGTACATTTGTCCAAAGATACTTTCCATGGTTTATTTCATAATCCATTATCCTAAAAACATAACTCTTTCTCTCATCTTGACAAGTGGCATTGTGACCTTTGAGCTCCATTTCTCTCTCTCTTCTCCCATAATCTATAAGTACTAGCCATTTTGGTTATTGTAAGATAATTCCATGCCATGTATGGTAAATCCATAATGGTTTGATGTTTTAATTTTAATTTTAATAATAAATTAAATATATTTTTGAGTTCATATGTTATCTTTTCAAAGTGTGTGAAGAGATGTATAGTGAATAGTCAAGTGATTTTTATCTATCCTTGCCTTCTCTCAATCCTTTCATGTTTGATGCAATTTGTTCCACTATAAAAGGTAATATGAATTATTTCAAAGTGTATGGTTCTATTTTATAGTGTAAAAGTATCCCTATTATCTATAAATTATCTATGGTCCACATACTTTGGATAGTATTCATGCATATCACATCCATATTGAAATACTAATGTTAGAGCATTCGAGGACTTTAAATCTAGTATTGTAGGTTTTGATGATTAGTGAATGAATTATGATCATCTTATGGAAATAATTGTGGTGTATCAACCCTTTAAAATATTTTATTTTTATGCGTATTTATACCCCTTTCCCATAATTAATTAGTTAGTGTAGGTGATAAGCACTTAAAGGTTAATCTAGCGAGCTATCCCTTAGACCTAGAGGTTTACCTCTAATATAGGCAACCAAAATTCATAGAGGTATTCCATTATTACCCAAATATTAGATTATGATTAAAAAACCTCCTCTAAAGGGTAACATTTTGTGACAATAGGTTTTAAAGGTACCAATAAACAACATATAGTGCTCACCACATAGTGAACCTTAGATGCATATGATCCCCTTATTGAAGACACCTTGAGAATATATGAGGTTGATGGACCCAAATATTGGGAAAAGAAGCATGGAAAAGGTTGAAACACTCAATCAATACTTCAATGTAGTCATCTTCTGGAGAAAGCACTCAACACTCTATTCACTATCCAAATCTTCCTATAAATTTTATATTGTGTTACTTTGGAGGTCTATTGGTTACATAGGCTCATACATGTGGTAAAAACACTAAAAATTCCATGAGAGGTTATTTTAATACCTAAAGAGATAGGATAAACCATTGGTTTTACCAAATAAACTAAGAATCCAACAAAACCATCTTATTCTATTTGACCTATGTAGACATGGATGATGTTCATATCCCTTAATTTCGTAAGGAATGTTCATAAAGCTTTTGGGACCAATCCAAAAATAAATTACCATAGATGAAAGCTAACTGAGTGTACTTCCACTAGCTAAGATCTTGGGTCTCCACTTTCTCTCCTTTGTATGGTTTGAACACAAACCTAAAGTGATCTCAAATCCTACCAATGAGCTCAATGGGAAGGTAGGTTTGGTTCTGATATCTTGAGGCACTAAAACACTCTACTTTCTCCTTCACTTGCCATTATTGACTTCCCTTTATAGATCTCTGATTGTACATGAGTGAATCTATATTGTATAGATCTATACCATTTGGGAAACCACTAAATCCTATAATTGACTATAATTTTATCTTGTTTTATACTATCAAACATCATTATCAAGTGTGATGGAGGGAAATTAGGATTAATGTCATGATTTGAAGTTCATGGTATAAATTAGGGAAGCTAAAAATTCATAAAATGACATGTGTGAGGACTATTTGGGAGGATTTATGCATTGACCATGGTCGGAATAGGTTTAATGGAATGCAACATGATTTATTAATGACTTTATGAAGCTCATGAATTCAATTTAATGCATGGTAGGTGTCTTAGTGGCCCATTAAGGTTAAATTAGGTCTCATTATGATAAAAAATATTGATTTTGGCACACATTTATGATATTAAAAAGACATATCAAATGAATATCATGATAAAATTTGTGAATATATTATTAGAACCTTGAAAATACCTCAATTATATCCCAATAAATTTCATGATGTTTTCACAAACTTGAAAATGGATCATACCTTATATGATTTAGCAAATCAAATATGTTTCATGATCCTTCACTAGGTTGTCTTCTTAACTCACCTTCACCACAGAATTTTTGAATGGTGAAGCTTCATAAAATTAAATATGGGTCCTTACACATGTTAAATCATTATAAATAACTTTGTACATGTTAAAATAGAGGTGGGGAGGTTTACCAAGCAATGTCATAACATGAAAGGATAGTGAACTATTTGAAAAACCCAACCTCATAAGATGAATACCAACCATGAGGACTAATGATTTTGGACTAGGGAGACTTGAGGTTGACCCCTTTATAGGTCTAATACTATAAAGTATCCAAAATTTTTGGTGACTTAGCTGGCCTGACCAACATACTAGTCAAGGGAACTTAGAACTTTTTGACTTGCTCTATGACTAGCAAATGAACCTTTGATTTCACATATACTCTACTAAATACCATGTAGACTTTGAATATTAAAGAGAAACAATAAGACAACAAAAATAGACAAGAAAGGGAAACACACACAAAAATAATAATAATACAAAGCAACAAACAACTAAGCATGTGAAAAAGCACTTAAAATAAGGAGACAAACTCTAAGTACTATGTATAAGAAGATTATGAATGAACTAATAGTATTACTTGAGGAACATCCCATTGATATGGATGTGTATTTTCTCACCATTCAACCTAGATAGTTTAAAATCATTGCTTTCCTTGCATCTTGTAATGATACAAGGCCCACTCTAAAGACTGTTAAACTTGGAGTGTTTACTTGGCTTAACATAATATTCATCCCACTTGAGCACTATATATCATTTTTGAAAGGTTATAGATGAAGATATTTTATCAAATTACTTCTTGATTTGTTGTTTACTAGACCACATGACATGCATGGCATTGTCCCTTGTTCCTCTAACTATTTCAACTCATTCATTCTTACCTCCATTACATCATCTTCTAATAGTTTAAGTTGGTGTGCAATCTCTAAGGCTAGTAATTCAAGGGAAATAGGTAGTTTTTCCTCTCTAACATAAATAAGGAGGTAAGGAGAGTTACCATTAAACCTCTTAGGTTTGAATATATATACCCATAAGGTAATCACAAATTTTGTGTGCCATTGCCTTTAGCTTTCCTCCATGGTCCTCTTAATGATCCTTAACAAATTTTTATTTGTGGACTCTACTAGCCTATTGCTCTATGGGTAATAGTTGGAGTAATCCTTGATATATATGACATGGCTAAGGTAACACTCACATAATTTATCATTACTAAATTCCAAGGCATTATTTGATATGATTGTTGAGGGTACACCAAACCTAGTCACAAGATTGTCATAGAACTCCAAGATTGAGTTCTCATTAGCTTCTTTAAGTGAAGCTACCTCCACCCACCTTGTGAAGTAATAAGTGGATATTATAAACAAATTATGTTTAGCACCATAAGGAGGATCAATCATGCCTATGAAATATAATCTGCATTTCATAAAGGAATGTTCAACTTGGATGGGTTGTAAGGGTAAGGCAACTAACTTTCATTTACCAAGGAACATATCATACTTAGAACACTTCCTGACCTATGTATGTGAATCTATAAACAAGGTAGACCAAAATTATCCCAATATAATTATGTTAGAGGATATGGTATTGGTATCAAATTTCCAACCTATAGGCTCATCATGAAACTACTCTAGCAACCTATCAATTTGGGTTGATTCAACACACCTTAAAAGCATACGTCTTATGTCCTTATTGAAGAGAAATCCATCCACCAATATGTAAGGTATGATGTCCAACCTAAAGTGTCTCCTTTTGGTCTTATCTAAGACTATATGACATTGGCCTATTAGGATAAATTTCACTACATCATTGGTTCAACTGAGAGGATTCATGCTTGCAGCTACCTCTTGATTGTCAAGGACTACCAACACTATGTCTTTATCTTCTTGAACCTTTGATGCAAGGTGTTCATAGAGTCCCCTACCTCTGATCAATTTGGTAACCCTTAATTAAATTTCATAATCCATATATTTTTTCACCCAGATAGATCTCTTCTCACTTAAATATTTGTTAAGTATGAACTCCTTTATGCTTGGGTGCACTACCATTACAATGAACTTATTGTTAGACACCTTGTGTCTAAAATTATTAATCCCATGCATAAAAAAAATAAATTATTTTAAAAAAAGGTGTATATTTATTCATACCCTTCCAATGCTTGACTGAAGAAACCAATTATTTTTTCTATCCCTTTATCATTTTTCTACATGAACATAAAAGAAATGACATCAGCGGTGGACAATGCATACATGAAAAAATATTTTTTGAAGTCAAGGTTGAGGAGGGTAGGATATTGATATATGGTTTGTTTGATGGATTAAAAAATTATTTTTCCTTCCTTGATCCATGTGAAAACCTTGTGCTTCTTGAGGATATGATTCAGTGGCTACAAATCCTAGAATGAATCTCCTTATGAAATTAACATTTTCCAAGAAACTTTGCAAACCTTTTTTATGATTGGGAAAGGGTAAGGATAGGATTCATTTAATCCTCTCAAGTTATATTGAGAGGCCATACTTTGACATAATATATCCAATTGTATTCCTTCATGGACTACAAATATGCACTTATTAGGGTTCAAAGAGACTTCAAACTACCTGCACCTATCAAACACTAAGCTCAAGTCTGCTACATGATCTTTAGGATCCTTTGAAAACATAATGATGTCATCAAGATATATGAGCAACATATCATTAATAATCCATTGAAATTCAACATCCATATCCATTTAGAAATTCCCCCCTACATTGTACAATCTAAAGGGAATCTTCATGTATGCACAGGTGCCTTAGTTTGTTATAAAGGTAGTCTTATTTATATCTTCCTTCCTCACCAGTCTATGATTATACCTAGAGTATCCATCTAGAAAATATAACCTTTGAGATCTTTCAACCTTTTCAAGGATATGATCCATGGATGCTAGTGGATAATGGTCTCTCAAAGACACCTTATTGAGGTATCTAAATTCAACACATAAATGTATCTCCCCATTCTTATTACTTACACACACAAGTTTTTCCATGGGAATATTATCTTATATTTAATTAGCTTTTCTAATCCCCTTCTCATTAGTACCTCAAATTTAGGGTTAATTGGTCTTTATTTCTACCTTACCAATTTTGAATTATCCTCTAACTCTATGGTATGTTGGGATAGATTAGGGTAAAAAAAATTTAGGTCATGGTATTACCATTAAAATAAATCTCCAAACTCCAAACATAAGGCTATGAAGGTAGATATCTCATCCCTAGGATTCACTTTCCCTAGCTTAAGAAACTTGTCTTTGAAAATAGTTACCTTTTGGTAGTGTTCCTCTTTAGTGGAGATACTCAGCTCATCCTTCTTCAACTGATAATATTCATTGAATATAATATCTAATTCCACTAACACTTTGGTAATTTTATTTGTCCTTAACTACGTAATTTTATCACCAAACTAATGTTGTAGTCTACCTTGGTTTTTATGATAGAATTTTGCCTCATGTTAGAGAAATAAAATAATATAAATATCACTATTAATAACTTTCCAAATAAAATCATTATTAGGTACCAATGGCATTCACACAACCTTGATTTATGACTACCATTTGGTGCCTTTCACTCCATCAACTATGTCATATTATGCACTAATGGTAGCTAGTCTATTTACATGATGATTTAACTCCCTAAGTATGGAATGTATGTCAAAGGATAGGAAGTACTCCAAGAGATCCCAAAATAGGTACTTTTAGGCATTAAAATAGGATTTTTTACTACACTAATACCCCTCACTTGATGCACCACTATTTCACTATCTCCCTTCACTTTCAATAGCTTGATTCCTCTTCTCCTTACCCATCATAGCCCGTAGATGAGGGCTTCATATTTTGTAGTGTTTGAAGTAAACATAAATTAGAACCTTAAGGTATAATATTAAATCTAATTGGAATGGGATAAAATAATCACTCCTACCCCACTCCAATTCTTTAACCTTGATCCATCAAATAATAAACTCCATATGCCGTTATGCTCTTAAGTTGGGCTTGTGAGACTAGGGAGAACATCTCCTTCTTCATGTATATAGTGTACAACTAGGATTGCCTCCTCAATGGTATTTTAGGGGTCATAACCATGGTTTTTAGTTTCCCATTCATCAAGGATTATATTTTATATGCCTTCAAGAGGGCCTTTTAGATCTTGATCATTGATATGGTCATCTTCATCAAGAATAGTGTAGTTTACATTAGATACATTGGGCATGTAGGGTTCTAAGTGGAACCTTTAAATAGGTTCAGACCTAATGGTAACCCTTGTACCATACCTAGTTATAAATACCATGTATGATTATCTAGAATAAAGATACCTCCTAATTTTTACAATGAAATCCCTAGATAAGCATAGGGAAAAATATAGAAGAAGGTTAACTACCATGACATATTGAGAGATGTTAAAGTTAGGGAAGGTAACCAAAAAAATCTTGAGGTATTTAAGGAAAAATAAAATCTTTATGGGATATCCATCCAATTTGAAAACTCCCTTTTCATTAGGTTCACACTTTGAGATCGAACTTATTAGCTATGGATTTTAGCATGACAAAAGTAGAAGCACCACTATTTATTATGAAAATGTTAACAAGGGAGTCTCATATTATGATTGATAAGTAGAAGGGAGGTGGATTAACTAATTTATGAGCTTGGGGTTTATTAGGTTGGATATCAATAACAAAGATTGCACTTACCTTACTAGCTTGTTTGTTTATGAGTGAAATCTTAGAGATCTATTGTTGAAGATCATCTTTCTTCCCTATAATGAGTAAAGCATCCCACATGGAAATATTAAAATTTTCATTATTCATGTAATATATAATTTTTAAGGGAGATCTGACTATTTTAGGCTGTAACTTAGAATTAGAATTATCATTCATAGTTTGTGTGACTTGGGGAATTAAAGGACTCTTATATTGTTACCCATGTACTTCTGATGTCTATTATGTTGGAGGTGTTTTTTGGACTCCACCTTAAGTGTCTTCCTCTTGAGTTTTTTGGGGATGTGTTTGAGTTGCCTTATACTATCCCAAAATGTCATCAACCATCCTTATCTTATCCCTTATGTGGGTTGTAACTAAATTGTCTACATTGAGTACATTCTTCCCCTAATTTGATGACACATTCTCAGACATGTGATCACATTTTTGAAAGGTTAAAAAAGTGGTTTAATAAGGTGCCTTACTTACATTTCCTCCTTGTTAACTTAGCACTTCAAATGGGGTCATGAAAGGCATGTCTCTATTGTACCCAACATTCCCTTTTTTATTCTTAAAGAAATGGGGACCCACTTTTTTTTTGAGATTTGGACTTGTGTGTTAAGTTTTCCTCTACCTAATTATGCAAGTTATATTGGATTACTACTTAATATATATACTTGGAAGTAAATATAATGATATTATACATTTTTTACTAACTTATTAATGCCTTCTAGGAGTCTTTGTACTATGCAGATTTTGGGAATTAGTTTTATTCAGAACTACTTTTGTTTAGGACTTGTCCATTGGATGTTTTATTTGGATTTAATGCATCAGTATTTTTATTCAAAATATTTTTTAAGATTTTTTTCATCAAAAATTTATTCATGACTTATTTCTAAGTTTTATTTTATTTGGGACTTTTGTTTGGACTAGTATTCATTAGAGATTCTATACTAGACATTTTGTTTGGAGTTTTTGTACCAAGATTTTTGTTTAGAGTTTTTGTATCAGACATTTTGTTTGAACAATTTTCCAAAGGACTTGGTTTTTATTCATAACTCCTTATTTAGGATTTTTGATATCAAAAATTTTGATAAGAGATTTTCATTAAACAATTTATCCAAAATAATCATCATTGGCTTTATGCATTTGGATATTTTATTTGGACATTATTATGAGGGATATGGTCTTTGGGCATTTTGTTCAGGATTTATGTTTAGATTTTTCATATCAAACATTTTGTTTGGAAATTTTATTTAAAATATTTTCCAAAGGACCTAGTTTTTATTTGAATCTCCTTATTTAGGATTTTTGATATTAAAACTTTTGATCGGAGCTTTTTATGGACAATTTGTCCAAAATAGTCATAATTAGCTTTATGCACTTTGAAGCTTTTATTCAAATAATGTTTTGAGGGATATGGTATTCAAGCAATTTTTTTGGGATTTGTGTTCATATATTTTGATTTGAAATAATTATTGGACCATTACCAACACAAAACCCCACTCCCAACTACCAAAATCCCACTAGACTTAACTAACAAAGTAAACCTACTTCTTGACACTTGCCAAAGAACATAACCTATGAATTAAAACTAATGATATTTGAATTATGTAAGTAAAGAAAAGTATATGAATTTTTGGAATTAAAGGTGAACAAAATAAAATTGAATGAAAAAGGCTATATCAATGATGTGAAGCTATCGACATCTTCATTACTCATAAGGGAATTTAAAATCAGTTATTGCTATGCAAACAAAGCCATAACTACCTATGAATCCATTACAAATAAGAAACCAATAGAAAGGAGTTTTGATAGTACATAGAAACAAAATTTAAGCACACCAGATAATTACAATGGAATCATCATCCAAGAGATTTAGAGGAGCACTTCCACCATTCCCATTCTCTATCAAGGATTCTATAGAGTTTACAGACACAATTTTTGACACATTAATATTTGAAAATAGGTATGCCAATTACTCAGAATTATGGTATAACTTTGATGATGTAGACACATTTTCATATGAAGGAAATATATCACCCATACATCACTAATTAGTTATAGAATTATTCTCTCTTAAGATACAAATACTACATTTCATGGTGGCCAAGCCCAAGGATATGCCCTACATCAACCTATTGTGGGACTTGTTCTTTACTAAAAAGATTACCTATGATGCCTTATTACACTATATGGATCACCAGATGGTCATATCCTACATCACTGGTGATGATTTTCAAAGGTACCTATCTCTACTTATTCTCAATGCAATATTTAATAAACATAGGTTGGTAACATGGAATAGACAGAATTTAATTAAGAAAGTTCTTGGATCATGGCTTCTTCTTGGGGAAACTATGGTTCTACAAGGAAAGTCTCCCACTCCCTAAGAAAATTCAAAATGGGGATCCATATTGGAATGGCCTTATTAAACATAATGTATGGCATACCAAGTATCCATTTTCTCAGCTGTTATTTACTATATATGATAATGACTAGCGATGTAAGTTTTTCCCTAGGAGAGATCATCATCTTCAAGTTGAGGGAGCAAGTTATTCATAAAATCAAGTGACCCAATTTAGTACACCATTTTTATGTTATGCATTACCTTATAGATGTAGTGATGGGCATAGTATATAGGGACCTTGGGGAGCTTTAGAGCCCAACCACAAACTATATAAAGAACCAACCTTATAATTACTACCAATTCATGTATACACACACACACACACTAAGAATATGGTCTCAATTGTTGAGGATGTGTATCCTCATGTATGGTAGGTAATTCATGAGGCCCTACTACCCAAAATGTCAAAGAGCATAGAAGATACACTAGCTCCTTAGGGTGGCTAATGGCCATATCCAAACTATATATGATCATGGTTACCAAATATAAGGTCCACCCACTCTACCTCCTTAAATATGTACTAGGTAAGCTTTTAAAGCAAGAAATTACATATCAAATTTGGTGGAGTGTGGAAGAGGATTTGATAAAACAAAAGAAATACACATTTTACTGATCTGACATGATCTTTGGTAGAATGTGTTATACCATGAAAAAGCATTTTGGGGATGTAGGCAACAAGAAAAAGCATTATAAGTTACCTACCTTGCCACATAGAGATTGGGACCCCCATGGTCAAATCCAAAATTATATCCAAGGATTTGGTATTCCATACCAACATGTCCCCTATGATCATGATTTTATATTTGTAAATGCAAAGGATGATGCCCAAGTCTTAGAGATGGAAAAAATTGTAGGCCTAAAAGAGGATCATTTGAGGATTATTCATAAAGAGCCATCAATTTCTATTAAATAAATGCATACTAGGATACCACCTCTTGGAGGATGGGCTAATTTTGAATTTTGAGGAAATATACCTAAAAAAAGTAGAATTACAAGAGGGGCCTTCTCAAGGACTTACCCTACTATTGAGGGATTTTAAGAAAAATCCTAGGTTATGTGAGATTGAGCATAAATGAGCCCAAGGGGACCAAATAAACTTGGATTCCTCTAATGCAGAGGCCCAAGAGTACCCAATTTCATTACCAATGTAAAAATCTATAGCTGTATTATCTATGAATGAATCTATAGTGAAAGAGGTAACTAATGCCTCAAGCCAGCGAGCCTCTTTCCTACTATTGAATATTAATATTTAATATAATAGGAAGTGAAGGGCTCCTCCCATCATGGAGAATATAATAGTTGATCAACCACAAGGCATACCTTTAATTACCCAAAAATAAATAGAGGCACAAAAAGAAATGGATGAAGAATATGAATTGGAAAGAGCCAAAGCACTAAGCCTTACACTTGAGAAAGGGTAGTCACCGAGCAAAGATGACAAATTAGGTAAGAAGGATTAACCTTCAAACCCCTCTTCTCAAGTTTCCTTGTTTATTCTCATTTTTTGTTCAATTATTATTAGTGTTATTTTATAAAATATTTTTCTCATTTAAAAAGTGGAGGATGACATCTCCAACCCTAATGTTTCATTTTCCTCCACTCCTATCTTACCCACACTATTGCTTACTCCCAAAGTAGAAGATGTTTCTTGTACCACCATTATTTCATTTTAACCCATAGTGCTAGCCATGTAAAAATTATTTCCACCACTATTGACATTCCCTTTGGGACTACTATAGTTTGAACCATGAGAAAAAGGGCCTCTAAAAATATTAAAATAGCACTGGCCAGTTCCCACTCCATGTCTCTTCCACATAGATCTTTTTTCCAATGCCTTCCACAAGTTCTTCCCAAGATACTATTGTCACATCTTTAGGGAAGGCCAAAAGAGGTAAACCAAAATATATAGTCCATCCACTCCCCCAATATGGAGGTTTGGATTGGTAAAAAATCATATGGACTTCTCTCCCTAACCCATTACTCAAAGGAGCTTTAGAGAAACAATCAACAAAAGATCTAGAGGTGGAGGCTAAAACTAAAGATACACAATCAATAGAACTAACCCAATTAGTGATTTTACCATGGGTAATGGATCTTAGGTTGAAGGCTTCCAAAAATCTTAATTTCAAAATTATAGAACTATCATTGATAACCTCCTTATTTGAAAAGCCCTCAGGGACCATTCAAAGGGTTAGAAATAGGAAATTTGAGGATGAATTTAGGAGGGAGATCTTTCTTGAGGAAATGTAGGAATTTTATGCCTTGTCTAAAAAGAAGAATATATAATTGGAGTAGTCCCCATTTATAAAATATTTCAAGTCCCTTGTAGAAACCCATAAGGATGGTATGATAGCATTACATGAGGGGACTAAGATGGTGAGGTGAAATATGGAACAAGATATAGAGGAAATCAAAGAATAATAACAAACAATCTATATTCTATCAAGAATTAAGATTGAATTTCAAGAAACTACATCAAAATGTTACAATGCTCTAGAGGCTATTGAGGAAATGAGGGTAGAATTGGTCACCCATATTGTATAAACTCATCAATTATTTAATTATTTGAATAAAGACAAAAATAAATTAAAATTATTGATTATGTACACCATTAATAAGACATATAGCCATTTGGACTTAATGAAACCATTGGAGGCATCCAATGCCCTTGTGGTCATTAAACTTAGGAAGCTAAAGAGTGGGTTACAATAGCTAGGGAAATCATGCCAAAATATCAAGAAAGAGAAACTCTTATCTTTATATCTTGGATTAATTAAAATTTTCAAAGGTAAGGGGTGCTACTGGAAAGCTAATTAGCAGAATCAATTTTGATCAACTCATTTAAGAAGCATCTACAAATTTCAAGCAAAGTCTACAGGGATTAACACTAGAAGTTATTGAAGCTAAGTTATGTTTTGTAATAAATAAAATAATAAAGTTGAAATTTTAAATATAAACTTCAAAAATACAAAGGTCAAGCATGTAAAACTCTTAGAGCAAGTTAACAAGGTTCACATACCCTTGTTACTCAACTTAGACATCATAAGGCAAAAATATGATGTAGGTCACAAATATTATCTTGAGTTGGAGGAAAAGAAGAATAAAACTAAGGATATAATATATAGTTTATCAAAAACAAATACAATAATGACTCCCACAAAATGTGTTGCATCCATGCAAATGTCCATTCAGCCTTAGTTGAAAGGGCCAATTTTGTGCATGTCAATTCAATGTAATGATGTTAACTTTTGTACTTGTAGTTTGATTATGTTATAAATTCATGTAAAATTTTCCTAAATTATTTTTTAAACGTGCATATGTTGCATAATATTTTAAATGTTGAATTTAATTTGTGATAATTATAAGTTAACTATATGTATACATTATATATAGTTTTGAAGCTAAATTTAGAATTAAGGTTCTAACTATGCCTGTAATCATAATTTTTGAATGTAATTAGATGATGAGGTGAAACATCCCCAAATATATATAAACACATGTAACCCTAATTTATAAGGGTCATAAAATTTTAATATATAACCAAAATAAATTTTTGATTGTTAGCAAATGTGTTTGTGTATGTTCTCTCCAATTTTGTGTAATTGGGTTCTATGTTTTTGGTTGCTTGATTTAATAATTATTAGTGTGAAATAACTATGAGAATTTTTTTATTTTTATTATTAATATTCTAGTTTTATATGTGTAAAATTTATTGAATAATTAGCATTTCATTTACAAGTAAGTTGATTGTTTCATATTTCTAAGTCTGTAGAGGTGATTTCAATGATATAGTCTTTTATGTATGTGTAACATCTACTCTAAAAGGAGTAAACTTTAATTGAGACCTCTGATTTTATTATATCAAAATATCATATACTACTTAACCATGTTTATATGTATGTGTGTAGCAACTGCTAGTAACATACATTGGTTCTGAAAGCACTTATCCATTTAGAATTTATTCTGAGAGGTGATTCCTGAAGCCATAGAGTCCTCCTTTTTTCCTCTACCCTTCCTTATTTTTTTAATTTTATTTATAAGATATACCACTCTATATTAGTAACCATCTAGGCACCAACTCACCTAGCTTTTAACTTTCTTTTAGTAACCATCCATTCATACATAATTTTAGTTAACAACCTACATGCCCTACCTGAAGCATGAAGAAGGAGCCCAATGAGACAATATGGGCCTTCAATACAATATTTTAGAACATGTACACTTGGTTAAGCCTGACATATAAGCCATAGGAAGTATTGGTGTTAAAAATGTACAAAAATTATCTAGATCCAATTATTGTAGTCTTCTTTTGAAGGGTTGATACTATCAACACTTTGGAATTGGCCTATAAAGAAGCCATCAACATTGATAGATAAATTAATACTCAAGTGCCTGGAACACCTAGTATCAATAATGACCTCTCAACTTTGAATCTAGCTCCACATGTGAAGTAGAACATTCCTACATTTAATCATAATCAACTATATATGTTGCTTCCCCTAACATAGATAAAACATCAAAATTATAGTTTTTTAAACAACCATACACAAGGTAATGGTTACCAACAGAATCAGAATCTAGATATGTTCTCTACTATTTTTATTTATGGCACTGACTCTACTAAAATAAATCTAAATTCCATACAAAAGATGGTTCAAAATTTAAGCAATGACTTCCTTAGCATGCAAGGAAAGATAGGAAACACTGATGGCCCAAATAATAATCATAATTTAGGGTTTTAGAGGTATAGTAGACCATTAAATAGGCTTACAAATAATATAGAATAGTCTAGCAAGCCTCCAAAAATCAATATAGTAGAGATAACTTTTCCCAACTGGTGCAAAATCAATAATACTTTTTAGAATGGTGAACTTGATTATGTTAAATTTTTTTCAGAATTTGAGATCTTTCAAAGAAAGGGTGGTAAGAAAAGATCTGATGAATAATCCATAAAAATTCCATTAGGACTATATCCTTTCAATTATTGTTATGTTCTTTGAGATGCATGAGTTTTCTTTCCTAAGTGAAAATGACAATGTACCAGAGGGATACAACAATGAGATCCATGATTTCCAACAATTATAGAAAGATGGTTACAACCTATGGAATAACATCCCTTCAAAATTTCTACTCTAAATATCATAGCCATTCCACTAAATTTGAAAGCTGATAATAATCCACCTCCCCTAAAAGGGAATGATCAACCTTATAATAAAGAAGAATAGATTAGAGGAGGGTATAACATTGGTGAGGACATGAATAAAATCAAATAAAATATCACCCTTCATGAATTAGCTTAGATCACTAAATAGAAGGAACTACTATGGAAGTCTATCATAGGGAAGGACCCTGTGGAAAAGATCAAAGCTACTATAGAGAAAGCAAAGGCCTCTAACATCAATGTCATATATAAAATCAAGCTAGAGGTACCACCATTTTTACTAACCATTAGGGCATTTGGTAAGAATATTCATAATTTATTATTTGATTATAGATATTTAACAAATATGATGCCTACTTCTATTTGTCATAATCTTGGTCTAACTCCAAGCCCGTCAAAGAAAACAATCTTACAATTGGATAAAATAGTGGTATTATTGATTGGAGAGTTGACTAATGTACATATTAATGTAGCATCTAAGTGACAAGTATATATTACTATTGACATACTTTTAGTAGACATACCTAAAGGATATGGACTATTGCTAATTAAAGACTAGTCTAAGACACTCAATGGATACCTCCCAATACATTTCTCTCACATTTGGCTACCATAGAGAAGCCTTCCAAACTAAATATACATTGATCAGGAACCAAGAATGAAGTATCCCATCATAGAGTATAATTTCAAAACTGAAGAGGTAAGTTATGAATCCCATAGCCTTGGTATTTATACTTTTACTACACAAAATGAAAAACAAGAGCTAGAATCATAGGGTTCTAATCAGCTATGGACTCTCCACTTTGATGGCACCAGATCCAAATAAGGATTAGGCATAATAATTGAATTAATTGATCTAAAAGGGAATAAATTATTATTATCATACTAATTATAGCTCATTTTTACTAATAATAGGGTATAATATGAAGCATTGATTTTGGGATTTCACTTTGCACTAAAAAACAATGTCAAGCAATTGTTAGTATACAAGGATTCAAAGCTAGTAGTCAATCAAGTTAGAAACAAATACCATTGTAAAATTTAATATCTAAAAAGATATAAACATAGATCATGAGATTTTATTGAGATATTTGAATCTTTCAGTATAATGGTTATTCTTAAGGAGCAAAATCAAGTTATGGATTCACTAGCTACTTCAGCTACAAATTTGGAACCCCTCCAAGAGTCCAAGGTAAAGAGATTATCCATTGAGATAGTATATTCTCCTTCTATTCCTAATAATATAGATAATTTCTAAGTCCTTAATGATGACCTTCAGATTATTTGGTTTCTAACTAACTTAGGACAATTTGAGTCCTAAATAATTGATGATAAAGAAGTTAGTTATCTCTGCTAGGAGGAGTCAGATAAGGAAGGTGTCATATAGCTCAAATAAAATAATCTCCTAATTAGTTTAGTATATTTAAAAATAGAGTTTTACATAGATCCCCAATAGAAATAGCAAAGGTAACCCAAGGTTAATGAGTCTAAATTTAAAAGGGAGAATTTGGGAGATGATAATAGCCCATGTTACATTAACATTGTCCTCGATTTCACTCTAGAATAAATATAAAGGGTGAAGGATTTAATCACCTAATAAAAATATGTGATTTCATGGATATATGAGGACTTAAAGGTTTATGACCCAAAGGTCATCACCTATATAATTCCACTAAAACCAGACTACAAGTTATTTAGACAAAGACAGAGGCTAGTTAATCCTATCCTAGAACCTCTCATTCAAAGTGAATTGGAAAAGTTTTTGAGTGCAAGGATAGTCTTCCAAATCAATAAATATACATATGTGACTAGTTTAGTCCTAGTTATAAAGAAGAGTTAAGAAATTAGATTATGTGTTGATTTTAAAAACTTGAACAAAGATTTTAAGAATAACAACTACCCACTTCCTTCCTTGGATGAGGTTATATAGATAATTATTGTCTATGAAATCATGTCCTTCCTAGATGGATTTTTAGGCTATAACCAAGTGTTGGTATAATCAAAAGATAAAATGAAAACTAAATTTAATTTAAATTATGGAACCTATACATGTAAAAGGATGCCTTTTAACCTAATAAGTGTAATAACCACCTTTTAATGAGTAATAGATCATGCATTTTAAGTATTAATAGGTAAATGTATAATCATCTATATAGATGACCTCACTATTTTCTCTAAGAATAGGAACAATAATGTAGGCCACCTCAATAAAACTTTAAAATATGCTAAAGGTTTGGCATGTTTGAAACCCAAAGAAGAGAATATTTAGAGTTATAAAGGGCAAGCTTTTGGGACATATCATTGCCAAAGAAATAATCATCATTGATCAAGATACAATCTAGGGGATTTCAACTATTGTGCCACCAAACAACAAGAAGGATCTCAAGTCATTCTTTGGGAAG
Source organism: Torreya grandis (assembly GCA_037957365.1). Taxonomy (NCBI): domain Eukaryota; kingdom Viridiplantae; phylum Streptophyta; class Pinopsida; order Cupressales; family Taxaceae; genus Torreya; species Torreya grandis. The sequence goes on along the minus strand of JARHVA010001531.1, from coordinate 2,248,116 downwards.
ATTAATTTTTTAAGGAAGTTTATCTCAAGATTTTTAGAAATTGTGAGACCCCTAAATGCAATTCTCAAATAGGATGCTAAAATAGAATGGATAGTTGAGGCCCAGAAGTATTTTCAAGACATCAAAGATGTTATTTTTTAGGCCCTAGTATTCATTACTTCATATTTCACAAAGTATTTCTACTTATACTCATTTTCTTCATAAAATACAATTATTTCTGTCATAACACAAAATAAAGATCAAATTGAGCATACCATTACATTAATGAGCATGAATCTAAAGGATGTAGAACTTAGCTATTCCATGATTGATAAATATATCTTTTCTCATATAAAAATGGTGAAGAAATTATGCCACTACATCTTGAGGAATAATATTATTGATATCATACTTGACCTTATTATCAATTTTACCTTGTCTTAGAATGAATTGGGGGAATGTAGAGGTAAATGGATGGAAAATTTACAAGAATTTGATATAGAAACCAAGCCTACTAAGATCATTCAAGGTCAAAGCATAGTCCAAGTCATGACTAAACTTGACCCACATATTAATATTAAAGAGGATTGTGAATCCTATGTATCCAGAGGAGAATGGTATACTGATATAATTTAAT